>CM032448.1:97516823-97609323 GCA_019049505.1 Pachyrhynchus sulphureomaculatus
ATTAATTTAAACATGTTTTTTCATAGTTTCAATTAATTAGTTAAATATAACAGAAAAATAGTATAGAAAGGAGGTGGTGTATGGAGACTTTTTGGACTGACTGTATATATATATATATATATATATATATATATATATATATATATATATATATACATATATATATATATATATATATATATATATATATATATATATATATATATATATATATATATATACGAGGCATGTTTTTTAAGTAAGTACCGTTTTGGAATTAAAAAAAGACGTGCAAAGATATCGCTATAATTTTATTTTTACATGAAAGCCTGTACCTTAATCTACTTTTCTACATAATTTCCGTGAATATTGAGGCACTTGTCATAACGTGGCACCAGTTTTTGAATACCCTCCTCATAAAATTCTGCCGCCTGACTTGTTAACCACTGTATCACAAATGTTTTGACTTCGTTATCGTCTTGAAGACGCTGACCACCCAGGTGCTTCTTCAAGTGCAGGAACAAATGGTAGTCGCTGGCGCCAGATCAGGGCTGTATGGAGGATGATCTAGAGTTTCCCATTTAAAAGATTTGATGAGATCTTTGGTCCGATTAGCCACATGTGGACGGGCATTGTCATGCAGCAAAACGATACCCTTACTCAACTTGCCACGTCTTTTGTTCTGGATTGCACGACGCAGATTGTTCAATGTCTCACAATAAGACGCTGCATTGATTGTCTCATTACGAGGCAGAAACTCCACTAGCAATACTCCTTTTCTGTCCCAAAAAACTGTGCACATGATTTTGCGGGCAGAAATTGTTTGCTTAAACTTCACTTTTTTTGGGTGATGATGAATGTCGCCATTCCATGGATTGTTGTTTCGATTCTGGTGTGACGTAGGCCACCCATGTTTCGTCACCAGTAACAATTTGGTCTAAAAAATGTTCACCTTCATTGTGGTACCGCTCAAGGAAAGTCAATGCACTGCCTAAACGTTGGGTTTTGTGCAAATCCGTCAACATTTTTGGAACCCAACGTGAACACAATTTCCGGTAATTCAAGTTCTCGGTCACAATGCGATACGAAACACTACGAGAATATTCAGGAAAGCAGTCGCACAATGATGAAATTGTAAAGCGTCTGTTTTCTCTCACCTTTTCGTCCACTTTCTGCACCAAATCTTCATTAACGACCGAAGGACGCCCACTCCGTTCTTCATCATGCACATTTGTGCGGCCATCTTTAAATGCTCTCACCCATTTCCTTACCATTCCATCACTCATAATGTTTTGTCCGTAAACTTCACAGATCTCACGATGAATATCGATCGGTTTTACGCCTTTAGCACTAAGAAATCGTATAACAGCCCGTACTTCACAATCGGCGGGACTCACGATTGTCGGAGGCATCTTAAACACTCAGTAAACAACGTATACAATGAAGAATCAGACTGTAATGGCGTCAGTGCGTAGACATGAGATGTAGGTTACCAGCGCGCATGCGCGGAACGCCGACCGTATCGCTGCGGCGGCGGAATCGCAAAACGGTACTTACTTAAAAAACATGCCTCGTATATATATATATATATATATATATATATATATATATATATATATATATATATATATATATATATACTAAGGTCAGTTAATAAGTTTTAAAAGCGGAAATGAAACAAGATGAATTAATGAATCGAAATACATTTACTCTTCAGTATAATCTGCCTTAAGCTGAACACCTTTTGCCAGCGATTTTCCAATTTATTTACTCCATCTCCGAAGTGGTTTTCTGGAAAACCCTCAAAATACCTATCTACAGATGCTATGATCTCATCATTTGTTAAAAAACGCTTCCCACGTAGAAATGTTTTGAACTTTGAGAACAGATGGAAGTCAGATGGAGCCAGATCTGGCGAATAGGGTGGATGTTCCAATAATTAGTACTTTAATCTGGCCAGTTTAGCCGTTGCCAAAGCACCTCTGTGAGCAGGTGAATTGTAATGATGAAAGATGATTTTTTTTTTCTTCCGCAAACGGAGCCTTTTCTCATGAATTTTTTCTTCCAGCTGGTTCAAAAGGTTGCAATAATACTCTCCTGCGATCGTTTTACCGATTTGTAGGTAATCAATTAACAAAATTGCTTTTGCAGCTCAGAAAACTGATGCCATAATTTTTTTGGACGACTTTGACAACTTTGTTGTCGCAGTTCAGGATCATACTGGTAAATCGACGGTCTTCCATTACCATATTTTGCCCTTGCACAACAGTTTCTTTAGTAGTTGTAGTTTGTGGACGTCCTGAACGTGGTTTATTATTGACGCTTGTACGACCACGTTTAAACTCTAGCGTCTATCGTTATATTGAAACTGATAAATTCTTATAGAAAAAGCGACTGCACAAAAATACTAATAAATATCGGTTCTATTTTATAACAGGGAAATCCCTAAAGAAATGATGAAATTAATGAAATAAAAAGTCGTTCTCACACAAAACGGAATACACAGTATTACCGTGGTTTCAAAACAAATTTAAAAAACCGGTCAAGTGCAAGTTGAACTTGCACAATTAGTGTTCCGTACGTTGATTGTTTTTTAAAATAAAATTTTTTGTTAAGGTGGTATAAAATGATCAGTGACTTCACAAAACACACCCCAAATGAATTTTCAACAAAGTTTGTTTCTAATCTTGACTGAAAACTGGTGACCTTGAAATTTTGTTTTTTTTATATACCGAATAAATTATTAAAGGTAATGCACTCGTGATAATTTTCGTTCAATCTATACCCCATGGAGAATATTCCAGAATTTTTTCAAAATTTTTTGATCAGTATTTTTCGAGATAAGGTAGGGGACAGCGATTTTTTAAAAGTAATACGAAGAAAAGTGTGCGCAAGTATTACATTATCTATATATATATATATATATATATATATATATATATATATATATATATATTTTTACTCGTGTTTTCACAAGCTTTCATTTGACACCACACTCGATGACCTATTAAAAAAATTTTTTTTCACTTCCGATTTCACCCCTCAAAACGAACCTCTTAAGTCAAAATTTATGTTACGGTGGTATAAAATGATCAGTGACTTCACAAAACACACCCCAAATGAGTTTTCAACAAAGTTTGTTTCCAATCTTTACTGAAATCTGATGACCTTGAAATTTTTGTTTTTTTTTATATACCATATAAATTATTAAAGGTAATGCACACGTGATAATTTTCGTTCAATCTACACCCCGTGGAGAATATTCCAGAATTTTTTCGAAATTTTTTGATAAGTACTTTTCGAGATAAGGCCCGGGACAGCGATTTTTCGCGAATTTTTTAAAAATAATACAAAGAAAAGTGCGCGCAAGTATAATATTATATATATATATATATATATATATATTATATATATATATATATATATATATATATTTTACTCGTGTTTTCACAAGCTTTCATTTGACACCACATTCGATGACCTAGTAAAAATTTTTTTTTTTCACTTCCGACTTCACCCCCCAAAACTAACCCCTTAAATCAAAATTTAATTCTCAAAACTACATGGCTCTGATGAGGCCATCAATTCCTATATTATTACCAAATTTCATCTTTCTATGTCAAATAGTTTCCGAGAAAATCGGTGTGACAGACAGACAGACAGACAGACAGACAGACAGACAGACAGACAGACAGACAGACAGACAGACAGGCAGACAGACAGACAGACAGACAGACAGACACCGAAGTGATCTTATAAGTGTTCCGTACGGAACACTAAAAAAGTAACCGGTCAAGTGCAAGTTGAACCTGCGCAATTACTGTTCCGTACGTTGATTGCTTTTAAAATAAAAAATTTTGTTACGGAGGTATAAAATGATCAGTGACTTCACAAGACAAACCCCAAACGAGTTTTCAACAAAGTTTGTTTCTAATCTTTACTGAAAACTGATGAGTCATCAGTGACGACCTGGAAATTTTTGTTTTTTTTTATATACCAGATAAATTATTAAAGGTAATGCACTCGTGATAATTTTCGTTCAATCTACACCCCGTGGAGAATACTTTTCGAGATAAGGCGGGTAGACAGCGATTTTTTAAAAATAATACAAAGACAAGCACGCAAGTATTACATTATATACATATTTTTTATTCGTGTTTTCACAAACTTTCATCTGACACCACACTCAACGACCTAGTAAAAAAAAAATTTTTTCACTTCCGATTTCACCCTCCAAAACTAACCCCCTAAGTCAAAATTTAACTTTCAAAACTACATGGCTCTGATGAGACGATCATTTCCTATATTATCACCAAATTTCAATTTTCTATGACAAATAGTTTCGGAGAAAATCAGGTGTGACAGACAGACAGACAGACGGACGGACAGACGGACAGACACACAGACAGACATCGAAGTCATTCTATAAGTGTTCCGTACGAAACACTAAAAATAAAAATTGTTACCTATAATGATAATATAAGTAAGTAAGTAATATACAAAAAAAATTATTAATTTTCCAGGAATCAATTACACTGTTAAAGCTATAATAACTCTAAAATTCTATCCAAAGATAAACTATTGACAAAATTCTATCCAAAGATAAACTGTTGACCAAATTCACTACATTAAACTAAAAATTTCACGTTTTGAAAATAACTTAAAAAAATCTTAAACAGTCGAAAATAAGTCAGGAAAAATGCACGACTTAAACGAGTAGTGTAAAACATATTTATTCAAATACCGGCCACAACATGAAAACAGTGGATTTTATTTGTTTACTGTAAAATAATTAGAGTGATATACAGCGGTTTTTTAAAAACATAGGTCTGGCATCGTACGTTTTCCATAATAATTTAATCCTAGTATTTTAATAATATTTTTAACCCAGTCATACTCGTAAACAGTAACTGTCAAAACCACCTCACTGAAATAGATGATCTGCATGTTGAAGTTAGCAACGAAATGGTTCAATATGCTAACGAGTTTCCATTTTGTAGTCGCTACCCATAATAAGTTCACAGGTTAATGCTTAATCACCAACTAGTTTAAATTTTACATACAGAACGGTTTTGATTTGGAAAACTTAGTTATGAATTTTTGTTGACTCTTGATAAGGAGATAAGATACTCAGAAAGTAGAGTCTAAATATGAAATAAAAAAAATTTTATCACCTTAAGTTTGTACATTGCACACAGCACAATTACCTAAACAAATTATATAAAAATAGTAGTAATGATATAACATGTTACCAATAACATATCAATTTAAGGTACATAAAAATAATAAACAAATATGTTTTTTCACTTTAATACTAAAAAATCTTACATTTCTTAGAAGAAAATCGTTTACCATTTCGGTATTAATCTTGGAAAAGTTAAGAGAAAGACTGTTTGAACTTCTATTTTTATTTATCCCAAACCCAACAGCTGTTAACATAAAAGTCAATATCAGCTGTTAAGGGGCAATGATCCACTTGTTCTCGCGCGTAACTAATTTCTTTTCAATTAATAGAAAAAAATTTTTCTTTATTATGGGTAAATACTATTTTTACTAGGTGTTTTCTATTATTATTTTCAATTGTTATTAGATTAATTTTAGCTGAAATTTGAAAATCTGTAATTGTTGAAGAAAATCTTATGTTTGGCAACACAGGCTTGCCCCTGAGCTAGGGCGTACAATAGTGGCCTTTCATGGTCGGGTTGATTTTGTAAATGATTTTTTATAATGCAGTTCTGTCCCTTTTTTTAATTTTTCAAAAAATTTCGAATTTGAAAAAAAAGTATTGAATATGCTTTTACATGACCTCACCACTGTTTCAATACGTGCAGTCAATTTCAATAACACCCTCTCTCTCTGGTATATATATACATATATATATATATATATATATATATATATATATATATATATATATATATATATATATATATATATACATATTATATATATATATATATATATATATATATATATATATATATATATATATATATATATATATATAATATCCATTAGTGTCTGCAATCACTTCCTCGTTTGAATAAAATCTTTGTCCCGCCAGCCATTTCTTCAAATTGGGGAACAAATAGTAGTCCGAGGGAGCCAAGTCTGGAGAATAGGGGGGATGTGAAACGAGTTGGAATCCTATTTCCATTAATTTTGCGACCACAACTACTGAGGTGTGTGCTGGTGCGTTGTCGTGATGGAAAAGGACTTTCTTGTGGGCCAATCGCGGGCGTTTTTCTTGCAGCTCGGTTTTCAAACGGTCCAATAACGATGAATAATATTCACCTGTAATAGTTTTACCCTTTTCCAGATAGTCGATGAGGATTATCCCTTGCGAATCCCAAAAGACAGTCACCATAACCTTTCCGGACGAAGGAACGGTCTTCGCCTTTTTTGGTGCAGATTCCCCCTTGGTAACCCATTGTTTAGATTGTTGTTTGGTCTCAGGAGTATAGTACTGTATCCATGTTTCATCCACAGTGACGAAACGACGCTTAAAGTCCTCCGGATTCTTCTGGAACAGCTGCAAAGCATCCTTGCAACACTTCACACGATTCCGTTTTTGGTCAAGCGTGAGCAATCGCGGCACCCATCTTGCGGACAGCTTTCTCATGTCCAAATGTTTATGCAAAATATTATGTACCCGTTCAGTCGAGATGCCCACAGTACTAGCAATCTCACGCACCTTAACTCTTCTGTCATCCATCACCATACCATGGATTTGATCAATGATTTCTGGAGTCGTAACCTCCACAGGCCGTCCAGAACGTTCAGCGTCACTTGTGCCCATATGGCCAGTCCGAAAATTTTGAAACCACTTATAAACTGTTCTAATCGAAGGTGCAGAGTCACCATAATGTTTATCAAGCTTCTCTTTAGTCTCCTAAGGCGTTTTGCCTTTCATATAGTAATGTTTAATCACCACACGAAATTCTTTTTCGTCCATTTCTTGAAAATCACTCGACTTCCTTGATTCACACGAATGCCAAACACAAAGAAATAGACCAATATGGCTGAAACTTGGTGTGCGTTCATTCAAGAGATGCTACTAACTAAACATGACCTCGATACGCGCCGGTGGTGCCATCTCTCGGACTTTGCACGGACTTTTCAAACCAGCCTCGTATATATATATATATATATATATATATATATATATATATATATATATACATATATATATATATATATATATATATATATATATATATATATATATATATATATATATATATATATATTGAAATATACTAATATACTTTTACAGGTAAGTAAGAATAGAGCAACTTCACTCGAAAAAACTAAAAAAACGAAACGAACTCGAAAAATATTAGGTTATGTTATATTATGTTTCATACAGGTAAATAAATTGCAAAGTATTCTTTGTCTTGGAAATTTGTCGGTTTAAATGACAGACAGAGAAAATGAAGCAAGTGATCAATTTAAACATTATTTTTTAATATTTTGTAATAAAAATGTTTAGGTAAATTAATATAGAACTTTTTTTTAATTCATACTTCGTCGAAATACAAATGTCACAAAACTACCTTTAAGGTAGGACTAAAACGAAGGTAATGTTTAAAATTAATTTGCATCTATTTATCAAACGCAAATTAAAAGATTTATACCGTGGAGAGGTTTCAGGGTTTAGTGCCGGATTTAGCGTTGATGCAACTCGAAATCCCCGGAGGAGCTTAACCTTATTAAGTGAACAAAATTTAGGGAAATTGAAGACTTAGATCTAATGGTTCTAAACCGAACCATCTTTTATATCTCTGGTTGTTAAAAATGATAATAAAAAACGATATCTGGAACTTCGACAAGCATTTTATATGTTTTGTCTCGCTTTTATCGATATTTTACCATTGTGCGCACGGATTCAAAGTATCAGAACCAAAATACACTGATTAACATTCCGTTTATACAAAAACAAAGTCTAAGGTCACTTTGAAACATTAAAATAAGCTCGACGCATTTAAAAATAAGCGAGGGTTTATATGATAGTCTGGTAAAATTAGATTATATTTAACCTTGAAAGCAACAACATTACGATTGCCAAAAATACTTGAATATTGATTGCAAAAAGTTTTATAACCCGAGCAACGATTAAATATGAATAGAAAGTAGGCAGTTATGCCGGTTTTTTAAGAGAGCCTGCGCTCATTTTTTAAGTAAATGATTAACTAAATGTATTAATAAATATTTATCTTTAACCGACTTTAAAAAAAGAGGCTCAATTCAATCACTATGTACCTAGTATTGTTCAAATGTAATATTGATGTTTGTTAGTCTATGTAGGCTTGAGAACTAACATACCAAATATCTCGAATGTATATGTATATACAAAAAAAAAACTTTTTATAGTGCAATTTTTTCAAGACCTAGAATATTTTAATGAAATTTCATGTAAAAAGCCCTGCATATAGTGAATCGGTAAAATAGTAACATTCTATATAATAAAATTTTTACCGGAATTTTATGTATAAATTTTTATGCATTTATTGAGATCTTGACCATTTCGGGTTTCCCATTTTTATCTAACATTAGCACGAATTCCATTTTTATGACGCATTCTTTTGAAAAGGTTCTTAACGCTTTTATAACGCCTAATGGTTGGCAATAAATCAGGTAGATTTCTGTGAGAAACCCGGGAAATAACCCATTTTATAGAAACCCGGGGAAAAACCCATTTTATAGTCGAGGCCTAGTAATTCGCAAATTCAGGTTCAGTTTCTTTTTGTTTAAGAATCAAGTAAGATGTCCAAGCGAGTGTGTTTAAGTTTAGCTGAGAAAATTAAAGTTTTGGAGGAAGTTGATAAAGGCTGCAAAAAAATTGATGTTGCTGCAAAATTTGGTGTTTCTCCAAGTTGCGTCTCTCTGATAATAAAAAGTCGCGACAGTATCATCAAGAAACCTAGTGTTCCAAGCAGTACTTACGAGGATGTTAATGAAGCAGTTTTACGATGGTTTCAAGTGGCCCGTACGCATCAAAACGTACCAATATCGGGAAATTTAATAAAGCAAAAGGCTCTACAATTTGCTAAAGAGTTTAACTGGGTTAATTTTCAAGCTAGTGAAGGGTGGTTGAGTGCCTGGAAGACTCGCAATTCAATTGTTTTCAAGACGGTGTCTGGCGAGAGTGCAAGCGTTAGTTAGGAGGACTGTGACATTTGGACTGAAACTGTTTTTAAAACGTGCATTGAAAAAGAACGAGCCAAAAAAACGTTTTCAATTGTGATGAAACCGGTTTGTTTTTTAAATGTTTGCCAAATAAAAACTTTTGCTTTTAAAAGTGGTAAATGTTTTGGTGTTAAAACAAGTAAAGAAAGGGTGACACTTATGGTTGGAGCAAACATGGATGGTTCAGAAAAACTGAATTTACTGCTCATAGGTAAAAGCAAAAATCCCCGTTGTTTAAAAGGAGTTAAATCTCTGGAGTTAGATTACGCCAATAATAAAAAGGCATGGATGACTTCTGAGATTTTCGAAAGATGGATCAAAGAACTGGACACGAAAATGAAAAGCCAAAAGCGAAAGATTGTGATGTTTATAGACAATTATCCTGCACATCCAGTTACTGTAAGTAAAAAATTAAGGAATATTGAATTGATCTTTTTTTTTCACCAAACATGACCTCCAAATTGCAACCTATGGACCAGGGTATTATAAAAAACATAAAACATCATTACCGAAACAGAATTGTTCACAACAACAAAAGTATAGAAGATTATGAAGAAGAAACTGAAACCGGGGAATGTCCTGCTAAATTTAGTGAAAATGAAATAAGAAATGCATTTGACATTGTGTGAACTACTCCCAGGGGCCAGGAAAGTGTACCTGATCAAATCTTTGTGCATTTGAATAAATGCGAGAATTTTGTTGAAAAACAATTATTTTTCAAAAGTAATGTTCAAAAGAAAATAACTGATTATTTTTCCTAGTACGTATGTACGTAGTATGTAAATATGTATTAATAGATTTTGTATAATTCTTTTTATTTCGTATGTAGTACATACATACATAAAGTCCGTACGTTACATCTTTACACGTGCGTCATAGTTTTCAGGCAATATCCCAGACGACTATTATATTTTTTGTTTCTTTTTACCAATACCTACGATTTATTGGTGAAAAGAGACAAATAATATAATAGTCGTCTGTTATATGGCCTGAAAACTATGACGCACGGGTAAAGATATAACGTACGGACATTATGTATGTATTTAGCCCTGTACATGCTATGTACTATTTAAACTTTCAAATGTTTAATAAAATCTTTTCTAATAATTCAATTTTGCAATTTTTTTTGTTGCTTGTACCTTATAAAATACAAGTAAATGATTACCAATATAAAATACGTACATAGCAATATATACGGATTTTTTCTTTATATATTAAAAAACTTTCTATAGTGAAATTTCGGTCAACATTTTGGTCTTTCACTATATAGAGTATCGACTGTATATATATACAGTAATACCCCGCTTAGCGCGACCCCGTTATGCGCGGTTTCACTATAACGCGAATTTCAAATTTCGCGCTCATGTAGTCATTAACTTCTCTATGGTCGCGGGGGGATCCCCGCTTTCTCTGAATATTCTCTTTGAAGAATTGGGAATTCCCTGTCCTTCGACTTTGTTCTATGGGGATTTCCTCGTTCGTTTCGTGTGTTCATTTGTTCCGTAATGTTAGTTCGGTCGGCTGGCAGTTTTGTTTTAATATTTATTGGAGATACATACATACATAATTTAACCCTACGTTAAAAATGCCGCCTGTAAAGAAAAAAGAGCGTAAAAGCGTCACTTTGGAATTGAAGATGAAAGTGTTAAGAAGAATGGAAAATGGAGGCAAAGCAACAATTGTTGGGAGAGATTTTGGACTCTCAGAACTGTGAGAACGATTTATAAAAATCGGGAAAAAATTAAAATCTCCAGCGAAGGTTTCAACACCTATAAGTGCAACAAAACTTTCTCGTTCGAGATCATCTATCTTAGAAAGAATGGAGAAATTACTGTCAGTCTGGATCGAAGATTTGAATAAGAAGAACACACCACTAAGTCAAGATCTCATATGCACAAAAGCAAAATCTTTGTATGAGATGCTGAAAACAAAAGAAGGAGAAGGGAGTGCCACTCCGACTTTTGCTGCCAGCAGAGGCTGGTTCCATCGGTTCAAGCAGCGTTCTAATCTTCACAATATCCACATAACAGGCGAGGCGGCCAGCGCGGACATTCAAGCTGCAGCTGAGTTTCCAGACAAGTTTCAAGACTTCGTTAGACGAGAGAAAATTCCTGCTTGTCTCATCTTCAATGTTGATGAGACCGCACTTTACTGGAAAAAAATGCCATCTCGAACATTCATTTCTAAGGAAGAACGTCAAGCCAGTGGTTTCAAAGCTGCGAAAGATCGACTAACACTTCTGCTGGGTGGTAATGCCACTGGTGATTTCAAACTGAAACCTTTACTAGTGTACCATTCAGAAACACCCCGTGCAATGCGAGGCACAGACAAGACAAGTCTACCAGTTGTGTGGCGATCAAACAGAAAGGCGTGGGTTACACGGGAAATTTTTCAAGAATGGTATTCTAATAGTTTTTGCCCATCAGTCAAATCATACTGTGACAGAAATGGGCTTGAACCTAAAGTTATATTACTCTTAGACAATGCCCCAGGACATCCAACCTCACTTGATACGCCCAGAGACTTAAAAGTGTACGTAAAGTTCCTTCCACCAAACACTACGTCAATATTACAACCTATGGACCAGGGAGCAATAGCAAACTTCAAAGCTTATTACCATCGCCGCACTTTTAGCCAACTAATTCATGAAACTGACGGGGAAGGAAGACAGTCTATGCGAGAGTGGTGGAAGTCATACAACATTATGAAGTCTATTCACAACATAGAAGAGGCTTGGAAGGAAGTTAAAATGAGTTGTATGAATGGGGTGTGGCGTAATCTTTGGCCAGATGTAGTGGAAGCACCTAGAAGAATTGTCCAGATGCAGAGACAAGTGCTTGAAGACATTGCTGCAATGATTGAGGGGTCTGAACTTGAAGATGTCACGGTAGAAGATCTCGTAGAACTTGTAGCAACGCACGACGATCCTATTAGCAATGAAGATCTGATCGAGTTACAGAATAATCCTATCTACGATGAGGAAGAACAAGTAGAAGAGAAAGTTTTATCTTCAGGGGAAATACAAAATGCACTTTCAAAAATTTATTCAGGTTTGGACATATTGCAGAGTATAGACAATAATGATGACCGTGTCTTGACCGTGTGTCAAACAATTAAAAACAGTGTTGGGTGTTATGAACGTATTTTACAAGAACGTAAACAAAACGTTACCCAAAAGACAATAGATGTATTTTTCCGTAAAAAATAAGAGTATGTATTGCATAAAGTGTTCTTAGAATTAAAGTGATTGATTAAAATGATTTGTATTTTTTTGTATTAAATTTTGACTATGTTTAATCATAAACCTCGATATACGCGAATTTCAGTTAACGCGATTTTTTTCGGAACGTATCCCTCGCGTAAAGCGGGGTATTACTGTATATATATATATATATATATATATATATATATATATATATATATATATATATATATATATATATGTATATATGTATATATGTATATATATATATATATATATATATATATATATATATATATATATATATACGAGGCTGGTTTGAGAAGTCCGTGCAAAGTCCGAGAGATGGCACCACCGGCGCGTATCGAGGTCATGTTTAGTTAGTAGCATCTCTTGAATGAACGCACACCAAGTTTCAGCCATATTGGTCTATTTCTTTGTGTTTGGCATTCGTGTGAATCAAGGAAGTCGAGTGATTTTCAAGAAATGGACGAAAAAGAATTTCGTGTGGTGATTAAACATTACTTTATGAAAGGCAAAACGCCTCAGGAGACTAAAGAGAAGCTTGATAAACATTATGGTGACTTTGCACCTTCGATTAGAACAGTTTATAAGTGGTTTCAAAATTTTCGGACTGGCCATATGGGCACAAGTGATCCTGAACGTTCTGGACGGCCTGTGGTGGTTACGACTCCAGAAATCATTGATCAAATCCATGGTATGGTGATGGATGACAGAAGAGTTAAGGTGCGTGAGATTGCTAGTGCTGTGGGCATCTCGACTGAACGGGTACATAATATTTTGCATAAACATTTGGACATGAGAAAGCTATCCGCAAGATGGGTGCCGCGATTGCTCACGCTTGACCAAAAACAGAATCGTGTGAAGTGTTGCAAGGATGGTTTGCAGCTATTCCAGAAGAATCCGGAGGACTTTAAGCGTCGTTTCGTCACTGTGGATGAAACATGGATACATTACTATACTCCTGAGATCAAACAACAATCTAAACAATGGGTTACCAAGGGGGAATCTGCACCAAAAAAAAGGCGAAGACCGTTCCTTCGGCCGGAAAGGTTATGACGACTGTCTTTTGGGATTCGCAAGGGATAATCCTCATCGACTATCTCGAAAAGGGTAAAACTATTACAGGTGAATATTATTCAACGTTATTGGACCGTTTGAAAACCGAGCTGCAAGAAAAAACGCCCGCGATTGGCCCACAAGAAAGTCCTTTTCCATCACGACAACGCACCAGCACACACCTCAGCAGTTGTGGTCGCAAAATTAATGGAAATAGGATTCCAACTCGTTTCACATCCCCCCCTATTCTCCAGACTTGGCTCCCTCGGACTACTATTTGTTCCCCAATTTGAAGAAATGGCTGGCGGGACAAAGATTTTATTCAAACGAGGAGGTGATTGCAGACACTAATGGATATTTTGCAGACTTGGACAAATCCTATTATTCGGAAGGGATCAACAAACTAGAACATCGTTGGACGAAGTGTATAAGCCTAAAAGGAGACTATGTCGAAAAATAAAAATGGTTTAACCCAAACACATAAGTAGTTTTTATTTTTGCACGGACTTTTCAAACCAGCCTCGTATATATATATATATATATATATATATATATATATATATATATATATATATATATATATATATATATATATATATATATATATATTTTGGTAGATACGGCAACATTTGCTTTCTTTCTTTATCATATATATATATATATATATATATATATATATATATATATATATATATATATATATATATATATATATATATATATATATAATACATTAAAATTCCGGGTTTCAATCCATCCGTCTATTAATGAATTTGCACGACGTTTCGCCAAAATCACATTTGGCATTTTTAAGTGCTACCGCTGTTGCTACTCGATACCGTAATCTTGCTGCTGCCGCCGCTCGAAGCTAACTGAGAAACCGACGTGCGGTCGTTGTCTTTTATAGGTCTACGTCGACGCAGAAAATAGGTGGGGGGGTCGGAAGTGTTCGTTCGAGCATCGTAGTTTACCGGCTGGGTGGTAATTACGGATTCCGGCGCTATGCTAACTGTTGCCTTCTCGATGTTTTGGTTATTCCTTGGTTTAGCTAGTAGCCCCTTCCATGAAGTGGAGATATTCAGCGCATCATCTCACTTATTTAGCCTGACTATGCGTGTTTTAAAATGTGAAATCGAGGCTATTTGTTTGTATCATGATGGTGCTGAAAAAGAACCGATGTTGTTTGTTTGTTTTTGATGCTTATTTTATGTTCTTAGACCCGGGTGGAGATTCTTCTGTGTGTTTGTCCTATGTACAATTTGTAGCAATCTCCGCATGGGATGCTATAAACTCCATGGTTTTCCAATTTTTTCTTGTCCTTGGGGTTGCCCAGGATGTCTGCCAGAGTGTTTTGTGGTTTGTTTGCTGTGCCTATATTGTGTTTTCTTGGAACTCTTCCAACTCTGTAACTCCTCTCACATACGGTAATAGGACTCTACTCTGGTTGAGGTCACGTTCTTTTGTCCTTGTCTGTGGATGGCGCTGCCTTTCTAATGCTCTCCGGATGGACTGGTCTTTATATTCATTTTGCTTAAGGGACCTAGTGAGTTATGTAATTTCTTGTTGCCTCGTGTCTGGTTCGGTGAGTCGGTATGATCTCGATACTAGGGTGTTGGCTACTGACTGAATTTGCGATAGATGGTCGTGTGAACCAGCGTTTAAATATCTGTTGGTGTGTGTGGGCTTCCAGTAGACTTTCCTTGATGTGTTCATAACTCGGAAATACAACGATCAGCTTCAATACTCAGTCGTACGTAACGGGAATTTATTTTTAAAAAAAGTTTTATAAAATTTTTCTACAAACAACTATTAGTATCCTTTAAAATACTCTCCACTGGAGCTAATATACTTATCCAATCTTTTATTCCATTGTTCAAAGCATTTTTTAAATTCGTCTGTTTCATTATCCTTAAGAGCCTGCGTCGTTTTTTGTTTCACCCTTTCTATATCAGCAAAACGTCCTCCTTTCGGCTCCCTTTTCATCCTGGGAAACCAAAAGAATTAGCATGGAGCCGAATCCGGCAAGTAGGGTCGGTGGGGCAAAGGGATCATGCTGTTTTTTAACAAAATTTGGCTGCCACTCTTCTCATTTCCAAATATTTTGATAAAATTCGCTGAATCGAGCTGCACGTTAACTGGGAAAACACCACTAGTTCTAATCTTCAAAAACACTTCCCGAATTTTGTTGACACCCGTAGACTCGAGTTTTACTAATTGCATCTCTTTTGTAAGCAGATTTTAACATAACAACAGTTTCTGCGGAACTTTTTTCAAGTAGAAAACAAAATTTCACCACCGTACATTGTTCCCGAGAATCGGCAGTCTTAAAAAACGACGAGTACACAAAACAACTTTTACAAAAAAAATTCCAGGAACCTCTCACAACCTCCTATATCGATGCCGCTTGGCAGACTGACTTGGAAGGAGTGTAACTACATCACCCTAGCTGGCGAACAGTATACTACCAGTACCAATCTAACCACAACACAATTTCCGTTACTTTTGGGTCTCACTGGTATATATGTAGTGTGTATGTTAGTCCTCTAACTCTCTTATCTAAAAAAAACTCCTGGGCCGATTTTAATCTCTTTGTTCGAGCAGGTATTTTTTAACCTAGATCACAGTGAAAAAACCATTCAAACTGATTTTGCAGTTCAAAAGTTATATTGAAAAACAGGCATCTCAAACAGGGTGACTGCAGTCATGAATGGAAATGGAAAGGCACTTTTTAGCAAGTGATAGAACCAAATTCATATATCAATGTCTATATAAAATGTTCCATGTGATGTTCTCATGTATAGTTTTAGTTTAATTTAATTTGTATGTGTACAGTTTTTTGGAATAAATAACAGAGTAAACAACTGATGAAGACCAGAGTGCACGTTTGGGCAAAAATATATACTATGACATAAAACAAGTCTAAATTTGCGAACATTAAACCCAAGAAAATTGTAAAAAGTATATATATATATATACATATATATATATATATATATATATATATATATATATATATATATATATATATATATATATATATACATATATATATCTTCTTCTTTTTCTTTCTCTCCTGAATATAGACCTCTTCCAAAACATTCCCTGCCTTTCTATCCATTGCAACTTATGTCAATTTCGTTCCTGCAATCCTCTAGATGTCATCTCGCCATCGCTTTTGTGGTCTTCCCACACTTCTCTTGGTCTCCCTTGGTCTCCATATTAACAATTTATTAGTACATCTACGCGGACCTTGTCTCACAATGTGGCCCGCCCATTGCCGCTTTAGCCGTGCTATTTTTTCCAATACATCCGGTACTTTTGTTCTTTATCGGATATCTTGGTTTCTGATTCGGTTTCTAAAGCTTATTCCATTGCTTTTTGAGTAATTTGGAGGTTGTTAGCCGACTTGAGAGTTAGTGCCGTAGTTTCTAGATCATAAGTGAAAACAGGCATTATACAACTATTAAACATAAGTGAAAACAGGCATTAAACAACTTTTAAGATTTATTGGAATAACTGGTGATTTCGTTATATGTCCCAGTTTACCAAATGCTGTCCATCCAAGACTTGTTCGTCTGAAGATTTCCGCATCTTGGGTCTCTTTTTTCAACTGAATCCTGTGTCCTAATTATACGTACGAGGGCACGTTTTCGAGCAATTGGTTTACTACAGTCACATCTATGTCTCGGGGACTCATTATTTTAGTTTTATTTGTGTTAACTCTAATTTCTAGTCCAACCTTTAAGGAAGCCTCATGGAGTTCTTGCAACATGATTCGAAGTTCCTATGTTGTCTCGCTAATAATCCCAATGTCATCTGCACCCGAGGTGCAGTACGCAATCTATATTAATTCCTTTGTCTTTATCTTACTTATGACTAATGCTTACATTAGCAGTTTTAGTGTTATACGAGGGTCGTAACTCACGTACTTAATACAATTCGTTGTATCCTACCATCGTACTCCGTAACTTCTGGGATAAGTACCAGTTGATTCCGTTCTCTTGTTTGTCAATCCTAGCCTGACTGACGAGCCGTGATACAACGAAACGCGTCTCAGGATGGATTTGACGGAGAGAGAGAACAGCTAGTAAACTACTGAAATATGGACTTCTGTCTATTTTCAGTCGCTTTACAATAACTATATATTCCTAAGGAAGGATCCCTCGAAAACCGCTACCTGCTTTTAAGTGTCAAGCACTCTGTCATCTCGAAAGCTGCTGTGTTAGCTTTCGATGGAGTAATATGTATGCGTACTTAATACAATTCGTTGTATTCTACCATCGTATTCATAAACACTAAATTTGTTTCTCAAGCTAAAGAATAATCCAAGCATTACTACTAAAAAGATTTGAAGATTGAGAAGACGAGTAGAAACGTCAGTTCATATCTTTAAACACATCTTCCAGCGCCAAGGTGAACAGTTTGGGTGAAATTGTGTCCCCATACACGTACTCCCCTTTCGGTACGGATATTATCGGTTCTTGTGTTCTCGTGAATGGTTATTTTCAGCGATGCATGATCATATATATATTTAATTAGGTTTGAGTGTTTATATATATATATATATATATATATATATATATATATATATATATATATATATATATATATATATATATATAATAAAGAAAGAAAGCAAAAGTTGCCGAATCTAACAAAATTCTTAAATATGAAATTAGTTGGGAAACTCGGCAAACAAGTGTTCACACGGTGTTCATTTAGCCAATATTTCGGTCCTAGGTTGGGACCTTTATCAGGGCACAAACTAAAAAAGAGAACGAAGCGACAATTGAAGTAGTACGGGGGTTATTTTATTTTAATACTAGCCGAGCCCGCGGCTCCGCTCGCGTGGACTTGATTCACTACTAACATCACTGCTTATTCCTTATGTTATCCAACGTAATAAAAAATTCCCATTATTTCTCCTTATCTCCCAATATTTCTCCTTATTTCCCATTATCTCTACATAATTTCCATTATCTAGCCTTATCTCTGCTCATCTCCCATTATTTCTCCTTATCTCCCATTATTTCTCCTTATCTTCCATTATCTCACCTTATTTCCCATTATCGAGGCTTATCTCGACTTATCTCCCATTATTTCTCCTTATCTCCCATTATCTCACCTTATCTCCCATTATCTAGGCTTATATCGAATTATATAGAACATATGTATAAATTTATAAAAACACGTAAATCGGATAAGTGGTTCTCGAGTGATAAGCGCACTAACGGACAGACAGAGAGACGTTGCATTTTATATATATATTGTATTCTTTGCTACATGATATTGTTCCATATTTAATGCTTTAGGGAGTGTATTGCAAGAGAACGCGCTAGCGGCAAACTTTTCTCCGACTTGATTCACTATTATCGTCACTGCTTATTCCTTATGTCACCTAATAAAATATATCCTATAACCTGGCCAGAGAACATACGTATGTTTAAAAAAAAAGCACGTAAATCGGATAAGTGGTTCTCCAGTGATAAGCACACTAACGGACGGACAGATAGACAGACGGACAGAGAGACGTTGCATTTTATATTTATTATAGATATTCTCTGCTACATAATATTGTTCCATATTTAATGGTTTGGACTGTGTATTGCAAGAGCGGCAAACTTTGTCCGACTTCATTTACTCTTATTGTCACTGCTCATTCCTTATGCTACCTATCGTAATAAAATATAGCCTATAACCTGGCCGGAGAACATATGTATGTTTAAAAAAAAAAAAGTACGAAAATCGGATAAGTGGTTCTCCAGTGATAAGCGCACTAATGGACAGACAGACAGACAGAGATACGTTGCATTTTATATATATTATAGATGTAATAAAATATATACCTATAACCTGGTCAGAGAACATATGTATGAATTTAAAAAATCACGTAAATCGGATAAGTGGTTCTCGAGGGATAAGCGCATTAACGGACAGACAGACAGACAGACAAACATTGGATTTTATATATATTATAGATATAGATTATTATTATTATTATATAACCTGGCCAAAGAATATATGTATGAATTTAAAAAAAGACAGGTAAATCGGATAAGTGGTTCCCGCGTGATAAACGCACTAATGGACAGACAGACAGACAGAGAGACATTGCATTTTATATATATTATAGATTATACATTAGATATTCTTTGCTACATAATATTGTTCCATATTTAATGGTTTTAGACTGTGTATTGCAGAGGCACGCGCTAGCGGCAAACTTATTTCCGACATCATTCACTATTTTACGTCACTGCTCATTCCTTATGCTACCTATCGTAATAAAATATAGCCTATAACCTGGCCAGAGAATATATGTATATGTTAAAAAAAAAGTACGTAAATCGGATAAGTGGTTCTTCAGTGATAGGCGCACTAACGGACAGACAGAGAGACGTTGCATTTTATATATATTATTATAGATGTTGTTGTAGAAAAATTATATATATAGTAATAAAACTGGAAAGACTACTTACATGAGAGATGTGATATAAATATAACAAAAATGGCCGTAAAACCAATTACATAAATGCGACGACCCAACCTAGTACCGAAATATTGGCTAAATGAACATTGTGTGAACACTTGTTGCGCCCTTTGCCGAGTTTCCCAACTAATTTCAAGTATATATATATATATATATATATATATATATATATATATATATATATATATATATATATATATATATATATATATACGTGTGTGTGTGTGTGTTTTCGAAAAAGAAACCGAACTTATACTCTAGAAATATTACTATTAACTCCATTTAGATGTAATCCAGTCTTTGACATTTCACCATGGAGTGTTATGGATGTCTGTCGTCTTTCTTCAATTCACTTTTAAAACTATCTCTCTCTCTCATTCAGGCATTCTAATGGTTACCTCAGCTGTGCTACTAGCGGTATTACTTCTTAAAATGACGGAGTCCGGTGAAAAATAAGTATTTGGTGTATCTCCAATTGACTCGGGGAGTCACCATATTAAACTTTTTTCATAACACCCCTATATATATATATATATATATATATATATATATATATATATATATATATATATATATATATATATATATATATACTTTTTTTTTTTCGGGTTTAAACTCATAGGATAATTTTTAAAAGTATTTTTATTGATGTCTCGCCCTGGTTTTGGGGTATTCTCGATTTCGTATTTAATATCATTTATCCTTAAAAAAAACTTTACCAATCGTATGAAATAAAAATTTGGAACGGCACTCCAGACAAGGCGAAATGTCAAAAAAAATATGTTTTACGAACCTAAATCAAAAAAAAAATCAGGGAATATGTATATGTGTATATGTAGCAAACGTTGTCTTTCACGCGTATAAAAGTCTTGTATGTATGTTTAGGTAAGCAATATACACACAATATGAAGCAAAATTGAGAACTCGGCGCAAGTCGTGCATTTTGCAAAATTTGAAAAGTTCTAAATTTGTCTTAATTTTGTGTTTACGTGTTATATTTTGTGTATTAAGTATTCATTACATATTGCTTACATTTTCTGTGTTATTGCAACAGTAAAGATCTCTTCTGTTGATTACGTTTTCTTCTCAAAGCAGACAGATACCAACTTTTTGAGATTCCAGGAAAATATTACTTTGTTTTGTTTTTTTTAATTTAGTTTTATTATGGAATGGATATCTTTATTCCTGTCATCGCACCCAACAAAATGACTGAGCGAACCAACACCAGTTATTGTAGACTTTAAAAAACAAAACTACCTATCCGTCGCATTGTTGTCACTAGTATCGAAAGTTACGGAAAAGCCTGTCTATAAGCATCTTTTATAATACCTCGAAGGATTTAACATTATTACCGACCACCAATATAGCTTTCGTAAGCAAAGCGCTCCTAACCTGTTGCGTACTTAAGGGAGAGCAAGCGAAGTATACGCCCTCCTCCGCTACGCTTCCCTATCATTGATTTTTAAATTGGATGTAAGTTTTCAGATTTGGAACGTATATTTGTTGACTAAAAGAAGGTTACCTACAGTGGACCTGTACCTCCTCCGCTCATTCATTGAATTTTAGTTTAGTGTTTTAAAAGGGGCCAGACTTTTAGAATTCCATGCAGGAGGGTATTTTTTCATCAAGAGGTTTCGCTCCCAGATTGTTATCTAACGTCTCCTTGTTTGTCGATCGACGATCCATCCCCCAGATTTAAGTAGCTCCGCTTTTAATATTCTTTTTTTCTTAAAGAAAAGCCCCTTGTAGTAATATGCCCCCCACCCGCCCTTGAACCTGACAACGCCACTGTTCATAATTTATATCATGCATCTTTTAAACTAAATAATTGAACATGATGGAAAAATGAGCAGTTTTCCTTAATATATCTAAGGCATTAGATTTTGTTATGTGTTGGCAAAGCTGCGCTCTCAAAGGCCTTGTTTATGCTACTTGGTTTTCTTAAAGATCATCTCCCGAATCTTCGCCTTGTTTATACCAACGATCTGGTAGAAAGATCGAAAATCCAATTAATAATTTCGCTGTTAACAGCACGATGGTTTTTTTTATTTAACTCGAATACCAGGTGCTCATGGAATTATCTGAACATTCTATTAAGTTATGTTAAGGACCTGGAAGAAATTATATCTTGGGATGACACTAACCAAACTTTGACGCTAGAAAAACTCAAAGGGATTTTTTTTTGAAAAAAATGTGGGAATATAGACCTCGTAATAGTTATGTAGGGACACTTTATTCCATTGTTATGGTATCTCAAATTGTTAGGCATTAACTTGAGAACAAATGCCTTGAAATGATTATATTTAATGCATAACTAAGAAAGCTTCCAAAAATTAGGACAAGTAAAAAAAAATTAAGCAATTATTTTTTCCTTTTTGGAATATATTTTGAAACTAGAACAATTTAAGTACCTCTCTTATCAAACGTGTAATCCGAAAACAAAAATATCAGCTCCCCTACTTTAGAACTCCTTATAGCGCTGTCTAAAAATAAAAAAAATATTTATACAATATTGCTACTATCACATGGCTAATGTATATGTGAATTTTTCCGTTGGTAACCTTGAACAGTCTGCATGTATAATGTATAGATTCATGATCACAAATTGAAATAAGCAATAAACTTAACGGCTGTAAATAACTATGTACGCTACGTACATATTTACACCTTATTAGCTATTAGGTGGAGGTAATTGTGTAATAGTTAATGCATTGTTAAGATTTCTTTTAATTAAGACCACCCATTAGATTGTTTATTAATAATAATAATTCCTTTATTTTTAATATTAACTTTTTCTATGAAAAACACGTGGTTCACACGGAAATCCTTAAATAGTTACATGTCTAAATATAAGTAGTTCATTTCAAAGGGACGAGGTTCTCCTTATAAAAATTTTTTTGACAAACGTTGGCACGAGGAGGGGCAAGCTGAACCTCATAGGTTGCAACGTATATTCCTAACATGTACTGCCTTGAAAGTAATCAAGCAGACTACATCTATCGACCAAAAAAGTTTTTTTTTATCGTTCACCTCCCTGTCTGAATAGGGATTTTACCTTTTTTTCATATGCTAAGCATATCGGCGAGGAGGTCGTAATACCCGTCAACGTTGTCGAAGTGTCGAAACATACATTTTTGTATGCAACATGGTAGTGCTGCCACGGACGTTATTGCATTTCTGCAAACAACTACTAGCTATGTACGTCTAATAAATAAATAACCGACCTGCCCGGATTGAACCCGAGACCTTCTGCACCGCAAGCAAGTACTAACTCACGGGCAGCCATAATTTATATAGTAGGGACTCTCCTGGATAATATCCAACAACATAAGCAAGCAGCTTGTGTGCGAAGGGCCAAAGTAAATGAAGAGATAGGCTACCTCTCATCTGAAAAGGTATAGATTTGATTTTTGGTTCTATTTAAAAGGTTGTTAATGTAAAGTAGATAGAAAGTAAGAGGCACTACGGAGTCCTAGTATCCACAGGCGTTTATAGTAAAGGTGTTGAAAATAAACCAGCTAATATTCGACCGATCCTTCATCTTCGAGGAGGCAGGAGACGTTTAAATAGAACAGCTTAGCCAATTGAACTATTCCAAGTATGGAATTGGGATAGGAGATCTCCTGTTAACCTCTGCTATAGGAGCTTATTAATGGTCGCGAAACGATATTCGGTATTCATATAGGAATGTTGTATGATAAGTACTTGGCCTCCGCCAGAGATGGCGCCACTACCATTTAAAAAATTAAATTTTTCGTAAACATAACCTTCACAAGAATCCTGTCAAATTTTCAATGGCAGCCATGTAAATAGAACAGTTTTCGTGATTTTACAACAACGGAAAAAATCTAATATATTATTTTAAAAATATTTGTTTTTGAAAA
Source organism: Pachyrhynchus sulphureomaculatus (assembly GCA_019049505.1). Classification (NCBI taxonomy): domain Eukaryota; kingdom Metazoa; phylum Arthropoda; class Insecta; order Coleoptera; family Curculionidae; genus Pachyrhynchus; species Pachyrhynchus sulphureomaculatus. Next base: position 97,540,648 of record CM032448.1, read on the forward strand.
AGAAAACGAATGTTGAGATAAAAGCGGAACTCAGTAAAGTTTATGGGGACTGCACCTTCATTATTGACCATAAAATATTGGACTGCTGAATTCAAACTCTGATTTAGGACTTTTGGTATGTTGATTTCTGCTCTTCAGTCCTAAATCAGGGGTCGGAGGATATCCCAGACATCACGGAAGAAGAAATCACATCAGCCTTGAAGAACATGAAAAATAACAAAGCTCCCGCTGAAGACAATATTGTAATAGAGGCAATTAAACAAGGAGGACGACAAATTATCAAATCACTTAAAATGTTATTCAATAAATGCCTCCTAGAAGGAGTAACTCCATCGCAATGAAATAATGCAACTATTGTCAGCATACATAAAAAAGGAGATACTTCAGACCTTACAAACTATCGACTCATTAGCCTTCTGAGCCATGTATACAAGTTATTCACAAAAATACTTACCAAAGGTTTAGCAAGTAAATTCGAGTTTTTTTCCTTTCAAAAGAACAGGCAGGTTTCCGCTCGGAGTATGGAACAAACGACCATCTGCTTACAGTTAAAATCCTCATTGAAAAATGTATAGAATATAATATGCCTCTTGTACTAATATTTGTGGACTTCGAAAAGGCTTTTGATTCTGTAAATCAGCAGAGACTTTTGGAAGCGCTTGCTGAGTGTCGTATTGATCACCGATACTCCAATGTAATTAAATACATATATGAAAATACCACCGCCCATGTTAAAATACAAACTAATCAATCCATCAGCAAATTGCGAACCGAAAGAGGAATGCAGCAGGGTGATACGCTCTCACCCAAGCCTTTCGTAACACTTCTAGAAAGTATTCTAAAATAAATAAACTGCGAAAGAATGACTCTTAACATTGACGGTGAAAAGTTAAATCACCTCTGTTTCGCCGACGACATTGTCTTAATAACAAACAAAATACAAGAAGCACAAACTATGCTACACTTGCTTCAGGAAAGGTTGGTCTAAAAATCAATCTATCCATGACCCAGTTTATGACAAATCTTGTATTAAGCGACACTATAAAACTGAATAACGTAGAGATAGAGCAAGTGCACCAATATAAATACCTGTGACATGAAATCAGCATAGGACGAGATAACCAAACACATGAAATTCAGCGGCGAATAGTTCTCTCCTGGACTGCATATGGCAAACTGGCTACGTATTCCAATCTAACCTATGTGTTTAAAATAAAAGTTTTTGACAGTTGCATACTCCCCGTTCTTACGTATGGAGCCTATACTCTCCCAATGACGAAGAAAAACATCAATAAAATATGTGTCGTGCAACGAAAGATGCACAGGTCAATGTTAGGCGTTACTCTTAGAGATTACATCCCAAATCACATTATCAGGAAGAGAACGGGGGTACAAGACGCAGTCAAATTCATCCTACATCTTAAATGGAACGGTATGTTGCTAGATTTAAGGATGGGCGATGGACAAAGAGAATTAGAGAGTGGCGGCCAAGAACCGAAGCCTATCGGAGTAGAGGTAGACCACCAAGTCGGTGGACTGATGATTTGAAAAGAGTGGCTGGAAATTGGGTACAAGCGGCCCAGAACAGAAAAGACTGGCAAGACTTGAGGGAGGCTTTCGTCCAGTAGTGGACAGTATAAGCTGATAACGATGATAAATTCAAACACTCGTACCAGCATTTTTGATGAAGAACGTGCAGACCGTCTTAATGAGGTCACCACATCACAAATGATTGAAACAATCCATGATTTAATGATAAATGATCAGAGAGTGAAAGTGCATGAGGTTGCTGAGACTGCGGGCATCTCGATTATATGGGTGCAGAATATTTTAACAACTCATTTGGATATGAGAAAGCTTTCCGCAAGATGGGTGCCACAATTGCTCTCAACAGACAATAAACAAGCACATGTGTCAACTTCAAAAGAATATTTGGCAATGTTAAAGCGGAATCGGAATGATTTTTGACGTCGATTCATAACTGTTGACGAAACATGGATTCATCACAGCATACCAGAGACCAAAAAACAGTCCAAATAGTGGGTTTTCTATGGCGAACCGGTACCAAAGGAGGCCAAGATGACTTTATCGGACATGTTTTGGGAAGCACGCGGCGTAATCTACGTCGTTTACCTTGAAAAGGGCCAGACGATTAATGGAGAGCATTATGTCAGCTTATTGGATCGTTTCAACCATGCCGTGAAAGAAAAACTTCCATATTTGGGAAAGAAAAAAATCTCCTTCATGAGGACGATGCACGCTGCCTCGCCATGGCAAAATTCCATGAGTTAGGATACGAATTGCTTCCACATCTACCATATTCGCCAGATTTAGCCCCAGCGATTATTTCTTATTTCTGAATATGAAAAAATGGCTCGACGATGAGGTGATTGCTGAAACAAACATCTATTTTGAGGGGTTGAGAAATCGTATTTTATAGACGGATATAGAAGATAGAAAAACGTTGGACCAAGTGTATCGAGCTAAAAGGAGATTATGTTGACAAATAAAATAAATTTTACACATAAAAATGTTTTTTTTCTTATCAAGGCTAGGTACTTATCATAGAACCCTCGTATTTTACGGCAGACTGTTTGAAGACAACATAAGCATCTTTGACTGCACATTGTAGGTAGTATTTCCCCTGAAGATTGACAGTATAGTGTGAAGTAACCGACTTCCCTAATCGCCTAAACAATTAACCAAGATGAACCTAGAACAGTCAAAATATTTGCTTTTTATTCACTTATTTGTCTGTCTGATACAATGACTTAATATAACACTGGTCAACACAAGTCTTATTTCCTTTATTTTTTTTTCTGTTTTTGGGTATTTTTATGGCCCTGACTATGAAAAAAATACTGGGAGATTACTAACAGCTTTACCTTTTGAAATATACAGTTTTATTATTTTGCCAAAAAAATACAAAAAAATAATACATTATGTTAACAAAATTTTTTTGAACACTAGCAAATGATATTTTATAAGATTTCCTTGAATGAACGACTTTAGGTAGATCTCGTTGCAAACTCCAGCAGTAGTCTGCCATCATATGTGAGTCCCACCGCCCCTGATAACGCTCTTCCATTGTCCGAAGATCCTGATGAAATCTTTCACCCTGCTCCTCACTAAAATCACCCAGATTTTGTGGAAATCGGTCTAAATGCGAGTGCAGGAAGTGGATTTTTATGCTCATGTTGCACCCTAGCTCTTGCAAGTTCGATAGCATGCACTCAACAAGCTCGACATGGTCGTCAGATTTCTTTTTGCCTAGGAAGCTACTCATAACCAAAACAAATGAATTCCAAGCTTTGGATTCGACTTCAGTCATTGATTTGACAAAATTAGGATCTTTCACGAGTTGCCTAATCTGTGGCCCATCAAAAATACCAGCTTTCAATCTTTCTGAACTTAATCCTGGAAACTTGCGTGAAAGAAAATTAAAACATTCGCCACTTTTGTCAAGCGCCTTCACAAACTGTTTCATTATGCCGAGTTTAATATGAAGTGGTGGAAGTATGATGCGGTCTCAGCTAACTAAAGGCACGTTTATAACAATTTTTGTACCAACTTTTAGCTCTTCCCGCACTGGCCAAACTTTTTGTGACCAATGGTGTTGTTTGTCATGACTATCCCAGAGACACATGAAACAAGGGAACTTTGTGTACCCCCCTTGCTGACCATTTGTGGTCTTGATACTTAATTTTTTCCATAACCTTAGAAACATTTACTTATTCTTCTTTTAAAGTCGTCGAATGTGCAATAGGTATAGATCCGTACTTGTTACCGTTATGAAGCAAAACACACTTTAAACTTCTTTTGCTGCTGTCTATGAAAAGACGCCAATCACTAGGATGGTACTGTTTTAATCCCATCTGCTGCAAAATACCACCAACATCGTTACAAAAAACTAAATCCTTCTCTTGAGAAAAATACGGTAACAGATTTTTTTCTCGGGTATGATAAAATGTAATGTTGGTTTCCGGAGTAAGCAAATTTTTTTCTTTTAAACGAGATGCTAAAATTTCAGAAGCTTCTTTTGGTAAGTTCAGATCTCTTACTAAGTCATTTAGTTCTTTCTGATTAAATGGTTGAGGTTCTGAAAGGCTACATTTGTAGTCTGAATCAGAGTCTTAACTTGATGTATTTCGTTCAGGTTCACAGAGATTTGGATCATCAGAAGATTTAGATGTGCTGGGTTGTACCTCTTGTGATTTTAATTGACGTCGTTGAGCAGAAGATAAGTTAGGATATGACCACTTACTTCGATTTCCAGGGTTAATTCCGTTTATTTTCATAACGCAGAAGTAGCAATCGTCATGATGGTTTCGAGGTTCTCGCCAAATCATGGTGTTACGAACATTATTGCATCTCTTTTTCCACTGGACCATAACCGTAGACATACCACACATTTCTGGCATACAATATGAGGAACCCATGGCTTGTCCTGATTACACAATTTTATTTTAAAGTATTGATGATACGCAGTTTTCACAAAGTCCGATATAGGTTTTCGATATTTTGCAAATATATATTCACCACAAATATAGCAAAAACAATCGGGATTAAGCACACAACATCTTCTTGACGAAGCCATATCTAAAACAACAACAAAATATATTTTAGTGTCCAATAAAAACGAAAATCTAAGTAAAAATAGTAAATGAGGGTAGTTAGCTATAACTCAAAAACAAAAGCTGTTAGAGAAAAATTGTTGCCATATTTAAAAAATACGCGTCAATTTGAGATAGAAACAAAAAAAAATTACAGGAAACAAGCAATTTTCTTTTTTTGTTGACCAGTGTAATCGACACGTCGTTCAATTATAAACATTTTTTATGCACTCGCTAGGAAATTTATTTTCTGATTAGTTTCTTGTTCGGACAATGTTTATCACCAGAGTAGTCCACAAAATACAGTTTCTTTAAATCAAACTTCTAATGCTCAAATCAATAAGAGATTGATACAAAGTTTGAAGGAACTGGTTTAACTTTAAGCAAATCTCGGTTAGTGCGACCGGGTATATTGTAAAGCGATGCAAACGTGGAATATATTTTAGTGTTAGTTCGCGAGAATCCTGACCTCTCAGTATGCAAATGAGCAAGTGCCCGAAAGATACCGAGGAGTTCGCTACAACGTATTCATTGTAAAGGTTTGGGTTTGCACCTCTACAAGATGTAGTTGGAGCATAATTTAAAGCTAAGTGATACTGCTCACGAGCTGTACTTTTTAATCACTTGTTTGAATACTTTGAACATATACCAACATCTTATACATAATAACTATCTAAAGAGCATGATCATAATTACAAAAACCGGCCAAGTACAAGTCGCACTTGCGCAATTAGTGTTCCGTACGGTGATTGCTTTTAAAATAAAAAATTTCGTTATCCTAAATGAGTTTTCAACAAAGTTTGTTTCCGATTTTTGTCGAAAACTTCTGACCTTGAAATCTTTATTTTTTTTATACCAGATAAGTTATCAAATGTGATAATTTACGTTCAAACTATACGTTGTGAAGAATATTCCAGAATTTTTTCAAAATTTTTTGATCAGCTGTTTTCGAGATAAGGGGGGACAGCGATTTTTTTTAAAATAATACAAAGAAAAGTGTGCGCAAGTATTACATTGTATATATTGTTGAACTCGTGTTTTTACAACCTTTCATTTGACACCCCACTCAATGACCTGATACTTTTTTTTCACTTCCGATTTCACCCCCCAAAACTAAACCCTTAAGTTAAAATTTAACTTTCAAATCTACATGGCTCTGATGGGGGTATCAATTCTAAATATTTGTGCCAAATTTCAACTTTTTACGTCAAATGGTTTCGGAGAAAATCGAGTGTGACAGACGGACAGATACCGAAATGATCTTATAAATGTTCCGTACGGAACAATAAAAAATGGCAAAGCTAGTGTCTATGAGATAATGCTTGCAAAATTTATTAAGTTTGTCTATGAGAAGTTAATAAGATATGTACATAGATTATATTACTATTATATTAATTAACACCAACAAAAAAGGATGAAATATCTATACAAATAAGAATACAGGTACCTATTAGTGCCAGTACCGATTACAACAGCAGGCACCGTTATGTGGAGTAAGGAAATAAACAAAAAATGAAACTTTCACTTTGAAACAATAACTATTGTATTTGACCCTGTGGCAGTGAAGCTTGGGGTCTTGCGGAAAGGCATAAGAAGAAGTTGGAAACTGTGGAAATGAACTACATGAGAAGATTGCTTAGCATTTTCAGAATGGACTAAGTAAGGAATAATATCATAAAACAAAGAATGGAAATTGAAGGAATATTAACGCAGGACATCGAACGAAGCAAGTCTTATGGTATAGACATAAATAGAGATAGAAACGATGCAGTGGCAACCACAAGAAAGAAGAAAGAAAAAGACCTTAAACTTCATGAATTTTGTACTTAACATATATAGTATTTCATTTTCTTACCTTTGATTGGGTGGTTAATTGTAGGTGGGGTAAGGGGTTGTACCCGTTTCGAGTTAAAGCCGCACGTTCATATAGGATGTCCATCGAGATTTGTTCCTCTTCACCACATAGTCTGCATGTTGTGAGTCCGTTACGGATACCGAGTTGCTCAGGTGCTAAACGAAATACGTAAGTTGTTATTTTCTTTAAGGGGCCGCCAATTACATCCCTCACGTGTCTTTGGTCAAATGTTGCCAGTCAACGATCTAGATTATCTATCTATTGATTGTCGTTTTTCCCTCCTGTTATGGTATACCAAACGCTGGTTCTGTACCCCTGTATGGTTTTGGAGGTTCGAATCTTGCTAATGCGTCCGCTTTTCATTACTTTTTATCCCCGAATGTCCTGGAACCCACAGTTTTTTCCTGAAGGATAATTCTAACGGGTCACGTTTACACTCCATCGAGATTTTGGAGTTGATCTGATAAACAACTTGACTGTTGTCTGACAGAATGTGTATTTCTTTGTTGCGGTAGTACCCTCTAATATTCTCGTGCACACATGCTTGTATTGCATGAATTTCTGCCTGGAATATTGTTGCGTGGAATGCTAAACCTCTATTTGGGCTTTTCTGCGTATACGCCAGCACGTACACCGCCCTCAAAATTTTTAATCCGTATGTGGAATCAATCAAACCCGTTGCTTTTATCGAAGTCTCTACCTTCATCTATAAATTTGGATTGCACCCAATTTTATAAGGTTTTTCGAAATTATACGACGTTGTCTTCTTACCTTTAATGACTTCACTTTATTAATTAGTATTGGCAGGTTCCCTGCTATTAGAATTGTATCGTCCTTATGATATTGATGGACATTTCATAAGTCTTTACATTCCCCTACTGATGGTTTTGTCTGGATCATTGGCATGCGGGAAAATTCCTACTCCTTTGGTGATCACGGAAGCTGCCATAAAGTAATAATTGTTTCTTGAAATGACACTCATTGTTGAACTATTCATGAGTTTCTGGTCCTCCTCCTGAAGTGTTTATGTCATATTCTATTTCATTGCTTTCCTTGCAGTGACCACGAAAACTATATCTTCTGTCAAACTTCAACGCTATTTTTGATTTTTACTTGATAGATCGCTTTTTTAAATTCATTTTTCACTATTTATCTTATATCGCGTGGGTGTTACAAGTTGTGTTTTTTATGTTAAAGCCGTTCACAAATGAAAAACAATTAAACTTTGACACCTAACCCGTTTTATATTTAGAAAGAATGGAGCCCCATTAAGCGTTCCTTAATATTATTTGATCTCTCTGGAGATTTTATATTTCTAAAATATAGTGTTCTTCAAATAATAAAAAAAAAAATGTCAGGTAGTGATTAACTAGATTTTCTCTCTGAAGAATGATATTTTTGTCCATACTTAGCAACCGTTAGTTCAGATCGATATGTAGCGATCCTTGAGAACTTCACTTCTGTTATACAAAATGTTTATAATTATAACCAGAGAAACTGATTTTAGCCAAGTGGTGTGACATTATATTCTTAAAACACATCCTTGCCAGCCATTCGACTCCCCCCTCCTGAAGTTTCTATGTTCCATTCCTATTCCATTTCATAACATAATTATCCGAGAACTATAGTACAGAAATGATATAAAAACTTAATTAAATCTGTTAAAACTTATCCTGATGCTGACTTCCCATCCGACCACCGACTCCTGCTTGCTAGTGTTTCGATCCATTTCAAAAAATTACCTGTACCAAAATATTACATAAAACCAGATCTCAGTAGATTGGCGAACAGTTCGAGATACTGTGATAAATATGATAGAGAAGGGAATGAAAACAATTCAGGAGGAACATATGACTATAGAAGAGGAATATGAGAGCTTCGTCACAACAAACAAAAACGTAATAAAGACTAAACTGAAGCCAGAAAAAATAACTAAAAAGAAGACTTGGATGACAGACGGAATTCTCATTGTAACGAAAGATAGAAGACAGCTGAATATTAGGAGTGATTAGAACAGCATAGAAGATTTAACGCCGAAATACGGAGGAAAATAAGGAATACTGAAGGTTCGTAGGAGTGCGCATATATGGAGGATTGTGAAAGAAGATATGACAACTTTCACTTGCATAAAAAAAATTAAAGAAGTTGCAGGATTAAAACCTAAGAAAGACAACAGCAACATAAAATATAAGAATGGACATTTGATTCTAGGGATAGAAACTAAATTGATCAGTTAGAGTGAATTTATCGAGGAGCTTTTTCAGGATGAAAGGAACAGTGACCACGAAGCACAAGAAAAAATTATTAGTAGAAAAGGCCATGTTGTTAGCAAAGGATAAGCAAGCACTGACCCTGATGAAATGAAGTTAGAAATTCTAAAAATATTAGGTAAAAATGCAATTCATTTACTGAAACAACTGTTTAATCTTATCTACGACATCGGTTTTATTCCATCTGAATGGTTGATATTAACATTTGTCCCCCTACCTAAGAAACAAAATGCTAAAGAATGTAGTGATCACCATACCATATTTCTGACGAGTCAGGTCTTGAAACTCTTTTTGTGATTTATACATCAAAGCTTATATAAGAAAATTAAAGAACACATATCACACAGTTCGGCTTTCGTAATGGATTGGGCACCAGAGAGGCACTCTTTACTATTGCTGGTTCAAAGATGCAGGGATGTTAACAGCGGTGTCTTCCTATGGTTTCAGCATCTAGAAAAGGTTCTGGGTAAGGTACAATATGAAAGAATGATGTTAAAAACAACAGGCATCGTCGACAAAGATCTACACTTTATTGCAAATCTGTATTGGCGACAAACTGCTAATTTGAACCTGGAAAATCGAGCAACTGAAGAATTGCCATTAAAAGAGGTGTAAGACAAGAGTGCATTCTTTCACCATTACTGTTCAACTTGTACTCCGAAGCTATATTTAAAGAAGCTTCAAAAAACAATATTAGATACGCAGATGGTCCGTTCTTGATGGCAAATAATATAAAAGATCTTTAGAGGGTCCTCAATCGCGAGGTGGATTCTTGTGAACAGTTTGGTCTTAAACTCGGACATCACAAAAACCAAGTTAATGATTGTGAGCAAACAACAAATAAACGCTCAGTTGTGGATAGGTGAAAACAAGGTAGAAAGAACAAAGAAGACAAAATATCTAGAATAAATATTTAGTGAATGGTCCCATTAAAGGGAAATAAAAGTTCGGATTGAGATTGCAAGGAGTGCCTTTATATACATGGAAAACGTTTTGTGTGAGCGCGATCTTAACTTAAAGTTGGGAATGCGAATGGATCGCTGCTACGTATTTTCTATTCTTCCCTATGGACCCCCATAGATAGCACTATGAAAAAGCTCACTATGGACATACAGGCTTCTATTGAGAATAAGCTGGATGGACCATCTCACCAATTTCGAGGTAATGAATAGAATGGGAAACGACAGGAAATTGTCAATACCGTGAAGACCATGAAACTTTCTTATTTCGGCCACCTAATGAGACACTCAAAAACGTATAATATCTTACATCTGATATTGTAAGACAAGATAGAAGGTAAACGACACTAGGAAGAAGACGTACTTCCTGGCTAAAGAACTTACTACAATGTTTTGGCCATACAACTACAGAATTATTTTGAGCTGCTGCCAACAAAGTAAAAATCAACAACATTCGTCAAACGAATACGGGTACCTTTTAAGTTTTTACAAAAACAACGAAAGAAAAAATTTTTTTAATACAAAACGTTTTATTTTTTCTTAAAATATTCACCTTTAAGATTTATACACACATGCGTTCGAACCAATTCTCGAAACATTTTTTCCACTTTGAAGTTGATACCTCAAAAACATGGTTTTGGAACGATTCAACAGCTTCATGAGGTGATGAAAATCACTGTTCATGCATTTTTTTTTTGATATTCGGGAACAAAAAGAAATCGTTAGGCAATAAATTAGGTGAATACGGGCAATGAGACATTAATCTGATGTTTTTCTCCGTCAAATAATCATTTGTTTGACGTGCTGTGTGAGAGCTGGCGTTGTCATGATGAAGAATGATGCGACATTTTCGGTTGTTTTTCCTGATTTCATTGATGACTTCTGGCAAATAAATTGTTGTATACCATTCAGCATTAACTGTTCTTCGATCCTCTAAGGCAATGGGTTGCAATATGTCCAGTATAACCAAAGAAACAAGCGACCATTTTCTTAGAAGTCCTTCGACGAACTACTTTTATTGGATTCGGTTCATCTTGGAATACTCAAAAAGTTGATTGTTGCTTAGTTTCCGGCTAGTACAAATATGTTCAAGTTTCGTCTCCTGTTATGATGTTGTATACGGATTTTGAATGTCCTCTGTCGAATTTTTTGAGCATTTTCCAATTGACACGAGCCTGTTTTTGAGTTTCGGTCAAATTATGCGGAATCCATTGAGAACAGATCTTTTTCACAGCTAAATAGTTATGTAAAATCAAATGTACTGTAGTCTTCGATATGCCTAAAGATGCCTCTATCTCACAGTAAGTGACATGCCGTTCCTCTTCAATCATGTTGCGCTCAGCATCGATTCATCGCTGACGGAACCACGACCATAACGAAATCCTGCAAACCAATTGTAAACAGTCTTTTCTGATGGTGATTCAATACCGAAAGTTGAACGAAGGCATTCGAGGCATTGTTGTTGAATTAGGCCTTTACTAAAATCGTAAAAAATCATCCTTCACGTAAAATTTCCGTTTGTTTACCAAACTGTTTCTTTAAAAAGCTCACTGTTTTAATAATAACAAATGTCAAATTTTACAACAATGCTAATTTCATAACTCAGTAGCGCCATCTAGTGGTTGTTTGTAAAAACTTAAAAAACAGCTCTCCCAAGAATAAAATTTAATACAATAAAGGTTTTGTATTTTACTCTAAATACTTCAGAATTAAAGTTTTCTATGAGACACCTCGTATTTCATTATGGCTGCGATGTTTTAATTTTCAATCGCATAAACGTTAAAATAAATTGCTGCAATCAATATGTTACATGTATTAGCAAGTTTATGTTTAAAAAGGCTCAAGTTTTATGGTTGAAAACAAAACCGGTTTCCCTATAAAATAATGGTGGACTCCCCTGTGCTTTTTCAAATACAGATAGGGGACAGACATCAAATTAACTATAAATCATTTATTCATGACGGGCATATTCGGGTTGTATAAGCGGTATTGATTTTGGGTGGATTGCATTGAAACTGCACGTCGTAAGCATGATTTTTTTTTATTTTTAAGAAAATTGTATCTATTTTAATGGTTCTTTTTTAAAGGGAAGTTTTTCTTTTTGTGGATTTCGAATTAGGTTATAAATTTGAGTTTACGAGTACTTAGATATCAAATCAAACGTATTAAATATAGTTCTATGTTACAATAAACTTCTTTTGCTTCTTCTTCTTCGCATGACTAGGTTTGCTCCTGTTTGTTTGCCTCTTATTCCGTGTCTGTTGTTATTGTTAGTAGGTTATCTTTTCATTTCTTCTTTGACCTCACTCTTGGTCTGCTGCTGTAGGGTTGGTTATTTTTGAAGATGTTAGCCAGTCTGCCAGGCACCATTCTGTTCACGTAATCACCTCAGTTTCTTTTCCTAACTTTTATCCATTTTGTGACACCCTGGATGTTACATTGTTCCCGTATGTTCTTATTTGTCTGTCTGTTTTTTAAGTGTTATGTCCCGTATTGTTCTTAAAGTCTTCATTTCTCTTCCTTCTAAGTCCTTTCATCCTCGAGAGGGTACGGTGACTCTGTGCTCAATACATGGATTGAACTAGCATCTGTCCCTGTTCTCGATTTTGTGCATGCTCTGATGATTCATGCAATAACTTCCCGATTAACTGTTTCATCTGATCCTTCCAACGTGAAGGTGATCTACCTCTACAACGCTTGCCTTCAACCTTTCCTTAAATGACCAGTAATTCCAGCTCATGTCTTCTGCTGAGGTGACCGAAATACCTCAATTATGTCTGGTTCATAAGCGAATTCAGTCTTTTAGTAATGTTTAGTTCTTGTAAAATAGACTGGTTAGTTCGATGTTTCATCCACGATATCCTGAGAATTCGACGATACAGCCACATCTCAAATGCAGCATTTTATTTTTGTTAACTTTCTTTACCGTCCATGTTTCCGATGCATATGTTACAATAAGAAATACAAGCGTTTTTGTGAGCCATAACTTAGTCGATCGTGACATGCTCTAGTCTTTCCATATTTTATGATTACAGAGCGAGCAATTGAGAGTCTCCTACGTATTTCTAAGTGACACTGGCCGGTATTGGTAATTAGAAACTCAAGACATTGTTAGGAACCTACTATTTCATACCCTAATAGATGTTGGGGTTGATTATCATTCGTTCTACTAATGATCATTATTTTTGTTTTGTTGTTGTTTCCTTGCAATCCGTAGCTTTTTCTGATCCTTTTCAGTCAGTATTCATTTCTACATTACTTATTATCTGCTTTGTTATTTTAGTATCTACTCGGATTTCTGCCTCATAGGTTAAGATCGGTCTCACACTTGATTTGTATACTCTCATTTTACCTTCTGTGGACATATTTTTATTATTCCATATGAAGTCTCTTAAGCAGCCACTGACTTTCCTTGCGTTCATTGCCTCTTTTCACTTCTGCTGTTATCTTCCTGTTGTTCGTTATGTCAATTCCAAAGTAATGTAAAAGTCATCACCTTCCATTTCAAGTTTGCACTTACCCTCTCAGCTACATCAGTTATCTTGGACATTCCTCAAATTTCTTTGTTAGTTAGCCTATCCCTCAACGGTTTATAATTTCTTGATTCAGAGCCCACGTTTTCGTTCCATATATCAATATTGGCAACTCGCATTGATCAAAAGTGTTCGCTTTTAGTGTATTTGAGACAAGGAAGATGTTCTTTGGATATTACTATTTCTTGTCCAAGATATACGTATGAATCCGTTCTTGTGGTTGTCGCGTTTTCAATGTTCAATACTTCTTTTTTATCATAGTCATCATTTGTTATGAACATGGTTTTAGCGATGTTTATCTTCAGACTAATCCCTCTGGACTTGTTAAGTTCTGTCAGCATCTCTTCCAATTCTTCTTTGCTGTTAGATATAAGCACAATATCATCCACGAATCGCAAATGATTAAGTTGCTCTCCTCCTATATTTTTACCCTTACTTGTCCATGGAAGTTGTTTTGAAAAGGTCTTCTAGCGCCAACGTAAACAATTTTGGCGAGATGGTGTTCCCTTGACTTACCCCTCTTTTAATTTCTATCTTATCGGTGTTTTCTTTCATTACTATCTGAAATGTTTCATTTATATATATATATATATATATATATATATATATATATATATATATATATATATATATATATATTAAATAATGTGCGAGTATCTACTGACAATTCTACAGTTACTTAGACTATTTAATGTTGCCCGGATTTCAAGGGAGTCAAATGTTTTCTCGTAATCCACAAAGGCCACCCAAATCTTAAAACTATACTCGTTTAATTTTTCTGTTGAAGTTTTCTTTTAAATACTTGAAAGTGGTCCAGTGTACTAAAGCCCTATTTAAATCCGGCTTGTTCTCTAGGTTGGTAAGCGTTCAATTTCTTTGTGAGTCTCGCAGTCATTACTTTCATAAATAACTTGTACATTAAGGATAGCAGGCTGATTCGTTAATTTAGACTTATCTCCTTTTTTGAAGAGCAGGACCACCACAGCATTATCCCAGTGTCTAAGTACATCTCTTTTTTACTTCGCCTATTATTTTATTTACCAATAAAATAACTTATTTACTTTGGTAACTGACACTAAACATATTTTTGTAAAGATTTACAAATGCGTTATCGCGATTTCGTAGTACAACTAGATTTCAAACGCTTAACTAAGACTGAAAGACTTGAAAATACAGTTGTACTCCGAAATCACGATAACGCATTCGTAAATCTTTACAAAAATATATTTAGTGTCACTTAATAAATCAATCAATCAACTCTCTATTATTTTATTTATCACCAGCCGTACCCGCGGCTCCGCACGCGTGGACTTGATTCACTATTATCGTCACTGCTTATTCGTTATGTTACCTAACCTAATAAAATATATCCTATAACTTGACCAGAGAACATGTGTATTTTATAAAAAAAAAATACGTAAATCGGATAAGTGGTTTTTGAGTGCTAAGTGCACTAAGGGACAGTCAGAGAGACGTTGCGTTTTATATATACGAGATATAGATTTTTTTTGATAAATATTAAGTTAAGAATTAAAAAAAACACGTAAATCGGATAAGTGGTTCTCGAATGATAAAACACACTAACGGACAGACAGGCAGACAGACAGACTTGCGTTTTTATATATATGTATATATATATATATATATATATATATATATATATATATATATATATATATATATATATATATATATATATATATATATATATATATATATATATATATATATATATATATATATATATATATATGTATATATTATATAGATTATTATTATTATTATTTTTATTATATAACCTGGCCAGACAACATATGTATGAATTAAAAAAAAAAAACATAAATCGGATAAGTGATTCTCGAGTGATAAGCGCATTAACGGACAAACAGACAGACAGAGAGACGTTGCATTTTATATATATTATAGAAGATTATAGATAACCTTGCCAGAAATAAATGTATGACTTAAAAAAAAACACGTAAATCAGATAAGTGGTTTTTGAGTGTTAAGCGCGCTAAAGGGACAAACATACACACAGACGTTGCATTTTATATATATTATGTTCTTTGCTACATGATATTGTTCAATATTTAATGGTTTAAGCAGAGTACTGCAAGAGAACAGCGGCAAACTTTTTTCCGACTTGATTCACTATTATCGTCACTGCTTTTTCCTTATGTTACCTAACGTAATAAAATATATCCTATAACCTGGCCAGAAAAAGATATGTATTTTTTTTTAAAAAAAAGCACGTAAATCGGATAAGTGGTTCTCGAGTAATAAGCGCACTAACACACAGACAGACAGACAAACAGAGAGACGTTATGTTTTATAGATTATAGATTATGTTTTATTTCCTCAATTAGTTTAAGTAGCTTATAGTTTACATTTTGTGTTTCTAACAATTTCATAATGTCCTTTTTTTCACTCGATCGAATGCACTCTTTAAATCCACGAAGCAAATATATGCTGGATTGTTATATTCGATCGACTTTTCCACTATTTATCTAATAATGTACCGTGGTTCTTTCTAAACTCTTACTGTTCTACTATGTCTATCTCTTATCTTTTTATAATAATAATAACAAGAAACAGCAATGTTATAAAATGAATACAAAACAGTTCTTCTGCTTGAATAATTCCGTGTCAATACATAACTATTCTATAGACTGTTGAAAATGTATTTAAAAATCCTCTAAAATTTCCCATAAATTAACTGATTTTCTAACTTTTATATGAAATTTAACACTGAATAAGGAATTTTTACTACCCAGTGATGAAAAATATGTAATAATTGTCAAACTGAAATTTAAAACTTTTATGGCATAGTCATTAGGGAGGATCGTCAACTAGTGATGTGGGTGTATCGGTGAATTACTGTGTATGATGGAAGGAAAGTAATTTATTTTTTGTGTTAATAAAAATTTATACAAATTTATTAATTATAAAGAAACCATCCCAATAGCTCGCTTACTTGAAAAATTACACGAAAATGTTAATCAAAGAAGTTGCAACGTTTTTAAATTGCTTGTACCAAAAGTTGTGTATGTCATTCATTCCAGGGTATTTCCAGCTATGTGTGTTTATTATGTTGCTGAGTTTGGATTTCTCAGAATATGAATAATAGATATTATTATTATTATAAAAAATCTTTAATTTTACAAATTAATATTTAAAAAATTCATGGTGAATCCTCTTAATTCTGGGATCAGTTCAAGACGAAAATAAAGATTGTGGAACAAGGATGAAGGAAGAGTATTCAACGTCCTAGACATTTATTAAAATTTAATAAAAAAAAATCCATTCTTGATTAAACAACTTGTTATGAAACGAAAAAATTAATTTTAAAATGTAATATTCATTATGTTCAATTTATAAATATTAATAAGTTTAATTAGGTGTTGTTTATAATTGTTAATACGAGAACTTCCGTCTTGTTTAATATATTTGCATGTAAAATATTTTAACAATTTATAAATACTATAAATTCGACACACATACACTGGTTAATTTAATAAAATTTAAATAATTTTAATAGTTAATATTACACGTACCATTTTATTTTTGTTTTTTAAAAATAAGTATAGAAATGCTACTACAGTAAGTTATAAATGTTTGTCCGTCTCGCAAAGAAACTAGCGGTCCTAAAAAAAATTAATTTTGGTAATTTCCATTTATCTCAATGGTATATGAATCTTAATGCCTACATACACAGTCATCATCATCATCATCAGCTTATACTACTGGACGAAAGCCTCCCTCAAGTCTGCCACCTTTCTCTGTTCTATTTGTACCCAATTTCCAGCTACTCTCTTCAAGTCATCAGTCCACTGACTGGTCTATCTCTGCTTCGATAGACTTTGGATTTCGGTCGCCATTCTATAATTTTTTTTTGTCCATTGTCCATCCTTAAACCTAGCAACATGTCCAGTCCAATTCATGCAATTTTGTCCATACTATAATAATAGTCCAGAATGTATTTTACTTGGCTCAACACCTTCTGCTACTAAAAATCTGATGACAGAACGCTGCTTTTCTAGCAGGTTATGTTTACATTATATGATCGAAGAACTGATTAAAACTCATCACAAGGTTGCCAACTTGTGCTCCTAGACGTATGGAGTGGTTTCGTTGAATGGGTTTAAGCTGAGACCAATTGTCTCTTTACTTATTGAATGACCCTCTTACATAGATAGAAATGAAATACCTGAAATTAAAGAAAAAGTATTTGAGCAACTAATTTACCTTAAAACGTTTTGCTTTAATATTAGAGTGATTTATTATGATAATACATTTACATATAAAATTCTTTTAAAATGATAAATCCTGAACATAAGAATCTACCTATTTACGTGTATGTCCTTTTTTATTTTCATTGGTCTCTAGAATTAAATTTTGGGCTAAATATAAATCGGTTTTATAGTAGTGGATGTGTATCTGTTCTCCCCTTTTTTATTAATTAGGAAATTGTCATTGTCAAATGAATTTGACTCCGTCTTGTACCCCTGTTCTTTTCCAGATAATGTGATTTGGGATGCGATCTCATTGATCAACCTCTCTATTTTTCTTTGCATGACACATATTTTGTTGATATTTTTCTTCATCAATGTGAGAGTATCGGCTCTGTACGTAAGAACCGGTAGTACGCATCTGTCAAAAACTTTTCTTTTTAAACACATCGGAAAATACCATATGCCGTCCAGGAAAGACCTATTCTCCGCTGAATTTCATGTGTTTGGTTGTCTCGTCCTACGCCGACTTCATGTCTTAGGTATTTATAACGCTATACTTGCTCGATCTCCACGTTATTCAGTTTTATAGTGTCGTTTAATACAAGATTTGTCATAAACTGAGTATTGGATAGATTGATTTTTAAACCAACCCTTCCTGAAGCTTGTTGAAGTATGTGCAGTATAATTTGTGCTTCCTGCATATTGGCTGTTATTAAAACAATGTCGTCGGCAAAACAAAGCTAATGTAACTTTTCACCGTCAATGTTAAGCCCTATTTTTTCCAGTTTGATTGTAGCATACTTTCTAGAAGTGTTACAAAAAGCTTGAGAGAGAGAGCGTATCACCCTGGCGCACTCCTCTTTTGATTTGAAATTTTCTGGTGGATTGGTTAGTTTGTGTTTTGACAATAGCGGTCGCATATTCATATATGTATTTAATTATGCTGGAGTATCGATGATCAATACGACATTTAGCAAGCGCTTCCGAGAGTCTCTGCTGGTTTACAGAATCAAAAGCCTTTTCGAAGTTCACGAATTTAAGCATCGGAGGCTTATTACATTCTATACCTTTTTTGATGAGAACTTTAACTGTAAGCAGATGGTCGTTTGTTCCATACCCTGTGCGGAAATCTGCCTGCTCTTTTGAAAGAAAAAACTCAAATTTATTTGTTATACGTGTGGTAAGTATTTTATTGAATAATTTGTATATATGATTCAGGAGGCTAGTCTGAAGTATTTCCTTTTTTATGCATGATGACAATACGTGCATTGTTCCACTGCGATGGAGGAATTCCTTCCAGGAAGCATTTATTAGATAACATTTTAAGTGATTTGATCATTTGTTGTCTTTCTTGTTTAATTGGTTCTGTCTTCACCCGGGGCTTTGTTATTCTTAAAACTTCTCTCATATTGTTTAAATTCCCCCCCCCCCCACCTCTTCCAGAACATTTGACTAGTATAAAGTCATAGTGAAAAAAAACAGAAGGGAGCTTTGAGGTGTAGCTAACACTATTAGCGTCTTCCGTTTCTAACATCAGTGCACGTTGATCCCAATTTTTATATTCCATTGGAGCCCATAAGAAGAACTTTTATATTCCGTTGAAAAATGCATGAAATTATTTACGCATCGAATGCAAATTTTCTGGCATGCTGTATTGGAGCTTGTGCCATGTCCAGTTTAAAAAAATCGGCCAAGTGCAAGTCGGACTTGCGCCATTAGGCTTCCATACGTTGATTGCTTTTAAAGTAAAAATTTTTGTTACGGAGGTATAAAATGATCAATGACTTCACAAAACACACTCCAATTGAGTTTTCAACAAAGTTTGTTTCTGATCTTTATTAAGAACTGATGACCTTGAAATTTTTGTTTTGTTTATAGACTAGATAAGTTATTAAAGTTAATGCACTCGTGGTACTTTTCAGTCAATCTACATAAAAATTTTTTGATCAATAGTTTTCGAGATAAAGGGGGGACAGAGATTTTTCGAAATTTTTTAAAATAATACAAAGAAAAGTGTGTGCAAGTATTACATTTTATATATTTGAACTTTGTTTTTACCAGCTTTCATTTGAGACCCCACTGGATGACCTGGTAATTTTTTTTTAAATTTTCGATTACACCCCCCCTCCCCACTAACCCCTTAAGTCAATTTAACATTCAAAACTACACAGTTCTGATGAGGCCATCAATTCCTATATTAGTACCAAATTTTAACTTTCTATATCAAATAGTTTCGGAGAAAATCGGATATGACAGACGGACAGATAGACACCGAAGTGATCTTAGAAGTGTTCCGTATGAAACAAAAAAAACAACCGTAGACAAAAATTTGTTACAGTTGACCATTTTAATCAACAATAGCAACGAAAAAGTGAGTATGAGTATTACCAAATAATTTAAACTGATATTTATTTTATTTTATTTTTATTGGTATCGGTACCTATTTACAAGGAATTCTATTGAAATAATCTTGTAATAAAACACGCAATAAATACTAAATTGAATTCTATTGGAGATGACAGTAAGCCAGACAGTTTGGTGAAAATAAACGAGAAATTAAATCAAAAAGGATACTCAAAAAATTTGGGCTAAATATTATTCATAGCAACTCTATTTTTCAATAAAATAACGACCCCAAACAGTCTTCATAACTATGTCAAGGGTATCTTAAAAAGGAGAGAAAAAACTAATAGATGTAATGTGGTGGCCAAGGCAATACCCCGATCTCCCTCTGACCGAAATGGTATGGGACGAGATAGATCAGAGAGTTAAAATTCGTTGTGGATCAAGCTCTATGCATCTTACGGAATATCTAAAAATGAATAGCAAAAGTTGGACACTGGATATTTTACTAAATTAACAAACAGGATTTTTCTTCACAATAAAAAATTGTATTATTCAAGTGTTACAACTTCATATTAAATAATTAACAAACAGGATTTTTCTTTACAATAAAAAATTATATTATTCAAGTGTTACAACTTCATATTATATATTTCGTTTCTCTGGATACCTAGCCACACTGGCTTTAGAGGTAACGATCATCGTGCAAAACTAGCAATCGCGAGAGGTATCACTGGGTTGGGAGAGAACCATACAAAAGACTTTAATAACCATCTCAAATCTACATTCCTTTCATTGTTTCAACTCAGCTGGGATATAACTAATCCTGAGAATAAGTTGTGGTCGATCAAACCGTTGGTGAATTCTGCCCTAAACTCTCAAAAAATGACAAGAAAGGAAAATGTACTTATGCGGAGGTTAGCTATCGGGCATACTATCAGCACGCACTGTCATCTATTAAAAAATGAAGAAGCCCCTACCATCTGTGCATCTCTCTTAACAGTAGCACACTTACTTGAGCCCATACATTTTAAAACTATCAGAGATAAACATAATATCCCATCCAATTTGAATAGAACCATAGACACATTTGAAACAATAAAGGTGAACTTATTAAATTATCTAAGAGAAATTGACTTTACAGCATAAATTTCCCCATCACCAACTATGAGGGGCGCTAAATGACCTAGTAGTCGATGCGTCCAGTCCACATAATATCTATCTATCTATCATCTATAATATATAAAATGCAACGTCTCTCTGTCTGTCTGTCTGCCTGTCTGTCTGTCTGTCCGTTAGTGCGCCTATCACTGGAGAACCACTTATCCGATTTACGTACTTTTTTTTTAAAAACATACATATGTTCTCTGGCTATATTTTATTACGATAGGTAGCATAAGGAATGAGCAGTGACGTAAAATAGTGAATGATGTCGGAAATAAGTTTGCCGCTAGTGCGTGCCCTTGCAATACACAGCCTAAACCATTAAATATGGAACAATATTATGTAGCAAAGAATATCTGTAATCTATAATCTATAATATATATAAAATGCAATGTCTCTCTGTCTGTCTGTCTGTCCATTAGTGCGTTTATCACGCGAGAACCACTTATCCGATTTACATGTCTTTTTTTAAATTCATACAAATATTCTTTGGCCAGATTGTATAATAATAATAATAATAATCTATATCTATAATATATATAAAATGCAACGTTTGTCCCACCCCACCCCCCTTTGTCTGTCTGTCTGTCTGTCCGTTAATGCGCTTATCCCTCGAGAACCACTTATCCGATTTACGTGATTTTTTAAATTCATACATATGTTCTCTGACCAGGTTATAGGTATATATATTTTATTACATCTATAGTATATATAAAACGCAACGTCTCTCTGTCTGTCTGTCTGTTTGTCTGTCTGTCTGTCTGTCCGTTAGTGCGCTTATCACTGGAGAACCACTTATCCGATTTACGTACTTTTTTTAAAAAAACATACATATGTTCTCTGGCCAGGTTATAGGCTATATTTTATTACGATAGGTAGCATAAGGAATGAGCAGTGACGATAATAGTGAATGAAGTCGGAAAAAAAGTTTGCCGCTAGCGCGTTCCCATGCAATACACAGCCTAAACCATTAAATATGGAACAATATTATGTAGCAGAGAATATCTATAATCTATAATCTATATATATATATATATAAAATGCAATGTCTCTTTGTCTGTCTGTCTATCCATTAGTGCGTTTATCACGCGAGAACCACTTATCCGATTTACGTGTATTTTTTTAAATTCATACATATATTCTTCGCCAGGTTATATTAGTGAATCAAGTCCACGCGAGCGGAGCCGTGGGCACGGCTAGTATTATATATTTGACTTGTGTTAAAATTTGAATAAATGACAAATAACACAATTTTTCGTCAACTCCTAAAATCCTAAAAACTATAACAGGATATATAAAGGGTGATTTATTAGTCTTGAGACTAATTTTAGGTGTTTAGGTAAATGCTAAACAATTGACAGATAGCAATGTTGTTTACGCTGAAGGTGTAACGGTACTTCTACTCTGATTTCAGAATCTACGCTTTTGATAATTCAAATTGGAAATGTCATAAAAGCTGGATTTACGAAAGTGCGTTGCTTTCTTGTTTAAACAACTGTTCACGAAGCGTTTGAAGATAAGCCAATATCTCGCGCCACTATATCTTGTCTTTTGCTTGATTACAGTTTTTTTTTTTTTTTTTTTTTTTTTTATGGGTCTAGCACACGTGCTGCAGGGAAGTCCCTAAAGCGCACCAGGAGCGGCACGTTTGCGAAAAAAAAAGCGATTCACGTGGTTCTTGAATCGCTGTAAATTGTACTCGGTGGGAAACACAGCGTTGGCCAAATTATTCCAAAGAGATGATGTTCTCCATATAAAAGACTGCTTGAAAACCGTTGTACGCGGAGTAACAAGCTGAACCTCATACGGATGTGAAGCACCAGCGCGACGTGTATTTCTAACATGCACCGCTTTGAGAGGAATTAAGCGGGCTACATCCTTCGAACACTTTCCATGAAAATATTTGTAGAACAGACTCAAGTCGCCAACCGTTCTTCGATGTGCCAGCGAATCAAGGCCGCCGGTCAGTTCCGGGTCTCCAATCAGACGAACAGCTCTTCTCTGAACAGAATCCAACAAATGCAGTGTATGTTTGAGAGCGGAGCCCCAAACATTGGAGCAGTATTCCATAGTTAGTCGAATTTGAGCTTTGTAAAGAATTAACAATTGTTGTGGAGTGTAAAGCTTTCTGGTTCAAAATAGTATTCCCAACTTTTGAGAAACTCACCTTGCTATGCCTGCAACATGTTCATGCCAGGACATATTTGCTCCCAAATTAACGCCCAACAAATTGAGCGACGATGTTAGGGGAATGGAGTGCTCTGACATAACTGTGTAGCATTAAATCCCACTTGGTTACTGTCACCCCAAGATAGAATTTCTTCCAGGTCTTTGTTAAGTTGAATGACCTCCTGCTGCCTGTGGATATTCGCCTGAGCAGCCGATGTCCGAGCATTCAAAGTGCATGAAGAGACAAGCGTACTGTCATCTGTAAAGCTGTAGATTGGATTCCCGGTCTTTTCCAGCAAATCGTTAATGTAAATGAGAAAGAGAGTACGAGACAGTACGGAACCTTGGGGCACACCGGCGTTGATAGTGAGGATGTTAGAAAGAAATCCGTCGACCGCCACTCGTAAAGAACGGTCTCTGAGGAAACATGAGAGCCACAAACAGAACTTTTCAGACATTCCAGAAGAGCGTAGCTTAGCCAACAGTCCATCGTGCCAAACACGGTCGAATGCCTTGGATATGTCAAGAGCAACCGCTCGAAAAATTTTCCAAAGAGTTCAATTGCGTTGTTCCAAACGTTCCAAAGTGAAGGCAAAGAACCAGAAAATAAAAAAATCCAGTCGGCCACCTATTCTTAGCAGAAAAACAATGTCAAATCTTCTGTCAAGCGCAAAAGAGAAAGTTGGGAAGTCGCAAAAAAAAATTTCGACAAAATGCGATGTTTCGCAATCAACTGTGCATCGAATTTTGAAGATGAGCAAATTCAAAAACGTAGTGTTGATGTGGATTGCCATTTTATCGAAAAGGATTTCAGCTCCATATTTCCAGCCAAGCAGCGCTGTTGCAGTCAGTTCTGATACGTATGTCAATAAATGCTTGACTAAATTGAAGCAGTTTACCAATGAAAATCATACGCGCGCGACAAAATAATCCTCTGGCCAGACCTTGCACGTTGTCAGTATGCAAGAAAAACACAAGAATCGCTCAATAGTAAAAAAATCGCAAAATTACAATCCACCAAATGTTCCACAGATTTCACAGGCCCGACCAACTGAAAGATTTTGGACAATACTTTGCCGTAAGTTTATGAAAATTGTTGGAAAGCACAGAACCACCGGCACTTGATTGGCAGAATAAAAAGGAGGTTGAAAGAAATCGACGTTTCGGTCATCCAACGCCTGATGGATGGCGTTCCAAGCAAGCTACGTAAAATCGAAGACAACATTGTATCCGCTGCAATGTAAACGTGCTATTAGATTTTGAATAAATTTATACGATATAAGCAACTGCATTTGAAATACTTTTCCTGGTTTCACTTCTACACGTGCCTGAAATTAGTCTTCTTGATATGTAACTCGGAAGTTATACTGACAGACAGACCTATAGATAGACAGGCAGGCAGACCGACAGAAGCTAGCAACACTATTTCTCGTGATATAGATCTTAAAACATAAAAAAAAAACACAACAATATCGAAATGTGATTTTTTTCGTACAATATTTTTCCTAACTAGAAAAATAGGGCTGCTTACACATAGGTAGATTGTTATTGTTTGTAAATGGAACAACCTTCTAACTCGTTTATTGGAAGAGTTAGATAAAGATGTTGAAAGCGAAGTTTTTAAAGAATTTTTTCTCTGAATTAAAACGGAAACATTATCACTTAGCGTTTCGACATATGAGACAAACTTTATATTCTGTAAATGAATCACACTGTGTATTATTTTTCAGTTCGATAGAACTTTTAATTCTAGAAAAGCCAATATATATTTTTATAGTGTTATTGTGAAAGGTAAGAAAGAAACGCTTCTTTTTACCATCGTTAATGTTGACTAAGCGGCCAATTTGATAATAGCATTTGCTTATGTTAAGAATTTTAATAGTAGTAATTTACGAAATATTCATTAAAAATGATTAATATAAAAGGCAAACATAGCAGTTTTATGGAAGGCAAGGAATAATCTCTAGCTTAAATACATTGACAAGAGTATATAACTGTATTTTAACTGAAAAAACTTGGAAACTTATAAAAATACAATATAAAGCCGCGAGAACTACCAGAAACTGTGAACAAAAAATATAAAAAAGGCTTTAGTTCTTTACATCCTAAATATGGCATTATTATTATTACCAGGTGTACAAGTATGAAATGCGGATTTCAGACCACAGATGGTGCACCAATGCAGTTTGTGCTATAAAGATTTGACACTGCGCCAGTTTGTTGTGTCATCAACAAGTGTCAGACGCGCACGAGTGATAAATTGGAAAAGTGTGTGCATAGTGTTGTGTTGTCGTGTTCAATATGTTGAAATTTATACCGAACAAAAAGCATTCGCGGACAGCATTAATTTTTTGTTTTCATTTGAAGAAAACTGCTGTTAAATCATATTGATTCGCAAACACAAAAACAACTCGCCGAGCAATTGGGCGTTAGTCAACAAGCTGTTTCCAATCGGCTACTAGAGATGGGAAAGATTCAGAAGCTGGTAGATGGGTACCACATGAATTGAACGACAGGCAAATGGAAAAGCGCAAAAACACGTTTGACATTTTGCTTGCTCGGTACAAAAGGAAGTCGTTTTTGCATCGTATAGTTACAGTGGATGAAAAGTGGATTTATTTTGAGAATCCCAAGCGCAAAAAATCATGGATAGACCTAGGCGCACCATCCACCTCGACCTCAAGACCGAATCGCTTTGGCAGAAAGACGATGCTCTGTGTTTGGTGGGACCAGAGGGGCGTGGTCTATTATGAGCTGTTAAAACCTGGAGAAACGGTTAATACTAAACGTTACCAACAACAATTGACCGATTTGAACCGTTCGCTGCTTGAAAAAAGGCCAGAATACCGAAAGAAGCAACACAAAGTCATTTTTCTTCGTGACAATGCTCCATCACATACGGCAAAACCAGTTCGCGACACGTTGGAAGCACTCAGCTGGGAAGTTCTACCCCGTGCGGCTTACTCACCAAACTTGGCTCCTTCCGATTACCACTTGTTTGCATCAATGGGTCACGCACTTGCTGAGCAGCGCTTTGGTTTATACGAAGATGTGAAAAAATGGCTCGATGAATGGGTCGCAGCAAAAGGGGAAGATTTTTACCGGCGTGGTATTCACAAATTGCCTGAAAGATGGGAAAAATGTATAACAAGCGATGAAGCATACTTTGAATAAAGCACTTTTTATCATTCTTCCGAATTTAACATGTTTTTTTAGAAAAAAAATCCGCATTTTATACTTGTACACCCCGTAAATGAATCACACTGTGTATTATTTTTCAGTTCGATAGAACTTTTAATTCTAGAAAAGCCAATATATATTTTTATAGTGTTATTGTGCAAAGTAAGAAAAAAACGCTTCTTTTTACCATTGTTGGCTAAGCGGGTTTCACAAGCATTTGCTAATGTTAAGAATTTTAATAGTAGTAAATTAAAACTAAATGAAGGTATAAAATTTTGTTTTCGGAGAATTTACGAAATATTCATTAAAAATGATTAATATAAAAGGCAAACATAGCAGTTTTATGGAAGGCAAGGAATAATCTCTAGCTTAAATACACTGACAAGAGTATATAACCGTATTTTAACTAAAAAAACTTGGAAACTTATAAAAATATAATATAAAGCCGCGAGAACTACCAGAAACTGTGAACAAAAAATATAAAAAAGGATTTGGTTCTTTAGATTCTAAATATGGCATTATTATTATTAGAAATAAGCTAAAATTTATTATGTTAAATATTCAACATGTCCTCCATTCTGTTCAATGCATTCCTTATAAATTCATTTTTGTCTCTATATGACTGCCATAATGATCCCGTAACTTTAATCATTCAAAATTGCGACCTACATTACATACATTTTTTCCCTTAGGCCATTCAGTGTCAAGTTTCTTTCTTCTTTTAATTTGTCTTTCAAATAATCCCATAAAAAGGTATCCGGCGCAGTTAAATCTGGGCTATTTGGTAGTCATCCAAATCTTTTAAATCGCCATGTCCAGAAAGTTTCACTTAGAGAATTACTAGATTTTTCCCATTATTATGTGGTTGTGTGGTTTCAACAAATTCCGTAATTATTTTCGAGTATGTTGCCGGTTTATACATATATAATATACCGCACTAACCTCGAAATGATTGACGGTCAGAATGTTTTATTTCTCGTATCGCTCGAAAATTTTCGTCAGTCCAGAAAGGAACATTTTTTTCTCTTAAAACTTTGTCTTTTAAGAAGAAATATTTTTCGTGTTCGATACGTATAAGATCACTTCGGTGTCTGTCTGTCTGTCACACCCGATTTTCTTCGAAACTATTTGACATAGAAAGTTGAAATTTGGCACAAATATAGGAATTGATGGTCTCAACAGAGCCGTGTAGTTTTGGAGGGAGAAATCGAAAATGACTTTTTTTTTACCAGGTCATCGAGTGAGGTGTCAAATGAAAGCTTGTGAAAATATGAGTTCAAAAATATATATTATGTAATACTTCTGTTCACTTTTCTTTGTATTATTTTGAAAAAACTGCCAAAAATCGCTGTCCCTCCTTATCTCGAAAAGTATTGATCAGAAAAGTTTGTTTTTTTTATATACCAGATAAATTATTAAAGGTAATAATTGTGATAATTTTCCTTCAATGTACACCCAGTGGAGAATATTCCAGAATTTTTTCAAAATTTTTCGGTCAATACTTTTCGAGATAGAGGGGAGAGACAGGGATTTTTCGCGATTTTTTCAAAATAATACTAAGAAAAGTGTGCGTATGTAAGATATATATATTTTTGAACTCGTGTTTTTACAAGCTTTCATTTGACATCTCACTCGATGATCTAGTAAAAAAATTTCTTTCTCTTCCGATTTCACCCAACAAAACTAACCCCTTAAGTCAAAATTTAACTTTCAAAACTACACGGCTCTAATCAGGCCATCAATTTCTATATTAGTACCAAATTTCAACTTTCTACATCAACTAATTTCGGAGAAAATCGGGTGTGACAGACGAACAGACAGACAAACAGACGGACAGACAGACGAACATACACCGAAGTGATCTTATAAGTGTTCCGTACGGAACACTAAAAAACACGTTATAATCAGCCGCATTTTATCAAGCTGTCTGTTGCTCGCTAAACTGAAAACAAATGAATAATTTTCGGCCATACTTTATAATCTGCCACTTGTTGGTAGTAATTTTGCAGTGGGTTTTCAAGGTAGTATAAAAAATGAGCGAGAAAAATTGTGATATTCCATTTTAAGTTCGAAAGATCATAATTGATTTGTGGAAAGATAGAAAATCGTACAGAAATATAAGAAAAATTGTTAAACAGTCGCATGCTACTATTTAGTATATTGTAAACCAGCATAAATCAACGGGTTCCTATATCACGTTCCGGTCATGCCAAGAAACTGACTCCACGTGAAGAGGGTATTGTTAGACAAATAGTTGTAGATCCCAAGAAAAGTGCACCAAAATTAAAAGAAGTACGAAAAATGTTTGTTCATAAACAGTGAGAAATTGTTTACACAGGGCAGGCTATAAGGGGTGTGCAGTCAGGAAGAAGCCGTTAATTTCGGAAGCTAATCGCAAAAGGCAAATTAAGAGAAAGTGTCCAAAAATTAGCACTCGCAAAAAGATACATTTTCCAACAGGACAATGATCCGAAACATAACGCAAACTTGGTGTGAAAATGGATGATCCATAATGTGCGACAGCACCTTCATATACCTCCGCAATCACCCGTTGTTAATCCCATCGAGCATTTAAGAGAGGAACTTAAATGGCGCGTTCGTAAACATAATGATTCAAATAGAGAAAAATTAAAAAACAAAATATTGGACGAATGGGAGAACACGCCAACAGAAGTTACTAGAAAGCTGGTTGCAAGGATGACAAAAAGATTACAGGAGATTATCAAGGCTAGCGTTGGTCCCTCTGAATATTAGTTCAAACGAAGTTGTTATTTTCCGTTAAACTCCGTCAAACTATTATTGATACTTGTGAAGTGTAAGAAGACTTTTTTGACATTAATTTTGTTTACATTTTTAAAATAATGATGTAACTTCTAAATAAAATTTTCCGTAGTTGTTTTTAATACTAATCCTCCTTGGTTAAGTTTCAAATATTAATTTAAACATGTTTTCTCATAGTTCCAGTTAATTAGTTAAACATAACAGAAAAATAATATAAAAAGTGGTGTATGGAGAGTTTTTGGACTAACTGTATATTTGTAAACGGACTGAAAATTTTTTTTTATGATATGCTTATAGGTAGAGGGTGCATTTAAACAGTTTCTAGTTAGCTTTGTAATCCGTCAAATATGACAAGTGATAAACTTTTTGTTATCATATTTGTCATCCTCACAAAAACAAATGATGGTAAATAGAAAAATAGTAAATCGAGTGAGCCATTTAAAAGTTAACCGTCAAGTGCAAGTTGAACTTGCGCAATTAGTGTTCCGTACGTTGATAGCTTTTAAAATAAAAAAAATTTTGTCACAGAGGTATCAAATGATCAGTGACTTCACAAAATACACCCCAAATGAGTTTTCAACAAAATTTGTTTCCAATCTTTACTGAAATCTGATGACCTTGAAATTTTTGTTTTTTTTATATACCATATAAATTATTAAAGGTAATGCACTCGTGATAATTTTCGTTCAATCTACACCCCGTGGAGAATATTCCAGAATTTTTTCGAAATTTTTTGATAAGTACTTTTCTAGATAAGGCCCGGGACAGCGATTTTTCGCGAATTTTTAAAAAAATAATACAAAGAAAAGTGCTCGCAAGTATAATATTATATATATATTTTTTTACTCGTGTTTTCACAAGCTTTCATTTGACACCACACTCGATGACCTAGTAAAAAAAATTTTTTTTCACTTCCGACTTCACCCCCCAAAACTAACCCCTTAAGTCCAAATTTAATTCTCAAAACCACATGGCTCTGATGAGGCCATCAGTTCCTATATTATTACCAAATTTCACCTTTCTACGTCAAATAGTTTCGGAGAAAATCAGGTGTGACAGACAGACAGACAGACAGACAGACACCGAAGTGATCTTATAAGTGTTCCATACGGAACACTAAAAATCGGTTCAATAACTTGAATGCTCTGTATATCGGTAACGACTGAAAATAAACATCAGCTGTTATATATTTTTGCAAACGGACTAAAAAGTGCCATTTAGTAATAGGCTCACATGTATAATGTGCCATTTAAAAAATACTAGTTGACTTTGTAATCTGTCAAATTCGACAAGTGACAAATTTTTGTTATCATATTTGGCTTCCTCAAAAAAAACTAAGTTTAGTACTAGAAGAATTTTCTTGGTATGTAGTATAGGAAAAATAGTGAATTGGATGAACCACTTAAAAAAATGTCCTTGTACAGAATAAACAGTTTTCGTGGACTGTAAAGCTTCGTAGTTCGAAATAATATTCCCAGCTTTTGAGAAGCGCTCATGCCAAGACTTATTTGTTCCTAAATCACGCCCAGCTAATTGAGCGATGATGTCAGAAGAATGGAGTGTCCCGACATAGCTATGTCTGGCTCAGCAACGTTAACTTTTTTAGAAAAACTGCGTCTTTAGTTTTGTAGCGTTAAATTCTACTAGGTTACTATCAACCTAAAATAGATGTTCGAATTTTCAAAGTAAATGAAGAAATACGCGTACTGCCATCTGCAAAGCTGTAAATTGAATTCCTTTTAAACAGTTGCTTATCTTCTTCCATACAATCCCATTATCTGCTTACAAAACCGTAAACGTAGTTATTTGTTTCCTTGAAATGCTGCACTTGTAAAAATTTATGTGGGTGTTAACCATATTTCTGTAAAATATTTTGAATTCTGTAATATATTTTGCGAAGATCTTCCACAACATCTGTTATAGAACCTTCTGGATTTTCTACAATTAATAATCAAATGGCTTTTGGCTTTATTTAATGTTGAAAATCCAAGAAAAGTCTAATTTTTCATTTTCATAGTTTTCTCCTCCTTGTGCAGTATGTCCTTTTCTTTTGTGTAAACGTAGTTTCAATTAAGTTGTGTTTATATATTTTTGAAGATACACTCCTGGACAAAATTAACGCAACAATATATTAAATCATACAAATCTCTATAATGAATTAATTTTAATAATTTTTTATGAACATTGGTTACACTAAGAAAAAACTTATTCGGATACTTTAAAAGTGAATAAGCTATCAAATTTCTCTATAAAATTCGAATTAAAATTATTTTTAAGACCTAATAACAAAATCGTTGAAATTATGTAATAATGAAAAAAATAAACTGGGACACTAGTAGCAAAATTAATGGTGTAACTGGGACACTAGTAGCGTGTGTTGCCTCCTCTACTTCGGATGACAGCGTTTATGCGCCTAGGCATGCTTCTAATTAAATTTTGGATAAAATCTTGAGGAATTTGCTCCCATTCTGTGATAACTGCATTTTCAAGTTCCCTCAGGTTTCTAGGTGCAGGTATATGACGTTTCACATTTTTGTTAAGGTGATCCCATACATGTTCTATCGGATTCAGATTCGGGCTTTTTGGTGGCCATTGCATAATCGGTATATCAACTTGATTAAGATAATCGAGTACCTCCCTAGCCACGTGAGGTCGAGCGTTGTCTTGCATAAACAGGAAATTGGGCCCCACAAAATGACCGAAAGGCATCACATCTTCTATTACAATATTCTCAAGATAGTAGTCAGCATTCATGGATCTCGTACGGACAGGAACTAACTCTGTGCGAGCATCAAAGCAGATGCCACCCCAGAACATAACAGAGCCACCGCCGAATGGAATCCTTGCAGAGATATTGCAAGGAGCAAACCTCTCTCCTGGTCTTCGCCATACTCGCCCACGACCATCTGGATGTTTTAGACTAACCCTAGTTTCATCTGTGAAGAAAACTTGTTTCCAATCACCCACAGACCAGTTTTCGTGATTTCGAGCAAAACGTAACCTGGCAACTCTGTTCTCTCTAGTAAGCAAGGGCGCAGTGGCTGGTCTCCTACTGTTTAATCCAGCTTCATTTAACCGTCTTCTAACTGTTTTAGAAGAAATTGTGACATTGCGAACAGCTTCGAGTTCGTTTCTTATTATAGAATTAGTGACAGTCCTGTTTCTTAAAGCATATTATCTTATAAAACATTCATCTAGGTCGCTAGTACATCGTTTTTCGCCCTTTCCCTAACCTTCTAGAATAAGTTCCTACTTCATTCAAGCATCTTACCATACGACTTATTGTGGAACGATGTTTGCCTAACAAATTGGCAACATAACTCTGACGATATCCATCGTCCAATAAAACTGAGGCTCGCACTACCTCGTGTTCAGTTAAATTCCTTGTTCGATTCATTTATCTAATTCTTCGGGGTCAAAAATAAAACAGTCTACAACAAAAGCGTATTACTTTGAAAAATGAAACAATTTATAAGCTTACTTTTAAAGAAAGTTTATCGCATTAATACAGAAAATTGTTTATCTTCTAAAAAATTCTTTAAAACTGTAAATCTAAACGAATTGTTTTGATTTCTGTCATGAACAACGAAACAAAATTTGCATAGGCTACTATTCAAATACTCGATAAACTTTAAAACTGACATAAGAAAAAGATAAATTAATTTTCAGATTGTTGCGTTAATTTTGTCCAGGAGTTTATATTTAAGTCAGGGATTCTTCATTGCCTTCCATAAAGTCTTACATATTCCCATTCTGCTTACTCCGTTTTATAACTATTAATAAATATTTTTCCTCCAAAGTAACATTTACTTTTTGCTTATTACTAATAAAATTTTTAACATACACAAATGCCATTGTTATTGTTAATAACCAATTTTGACAAAGCGGGGAAAGGCATTCTTCCTTATTTTACAAAAATAACGCCATAAAAATAAATATTGGCGTTTCTAGAATTAAAAGTTACATAAAACTGAAAAAAAAAATACAGGATGTCCCATTTAAAAAAGTAAAGTTTTGTCATGTGTAATGAGCGATTATTTCTCTTTTAACTCGGTAAAAAAATCTTTTGTAATTAACATTTTTGTCTAAATCTTTAAATAAGCAAGTTATAGGGGCGGTCATTTATAATCAATAACTCTGTACACTAAAAATGTAGTCATTAAAATCGCTGATAAAGTTTGTGATAATATCACAAAATAACTAGGAACAACACGATTTACTAAATTACATTAATAAGAAAAAGCAGTCTATTTTTTTTTTTAAATTTTTAAATATATGTCAAGTTTTTGGGGAACACATTCCAGACCTGTTAAAGTGTTTAATAATATGACGTTCATCCACATACACAATAGGACAAATTTGATTTTAGTTAGTTAATATTATTAGCCCAGTAGCCAAGGGTTTTGAGCTCTCATCAAATGTTAACAGGCTGCATTTTGGCAAACAGGTACTTTTTGGACGCAGAAGACTATAAAAACAAGTTTGCTGAAGTTACGCTAAACCCACAAAATCCAAAATAAAATCAAAAATTCGGTTTTTGGTAATATCTCGAAAACTAAAAAAAAATATCGAAAAAATATTAGCACCACGTGAAACAGCGAGAAAGAGATTTTCTTTTCTAGATTTTTTTTATCAGCGTGAGAATTTATTAAAAATTCGGATAGGTGATACAATTTATGCAGCGCGCCGAACAGGTTAATTTGAAAGTCTACGCGCAACACTGGAAGGTTGATCGATATTATT
Source organism: Pachyrhynchus sulphureomaculatus (assembly GCA_019049505.1). Classification (NCBI taxonomy): domain Eukaryota; kingdom Metazoa; phylum Arthropoda; class Insecta; order Coleoptera; family Curculionidae; genus Pachyrhynchus; species Pachyrhynchus sulphureomaculatus. Next base: position 97,574,490 of record CM032448.1, read on the forward strand.
TGTTTTCAGAGTGTAAAAAAAAAATTTAAAGATAGCTTTTTGAAGAGGAGACTTTCAGCTTTTCGATGATACTAATAGTTTTTATTTTTGTTGCTTTATAATTGGTAAAACCAAAAACGAAATTTTTATTTGCATGATTTTAACGGCCCTACAGTAAATTACAAATATTTAGTAAAATACAGTATTGGAAAAAAAATCCTTGTACATATATCATTATTATAACTTAAAGTTCAATATAAGAATAATTAAAAATACCCACATTGTCTGTGTTAATTACAAATTGAGTTTTAAAATATGAAAATTTGCCGGCTGTTGTGCGCTGCCGGCAATTTTTTTTCATTCAAAGCAGTACGAAAAGGTCAAAAAAAATGGGACAATTTTTTTTAGTTACAGTTAAAAGCATACTTGATATTCGAAAATAATTAAAAACTTAAAAAAAATCTCCTTTTCTTGTATTCTTACTTTTAAAAAGTGTTCATGATAAACGTATATTTTTGCTTATTATTAATCATACAACTTAAATTTAAAATAAATAAAAATATATTTAAGGGTGAGAAATAGAAGATAAAAGTCTAAGCTTTAAATATAAAGTATTTATATTTCATTTAAGTATCCAGGTACAAAGAAAACAGTTATTGAAAACACAAAAATTTTAAATTACTCGAAGAAATTAAATGAATTACGTACTCTCTGGTCGTCATATTGAATGTATTATTTTAAATTTTTCAAATCTGTCATCGGGCTCTTAATCAGCATCCCGAGAAACCTCAATTCAATTTTAAAATATTTAGTGGTATACAGAAATGTTAATTTAATCAAAAATGAGATTGGAACCATGATTTCATTTAAGCATCCAGGTACAAAGAAAACAGTTATTAAAAACACAAAAATTCTAAATTACTCGAAGAAATTAAATGAATTACGTACTCTCTAGTCGTCATATTGAATCCGCCATTTTAAATTTTTCAAATGTGTCATTGGATTCTTAATCAACATCCCGAGAAACCTCTTAATAGCCAAATTCAAAATATTTAGTGGTATACAAAAACGTTAATTTAATCTTAAATGAGGTTTGGAAGCATGATTCCCAGTACAACTGAAGGCGTTAAACCAGCCTTTTTATTTTAAATATATATTTTTTTTAATTACAGTAAAACTAAAAAAAATAATCTATATCCTATTTTTTTGTAAAATTTCTCATTCTTTCACGTGGTGTTTTTAGTTTTTCGATATCTTTTATATTTTTCGAGATATTTGCGAAAAACCGAAGTTTTTTATCTTATTTTCGATTTTGTTGGCTTAGCGTACCCTTTAAAGCAGCAAACTACGTCCAAAAAACTACCTGCATGCCAAAATGGGGCCTATTAACATTTAATGAGAGCTTTTCGTCAAAATTTGCCTCTGACGATTGGGTTATATTGTTTTAAAACAATTGTATCAAAGAAATTCTTATATTAATTTTAAAATGGGCTAATTTTTTATTTACTTCATTTTATTTGTCCATCAGTCGTTTTTGATTGATACAAATTAGATCAATCCAGATCACTTTACCGTTTATACGTAAGACTATGAAAGAAGAAATCTAGTAGAAATCTGTATACTAGAATATCGTACAGTACATTTGTACTGATCCATTGTTTCGTACTCGAATACGGCAATAAATATACTCACCACCTATTTAGATATTTTAATTAACTAATTAGCTAAAACTAATCTTCCAAAACTAATGAGTTATTTTATGTCTTCGGATGTTAATGCAACTCGATGCAACTAACTAGGTGCGCAACTTTCTACGTATAAGTTTTTAACTACATTAATGTATGCACCTAAAAAATTATATGTTATAATATAATCATTGAACATCAGCTGTACCACCAGTTTAGTCAGATTGGTGAGAACTCGTACCGAAAAGTTGCGCGTGTGATTAGTTGAAACAAGTTGTGTGTCTAAAGAAAATTACATTAATTTATCTTATACAAGCGAACTATGATATTAAATTGGTCATTATATATATTGCTAATACATATGTTACAATTTAGGTAAGCTAGGATCAACTATAAAAAGCTAAAGAAAGTAGAGCATTATTATTACGCGGAATGTGGCAATTTATTTATGAAAATAAAGAAGGTAATTGATAAACACGTAAACTTTGAACAGACTCAAGGGCCAAAACAAGCACTTGATATATTAGGAACTAATCCAAAGAACCATACTACAACTTGGAGCGAATTAGGGAGTAGAAAATTCTTATTAGTGAATTAATATTGAAAAATATTTTACTATTATCTAAAATCCACGATGGTCATTGTGGATGATGAAAAACGCTGAATATTGACACAAGAAGAAGTTTGTTATCAAACATTACACCTAGTTCTTCAGCCATGGTGCAGCGCGTATATTTCAAAATTGTTATCTAGGCTTACAAGAATAAGATATAAGCTCATATTTAAAAAGATTTAAATAGAGTTTATTCGAAAGCCACCACTTACGTAGAATATCTAGTTGCTGATGCAGAATTTCAGCAGCAAACTACGTGCAAAAAACTACCTGTATGCCAAAATGGGGCCTATTAACATTTAATGAGAGCTTTTCGTCAAAATTTGACGATTGGGTTATATTGTGTTAAAACTATTGTTGTATCAAAAAAATTCTTAAATTAGTTTTAAAATGGGCTATTTTTTTGTTTACTTCATTTTATTTACCCATCAGTCGTTTTTGATTGACACAAATTAAATCAATCCAGATCACTTTATTGTTTATACGTAAGACTACGAAAGAAGAAATCTAGTAGAGGAAGACGAAAATACTAGAATATCGTACAGTACTTTTGAACTGACCCATTGTTTCGCACTCGAATACGGCAATAAATATACTCACCACCTATTTAGATATTTTAATTAACTAGTTAGCTAAAACTAATCTTGCAAAACTAATGAGTTATTTTATGTCTTCGGATGTTAATGCAACTCGATGCAACTAACTAGGTACGCAACTTTCTAAGTATAAGTTTTTAAGTACATTAATGTATGCATCTAAAAAATATAATTATTGAACATCAGCTGAACCACCAGTTTAGTCAGATTAGTGAGAAGTCGTACAGAAAAGTTACGCATGTGATTAGTTGAATCAATTTGTGTATAAAGACAATTACATTAATTTATATTATACAAGTGAACTATGATATTAAATTGGTCATTATATATATTGCTAATATGTTACAATTTACGTAAGTAGAGCATTATTACGAGGAATGTGGAAATTTATTTATGAAAATAAAGAAGTGGAATTAACATAGAAATAAAGTAACTTGTAGAGAAAAATAAGAAAGCTTGAGATGTTTTATGAAATTAAGATACAAAATTAAATCTAGATCAAAGGAAATCTTTGCGGATAATTACTGTCTAACTTAAGGGACAAACACATTAAAAACTTCCTTTGAACAGACTCAAAGGCCAAAACGAGCACTTGATATATGAGGGACCAGTCCAAAGAACTATACTGCAACTTGAAGCGCATTAGGGAGTAGAACATTGTTATTAGTGAATTACTATTGAAAAATATTTTACTATTATCTAAAATCCACGATGGTCATTGTGGATGATAAAAGAGGCTGAATATTGACATGAGAGTAAGTTCTTCAGCCATGGTGCAGCGCCATATTTCAACGCCGTTAATACTTCAAAAATGTTATCTAAGCTTACAAGAATAATATATTCATATTTAGAGAGATTTAAATGGAGTTTATTCGAAAGATCTAGTTGCTGATGAAGAATTTCACACTAGTATCTGTGATATCAAAAATAAAAGTGTTCTTCCTATCAGACTACGTAAATCCATGTAAATTAGGAAGTAACTTCTTTGCAACAAGAGATACAGCGCAGACACGAGGCGGACCCGTGTTTCAACAGTAGATTGAATTCATCACAAGATATAATGTAGTAGAATATTATGGTTCAATTTTACTTATGTAATTATTGTCAACACGCCCCCCGTTGAATACCAAATTCGGACTATATAGTTCCAAGTAAATTGGGAGATAAATTCTTTCCAAAAAGAGATACAGCGCAGACACGAGGAGGAATCCTGTGTTTCAACAGTATCACCACAAGATATAATCTAGTAGTATATTATGGCTCAGTCACAAATAAAATAATAATGAATCACTCATCTAATTATCGCTCACACGCTCCCCGTTGGGTGTCAAATTCGAATTATGTAATTCCATGTAAATTGGGAGGCAAATCTTTTCCAACAAGAGACACAGCGCAGATACGAGCCGGAATCCCCTGTTTCAACAGTATGTAGATACAAGATATAATGTAGTAGTATATTATGGTTCAGTTTTGTCACAAATAAAATAATAATGAATCATCTAATTATCTCCCTCACTCCCCACGTTGGGTGCCAAATTCGGACTATATAATTCCAAGCAAATTGGAAGGTAAATCCTTTTCAACAAGAGACACAGCGCAGACACAAGACGGAATCCCGTGGTTCAATAGTTCAATTTTGTCACGAATGAAATAATAATGAATCACTTATTTAATTAACGCCCACACGCCCCACGTTGGGTACCAAGTTCGGACTATGTAATTCCGTGTAAATTGGGAGAAGACACAGTGCAGACACGAGACGGAATCCTGTATTTCAACGTTAAGTAGAATCCACCACAAGATATATTGTAGAAGTAAATCTCCTACGTGTCTCACGTTGGGTGCCAAATTGTTAAGTAAGAAATTATTGTTATTTATTATTCTTCTGGTTATGAGTATACTTTTATTTTTGTTCACGACAGTGGAAACAAAGAAAAAAAGTGTTATCACTGAGGTTCTATGTATCAATGCATTTGACCGAGGACTGGAAAGCATTCTTAGGGCAATGATCCCCGAAAGCAGTTACAACTGGCAGGTACCTATAGAGATGCATCCTTAAGAAGCTCTCTTTGGTATCCAGGAGCCTGCAGTTAGTATTCAAAGAATAATGGAGAAGAGAGAAGCCAGAGAAAAATCATGGGAAAAATAAAACCAAACGCCCCACGTTGGGTGTCAAATTGTTAAGAAATAAAATAATGTTTTATTTTTTGGTTATGGGTATAGTTTTATTATTAAAGTAGAAGTGTGAGAGTATGAACATATATGTTATAATATGTTAGAATAATTTATCGAAATATAGCGCCACGGTTTAACATAAAATAAAGATTCAGAAGTACTAGGATTTTCAAAAAGTTCCAAATACGCTAGAGTGGTAAAAACTGTGGTGGTGCAAGTTTTCCCTGAAAATGAAATTAGATTATGTTGTGTTATCACTGGAATTCTGTACAACAATGCATTCGACCGAGGATTGAAAAGCCTTTTTAGGACAATGATCCCCGAAAGTGGTTACAACTGGCAGTTGCCTATAGAAATGCATCCATAAGGAGCTCTTTTTGGTGACCAGGAGCCTGCAAACCCCATTTGAAGAAGAAAAAAGAAAGAAGAGAGAGAAAAATTACGGGGAAAAGTAAAAAGCTTACCAACTGATATTGTACGGCCTTTTCTGAGTACGGGAAAAATGAAAACTGAGGTTTTCTCTCAAAGTTAACACAAAACAAAACTAAAGGAAAGTCAAACTGGTGCAAAATACAAGTTTGCTACTGCGGAAAATTATTGGACCCCAACATTTCGTAAGCCACAGTAAGAAAAGTTGTAAGTTCAGGTGAATGCAACACTGCACAGGGATGATGCTGATCGTTATTTCCCTATCACGAAAAAGGCAGTAAATTCTCTTGCCAGTAATTTTATTCTTATAACTAGATGTGATAGTTTGACATTTTTGACAGATTCAGAAAAAAAAAACAAAACAGAGCTTTGGCAAATTTGCAAATTTAATAGGCTTCATTAAATGTTTTAAGGTATATTTAATATTAGGGATGAGAATTATCTACTTCAAGTACTTTATATATTGTGAAAATTCATAAATTATAATCTCTCCAAAATTTTCTTCCATATATAGGCATGTTTGAAGTTTTTTCAGACTTAAACTTTGTATCGGATTAAAAGTTGTTTTAAAGTATCGAAGTTTCTTGAATGAAATTTTTTTTTCTTTGCTATGCATGCGCCATCGTCATGCCAAGAGATATTTGCTCTCAAATTAACTCCTAGTAAGTTTAGTGACTATTTTTTTATGGATCTAGGATTGGAAAGCATTCTTAGGACAATGATCCCCGAAAGCGGTTACAACTGGCACGTACCTATAGAAATGCATACTTAAGGAGCTTTCTTTGGTGTCCAGAGGCCCACAGGCCCTATTCAAAAAAGAATGAAAAAAAAGGTCTGCAAGCGCCCCACGTTGGGTGCCATATTGTTAAGCAATAAAATATTGTTATTTTTTATTCTTTTAGTTATAGGTATAATTTCATTATTAGTCATGAAATAAAGATAAAAAGTAGAAGTGTGACAGTATGAACGTAGATGTTATAATGTACTAGAATAATTTCTCGAGTTATAGCGTCACGGTTTGCCATAAAATAAAGATTCAGAAGTACTAGGATTTTTAAACTGTTCCAAATACGCTAGAGTGGTAAAAGCTGTAGGGTGCAAGTTTTCTCCAAAAATGAATGTAGATTATGTTGTGTTATCACTTAGGTTCTGTACATTAATGCATTTGACCGAGGATTGAAAAGCCTTCTTAGGACAATGATCCCCGAAAGTGATTACAACTGGCAGGTGCCTATAGATATGCATCCTCAAGGAGCTCTTTTTGGTGACCAGGGGCCTGCAGATCCCATTCGAGGAAGAAAAAAGAAAGAAGCCAGAGAAAAATCACGGGAAAAATTAAAAAGGGCCGGCAAAGAAATTAGTCATTTTAAGATGCGTGTATTTTAAATTCAATAATGGGCAACTTTTGATAATAAAAAAATAGCAATAAACATAAAAGTTAGCAATTTAAAGATCACCTTATCACTGATGTTGTACGACCTTTTCTGAGCACGAGAAAAATTAAAACTGAGGGTTTCCTCTTAAAGTTACCACAAAACAAAACTAATAGAAAGTTAAAGCGGTGTCAAATAGATGTTTGCCACTACGGAAAATTATTGGGCCCCAAAATTTCGTAGGCCACAGTTAAAGAAAAATTGTACGTCTGCTTCAATGCAATACTGCATAGGTATGATGCTGGCCAGCTGATTGTTATTTTCCTATCACGAAAAAGACGGTAAGCTCTTTTACTGGCAATTTTATTTTTATAACTAGACATGATAGTTTAACATTTTTGACAGATTCAAAAATCAACATAGAGCTTTGGTAAATTTGAAAATTTAATTGGTTTGATTAGATGTTTTAAGGTAAATTTAATATTAGGGACGCGAATCATCTATTTCAAAATTAGCCCGTTCGAGGTACTTCATTTATTCTGAAAATTCGTTACTTATAATCTCTCCAAAATTTTCTCCGATATACAGGCATATTTGAAATTCTTACGGACTTGCACTTTGTATCAGATTAAAAGTTGTTTTGAAGTATCGAAGTTTCTAGAACGAAATATTTTTTTTCTTTCTTTGCTATGCATGCACCATTGTCATGACAATACATACTTGCTCCCAAGTTAACGCTTAGTAAGTTTAGTGACTAATGGAATAGAGTGTCCCAACATAATTATCGTGGGTTCGAAACAACTGCTGCCTTGTTTGTTTTTGTTATCGAGATATCGTCATTTGTTACTCGGCTATTTTAGTTGTCAATTATGTCAAAGTGGCCATATTTTCGAATATTTTCAACAAGAAAAAAATTTGACCTTTTTCGAACTTTACTTATGACAGGTGATATATACTGTAAAGGATAAAATATTTCAAAGTAATTATTGTTTTATCTTCTTTTTTAACCATAAGTAGTCTGTCTTGTGGTTAACTTGTTACCCTTTTAAACTATAAATGAAGGAAGCTAGCCCTTGAACTACAGCCCTGAGAGGCTATGTAATACAAGAAAATATTGAGTAGCCATAGAGTAATATTATTACTATTTCCTAGAAATGCTTCTTCCATTACTTTGCAGAGATATTTTCTTGAGAAAACATAGTTTTCCTGGCGTTATGATCATTTACAAAAAGTAGTAGTATCAGTTTAAATTTCGGCTACTCCCAAGGTTTTTTTGGGTTATGCTACCTAAGCAACCCCTATTATATGTCAACTGTAACAATGTACGATCCATATTTGTTAGCAGGACAATAATATACATGTAAAAATAAATAGCTTGACGCTTTCAAAAAATGTTAACTGGCAAAATTGGGTAACTTAAATATACCAGAAAAATCGTTCACTTGCGTGAAATAACATGTCTAATCAAATTGCGCAGCATATATTTACAGTACAACAAAATTACAAATTAAAACAAGTCACAAGATTAAAAAATACGTCATTGATTAAAAAATGTTTCCCATTTTATAAATAAATGTAGATCATATTTTTGTATGTACAGAATCATTAGTCAATAAATTATGCATATTTAAAATGTACGTATGTGCATTTATTAACTGCAGGAGGCCGTACCGTCCATTTTAAAATTACACCCATGACCATCATAAATCTAAAATGGTGCATACCATTATACCCTGATAATAAAACCAACATTTATACCCCCAACGCCTGCCTCCTGTTTACGATCACCTTTAATAAACACTTTACAGCCGTCGTAAAAATCAATCCGTGTCCAGTGTTTCTCATTCATCAACAAGGCCCCCCCCCCACCCATTATCAAAAACGTCAGGCTCACACAAGTACAGTTTCGCCAAACGGCGTTAATACCGCTCCCCTAGTTGCAAACAAAATCGACTCGATCCAAAAATAAAATTTGAAAACAAAATCAAACACACATACAGCATACACAACAAAATGGTATGCAGTTCCCTGCTAGGACGAGGCCCGTATTCGGATACGGTCGTCTTTTTCCGTATGACGTCAAAGTAAAGCGCACAACTTGATTGGTTAGGGGCGGGGTTATATTCAGGCGGGTCGAAGCCGAAGCTCGGTTCTTCAGCTCAGCTAGTATATTCGAAATGCTTTAAATGCCAAGACGCTGTCGCCGAATTCGCGATTTTTACCTTAAATTTTCACTTTTCCGGGTTTTTCTTTGTGGTGTTGTGTAAGTGCTCGTCACCTGGATATACCGTAAAATTTTTGTGAAGATTCGAGCATTTTAACCCAACGAAATCGCTAGGTGAATCCCGAAATATTTTATCATTAATCTGTGTATGTAGGCGATGCAGCGTTGCCGGCTCGCGCGACCTTAGACGTTGCCGCTGCGATTTTTTAACGCTATGTTATGCCATAGCGGCTGACACAGCGAGTGAAGCCCGAGACAGTTGAATGCGCAACCTGGAGGTAATGTGATTTTTTGTGTCAATGCACTGTTTTTACCTTGTTAAGCTTGGCTTAGGTTGATTTTATTGCTACTTGCTAACTGTAATTATACTTTCGCTGACGTTTCTTTATGTTTAATTGTTATTTACGTTTGTCATTAAACTGTTGTTGTCATTATATTTTTATGTTTGCGTTGTTATTGCATGCGTGTTTAGATACATACTCGAGTTTATTACACAACTTATCTACTTGTAGATATTATAAAACATTAATGTATTTTATAATAGATATCTACCTATATATGTAAAGTAGTTTATAATCCTTTTTTATGCCATGTTCTTATTTAATATTAGGCAATAAATGTATATAACCTTCACAAAATAGATAGCATGTCGCACTGGATTACGGTGATAGTTTCATGTCATGCTTCATAGAATGTTTTTCTAACAAATACAATTACATCAGAGTGGTAAATTATGTTCATCCGAGAGAGAATCAAGGAAAGGTAGGTATTTTAATTTTATCTACGACAATCAGTCCTAATAGGTCATCCCATTTAACACTCGATATATGATTGATTGAAACAATAAAACACGATTACTAGTCCATATATGATTAAAATACTCGCCAATCTAACAAAAACAAGGATTTAAAACCAGATGTGTCAAAAATTTTAGAGCCAGCATTGACAAAAAAGAAATTTGACCATAACAAATGTGCACATTACCAATTCTTTAACGAGGATTGAGAAAATGGTTACCTTGAATAGACGACCATTATTAGCTCTTGTCACAAAGAAAAGAAATGTGCCCCGATTTCAAAGAAACAATTTTGAAGGTTAAAGAATTTATTGCAAGCGTATTTTGAGCAGAAAGAAAGTGTCGCAAATCAGCTGATTCTTTTATACCTGCAAAAACAGATTGAAATATTTAAGGTAAACGCTTAAAAACTAAAAAAAATACGCGCGCAATTAAGTGTTAACAATAATATGTACAATTTAACCTGGTTTAGGCCATAAGTTGTCTGGAAAATTAAGCAGTTTAAAACACAATACAGCAAGTAATAGGTTAAGAGGATAGTATTCCCAACGACTACAGATCTACCTGAAAAACAAAATGCTACAATCTTGTCGTGAATTGGCTTTAAGTTGATTAAATATTGTGTTTTAGATTTATTTATTATTTTATTCATTTATTACTCTCGTAAATTATGTTTCGGTACTTGAATGACGAAGACAATAAAAATCCAAAGTACACAAAGTATATCTATACTGATATTGATCTTCCTGTGAATACTAAAGATGACTAGGATTAGCAACTAGTCGAAACAAATTGAGTTACGAATAAAAATGAAGACAATAAAGGTCTAAAGTATAACCTTCATTCAAGCTACGGATAAATTATTCTGTGATAATATAAGCAAAAGACTTGACTATAACATAACGTTTATCATGATAGCCTAACCGCTAGAAGAAAAATATCCCATAACAAAACAGGAGAGTCTGCTTTTATCCATAAAACATGTTCTAACTCATAATATACTAAACAAGTTCCAAATAAGTAGACACTTCTAAAACTGGACCACCCGTTATTGGCCTAACTTTCTTGTAGCCATATATCATGCTATACCGCAAAACCCGATACATATCATCAACTCGAAAACGATCTTCGTTTCGGTCCGCATACGAAATAAACAATTGCCGGCGTTGCTGCACGAAATAACAAGCGATGATCGTAATAAATACATCACGTCAAGTCGGCTTTTTCTCTCCATCCTCGTTCCGCCGCATAGCAGCGCGTACTTCTTTGTTTAAGTGCTAGTCACGAGAAACGCCGCTTTTCTTTTTTTAGGCAGAAGTAATGACATGTTAGCCGTCTCTCTCGCAAATTACTACTTGCTCTCGACTTGCTGCTTGTTCTTTTTTCGACCCCGCGTTGCCACATGTTCGACCTTGTCTTCTCTTTGTCTGACCAACGTTAGGGTTCGTCATCGCTCTTTGTCTATTTCATTAAATTTGGGCCTTCAAGCGGGAATGTTACCGTTCAAGTGGGCTTTAGGGATCTCTCTACGAGATTACAGCACCGGTTATGGGCTACGTCCCTTTCTAGAACAGCGGTATGTGTTTGTTTCGTGCCGGAGGGGTGCAAAATGTAAAAAATAATATCGTCAGGGGAATGCAGAGGGTCTAACTTGTCATGTTGAGTGTTAGTACGGGGGTCTGATGACATTAAAAGTTTAAGATATTAGATTGTCGATAATCTTCTTCTCTTTTTTTCAGTCTGCTCTCATCTACTCCTGTACCTCTTCCAAGTATTTCCATCTTTTCTGTCCATAGCCGTTCTGTTCCAACTTTTCCCTGCGATGTTCTAGATGTCATTTCGCCACTCCTCTTACTCTCCGTTGGGCGCCATACTGTAAGCTTGTAGGCCCCTCTGTCGTTCTGTCTTGCTACGTGGCTGGCCTACCTCCGTTTTAGTTGAGCCGCTCTTTCCAGACCATCCTTCAGCCGTGTTCTTCTCCTGATTTCCTCATTTGGGTTTCTATCTCTCAAACTTACTCCAAACGTAGCTCTCTCCATTGTACGCTGCGCCTCTCGAAGTCTATTCATCGATTTACATGTTAGCGACATCGTTTCAAGGCTGTACGGCAGTACACACGACTCGTACGTTTTTCCTTTTGAGGTTTACAGGGATATCTCATGATCTGAAGATAACCCTGCGTTTACCAAAAGTTGTCCAACCAAGGCCGATAATACGAAATGGATGGAGGTTGTAATATTATCTAAAGTATATTTAGTGACATTTTATGTTTTTCTTGCAGCTTATATTCTCAATATCAGAGATATTATTAAGGTTGGAGCTCTAGCTTCGCGGTATAGTTCTGGCTCACCATGCGGGTGTTCCGAGTTCGATCTACAGCAGATAGTATACTAATTTCATTAAGTATTCGATGGGCCACATATCCCGTCACGCTACCAACTACTACTCTACTCTAGGATGAGACACGTATCTGAAGTCGAACTTTGAGGAATTTAATGTCAACACCGATGCCCTACACAACGCGGAAAAAGAGGACCTAATTTATCTTGGTGTGCGCATCTATAATAAAGGTGACTATGAAGGTGAAGTAAAGAGGAGAATCGGCATGGCCAAGAGTGCACTATCGAGCCTGACAAGGATACGCAAGGATAGGTGCATCAAAAAACAAACATAAAGGTTATTGGTTCAAATCCTAATCTTTCCCATCGCGACGTATGGATCAGAATCCTGGACCATTAACGCTGCATGTCGCCGAAGATTTTAGGCCTTCGAAATGACCTGCTACCGAAGGATGATGAGGATCTCATGGACAGCAAGACGAACAAATGACTCCATTCTGAGGGAATTAGGCATCAAGTAAACGAACGCCTGCTCTCAATCATTCAAAGGCAAATTCTAAAATTTTATGGTCACCTTGTTAAACGATATTCTGAGTATCGAAGAAATGTGTGGAAGATAATAGGTCTGCTTACAAATCATTACTTTATATCTCAACCCAATTTATTAAATTTACAGATGAACTTAAAAAAATTTACCAAAATAATCAAAATTTGCTAAACGAGTAATCAAGCTTGGGGTCTCGTCGACAGAACCTTGATTAAATATTTCGAATCTAATTAAGTTTCCATTAAAATTTACCTCGGGAAAAATTGATGGAATCAATAAAGTTTCTAGTGTGAATTCAAGTTATAATAATTTAAAAAAGTACTTTTTAAATCAAGTATAGCTTGCAAATACAAGAATAATTTTGGATGTTAAGTCTTCAGTATATACCAGGGTGTTATTTAAATATTTATTCTGAAAGAACGAGTGTCTCTCTTTTGGGTACCGTGACCGTTCAACGATCGTTGGTTATCATGTTGGCAATCATGTTGATGATAATCGTTTTATTGACAACTACTCGGAAGAGATGAACCGTAGACTTTCCGTATCATTGCCTCAATTTTTTCAATCACGATGTTCTCCTTCTCCCTGGTCCACGTGTGCCTGGAATCTTTGCCTCTATAATCATATGCAGGATTTCGTATGTTTCTGGATGTCTCATAATGTGGCCAAAGTATTCTAATTTGCGTCGCTTGATGGTCGTGACCACCTCCAAGTCCTTGTCCATGCAAGTGAAAATGCTGTTGTTACTAATTCTGCCCATCCAACTAATTTTTAGCAGTCGTCGATACACCCACATCTCGAATGCCTCCAGACGTTCAAGTATTGCTTCAGTTAGTGTCCACGCTTCCATGCCGTACAAGAGAACCGGAAAGATATAGCAGCCTACCATTTTCATCTATAATTTCAGTGACAGATCCTGTCTAGTTAAGATTTTTTGTTCTGCATAAATGTGGCTCGGGCCTTCTCTATTCGAGTTTTGACTTCCACAGTCGGGTCCACGTGATCGTTGATATTGCCACCGAGATACTTCAATTTATCAACTCTCTCTATCTTTTTGCCACTGACTGTAATACCACCATCTTCAATATTAGATTCTTTGCTTATTATCACATATTTGGTTTTATTTGCGTTATCTTAAACTAAACTGTGTACAACTGTCAGTTATTTTACCCATAAATTTTTGTAATTCTTTCCCATTATTACCGATAATTAATGTATCATCGGCATATCTGATGTTATGTATGTTAACGCCGTTGATGTTGATTCCTTCAGTGGTACCAATGATTGCTTCATTGAATGTCACCTCCGAATAGCGCCTTAACAACAAGGGCGATAGAATACAACCCTGATACGCTCCCCACTTGATTTCATATTCATCCGATAGTTGATGTTCCAACCGTACTTCAGCTATCTGATGCCAGTACAAATTGACGATGATTCGAATGTCTTTATCGTCTATACCGGTCTTGCTTAATGAAAATTCCTATCCAAGAATATTCTCAAATTATGCTTACCAAAGTAGAAGTACCAAAATAACACATTGAAAATGGCTGAGATGATTAGGTTTTGGCACAATAAGAAATCTTTATTTAAATCCTAAAAACTTTTTTAGAACTATATTTAACTTAACTGATGAAGTTTATCATAAGAGAAACTGTCATGGTAACAAACTTTAATATCTGAGAAGGGTTATCCTATATAATAAACGAAGTTTTTGGAGTATAAGAAAATCTACGAATCATTCAACACCACATGCTGCTTGAATACATAGACCTCTCAACATCTACATCACTAGATCTCAACATGACGAGATCAATTATGAATACAATAGATTGACATAAACACAGAAAACACGTACATCAACAAAATGATAGTATCAAGCCTCAGTATTTGAGGTCTAACGAGTTGGTTATCGACTACATGGCGATCTTCAACTCAAAATCCGACATCCAACCTGCTTTACATCACTATATATTAACCGATCAACTTGACAATGTCTCATTTAACGTGTTAGAGTACTTTTTGTTGAAACTCTTTCAGAATTTTGAATTATTTTGAGGAATGTTGTCAGAATTTTCAAAAGAAACATCGAAGGACTCAATTAAGAATTTTAAATTTTACCAGATTTAACCTATTTTTGTATTATATTTCTGAAAAATCAGAGTTGGAAATCTTCGGGTGTCAGGAGCGACATAATTTATAATCTGATGGAGCGATAATCTCCAAGCTATATGAGATATCAGTTTTTAATTGCAAACTCAAGTAGTATTTGAATGGGAAAAGGAACTTATAGCTTATAAGGTGCAGCAATGCTACTGAAGAGAACTAGATAGAGTAGCTCGGAATCTACAGTGCTATATTTAAGGTTCTTGAAGTCGAGAAACCTGAAAATCATGCGTTTGTCTTATTACGTCCAGCCTTAATTGAAATAGTATAGGTAGGATAGTGGTAGGGGATTGGGATTGAGAGGATGATTTAATAACCGGTCAAGTGCAAGTTTTACTTGCGCAATTAGTGTTCCGTACGTTGATTGCTTTTCAAATAAAAAAAAATTGTTACAGAGGTATAAAATGATCAATGACTTCACAAAACACACCCCAAATGAGTTTTCAACAAAGTTTGTTTCCAATCTTTACTGAAATCTGATGACCTTGAAATTTTTGTTTTTTATATACCAGATAAATTATTAAAGGTAATGCACTCTTGATAATTTTCGTTCAATCTACACCCCGTGGAGAATATTCCAGAATTTTTTCAAAATTTTTTGAGAAGTACTTTTCGAGATAAGGCGGGTGGACATCAATTTTTCGCGATTTTTTAAAAATAATACAAAGAAAAGTGCGCGCAAGTATTACATTATATGTATATTTTTTACTCGTGTTTTCACAAGCTTTCATTTGACACCACACTCGATTGCCTAGTAAAAAATTTTTTTTTTCACTTCCGATTTCACCCCCCAAAACTAAACCCCTTAAGTCAAAATTTAACTTTCAAAACTACTTGGCTCTGATGAGGCCATCAATTCCTATATTATTACCAAATTGCAACTTTCTACGACAAATAGTTTCGGAGAAAATCGGGTGTGACAGACGGACAGACACCGAAGTGATCTTATAAGTATTCCGTACGGAACACTAAAAAAAAAAAATCAATACAGTGTTGTAAAAAAGAAGTTCTAAATAAAACTAAATTCGACTTCCACATTACATAATTAACCGGTTCCTTTTGCTAATAAAAAAATTCAGGTAGAAATCAATACTTGATATTTTTTCATTTATTCACGTTCTGTTTGTCTGTTGTCACGATAAATCGAAAACGAGATGAAATATAAATTTTAAAATTTTTATACATTTAGTACTCGTTATCTTAGAAATTTTGTTTAGTTTCAATAGTATTTTGAGGATATTTCTTGGTGGGTAATGAACAAAATGTAAGTACTGTTATTTATAATCAAAGATACGAGGCTGGTTTGAAAAGTCCGTGCAAAGTCCGAGAGATGGCACCACCGGCGCGTATCGAGGTCATGTGTAGTTAGTAGCATCTCTTGAATGAACGCACACCAAGTTTCAGCCATATTGGTCTATTTCTTTATGTTTGGCATTCGTGTGAATCAAGGAAGTCGAGTGATTTTCAAGAAATGGACAAAAAAGAATTTCGTGTGGTGATTAAACATTACTTTATGAAAGGCAAAACGCCTCAGGAAACTAAAGAGAAGCTTGATAAACATTATGGTGACTCTGCACCTTCGATTAGAACAGTTTATAAGTGGTTTCAAAATTTTCGGACTGGCCATATGGGCACAAGTGACGCTGAACGTTCTGGACGGCCTGTGGAGGTTACGACTCCAGAAATCATTGATCAAATCCATGATATGGTGATGGATGACAGAAGAGTTAAGGTGCGTGAGATTGCTAGTGCTGTGGGCATCTCGACTGAACGGGTACATAATATTTTGCATAAACATTTGAACATGAGAAAGCTATCCGAAAGATGGGTGCCGCGATTGCTCACGCTTGACTAAAAACGGAATCGTGTGAAGTGTTGCAAGGATGGTTTGCAGCTGTTCCAGAAGAATCCGGAGGACTTTAAGCGTCGTTTCGTCACTGTGGATGAAATACTGTGTCACTGTGGATTACTATACTCCTGAGACCAAACAACAATCTAAACAATGGGTTACCAAGGGGGAATCTGCACCAAAAAAGGCGAAGACAGTTCCTTCGGCCGGAAAGGTTATGGCGACTGTCTTTTGGGATTCGCAAGGGATAATCCTCATCGACTATCTGGAAAAGGGGTAAAACTATTACAGGTGAATATTATTCATCGTTATTGGACCGTTTGAAAACCGAGCTGCAAGAAAAGCGCCCGCGATTGGCCCACAAGAAAGTCCTTTTCCATCACGACAACGCACTAGTACACACCTCAGCAGTTGTGGTCGCAAAATTAATGGAAATGGGATTCCAACTCGTTTCACATCCCCCCTATTCTCCAGACTTGGCTCCCTCGGACTACTATTTGTTCCCCAATTTGAAGAAATGGCTGGCGGGACAAAGATTTTATTCAAACGAATGCAGACACTAATGGATATTTTGCAGACTTGGACAAATCCTATTATTCGGAAGGGATCAACAAACTAGAACATCGTTGGACGAAGTGTATAAGCCTAAAAGAAGACTATGTCGAAAAATAAAAAAGATTTACCCCCAAACACATAAGTAGTTTTTATTTTTGCACGGACTTTTCAAATCAGCCTCATATAATAGGTTAAACGGATGGGGGAGGATTTTTCAGGTGTTAATTAAGTTAAATCAGATTATTGGTCCTGAGAGCTAAGGAATGGAAGAATGAAAACTCTATATTTTTTTCATTATTTCCATTCTTAACAAAAATAGTATGTAAAGTGATGAATATATGTTTGACTTTACAGCTTTTATTATTCTTCCATGAGCTTGGCACCCGTGTGGCAGAGAAATCCCTAAAGCGCTACAGGAGGATCCCGTGTGCGGAAAAAGCGATTCACGTTGATCTTGAATCGCTGTAAATTGTACTCGGTGGGAAACACAGTCCTGGACAAATAATTCCAACGGAATGATGTTCTCCATATAGAAGACTGGTTGGAAAGTGTTGTACGAGGAGTAACAAGCTGAATTTCATACGGATGTGATGAATTACTGCGACGAGTATTAATAGCATGCGCCGCTCTGGGAGGAATTAAGCGGGCTACGTTCATGGAGCGCTTTCCATTAAAATACTTGTAGAACAGACTCAAGTCGGCAGCCATTCTTCGATGTTTCAAAGGTTTCTGATGAGTTCTAGGCCTTCAATCAGGCGAACAGCTCTCTTCTGAATAGAATCCAACAAATGCAGTGTATGTGTAGAAGCAGAGCCTCGAACATGGGAGCACCATTCCATCGTTGGTTGAATTTGAGCTTTCTACAGAATTAACAGTTGTTGTGGAGTGTACAGCTTTCTGGTTCGAAATAGTATTCCCAGCTTTTGAGAAGCTCTCTTTGCTATGTAGGTGACATGTTCATGTCAAGACATATTTGCTCCCAAGTCAACGTTCACCAACTTGAGTGATGATGCTAGGGGGATGGAGAGTCCCGACATAACTATATGGGGTTCCGCGACGTAAACTTTTTTAGAAAAACTGCTTCCTGGGTTTTTTTTCGCATTAAGTGGTTACTGTCGCCCCAAGATAGAATTTTTTCCAGGTCTTTGTTAAGTTAAAAAACTTTCTGCTCCTTGTGCCATGTGCATGAATAGCCAATGTTCGAGTGTTCAAAGTGAATTAATCTGCAAAGCTGTAGATTGGATTGTTGGTCCTTTTCAGCAGATCGTTAATGGAAATGAGAAAGGGGGTAGGAAACAGTGTGGAGCCTTATGGCACACCGTATTTACAATGAAGCTATTAGACCTCTCTCTGAGCAAACCAGAGAGCCATAAAAAAAAAACTTTCAGAGATACCATAAGAACGTAACTTAGCCAATAATACGTCACGCCAATCGGCTGAACTGTAGCGCATTTTCAACAGGACGGAACATTGCCTTTCTGTAGGATAGGTTGAAAAGCCTACAGAAGACTAGAGTTAATTCGGTTCGGGTTCGATTAATGGCGAAAGTATTGGGTAAATAACTACCAGGTACTCTTAGGTGACATTTTAATTCAAAATATTGTTCCTCCAGTAATGACATTCACTCCCGCACTAATTCGCCGTTTCTTTCTAATTAGTAAGAAGCAGAGTCGCCAAGTGTTTTCAATAAATAATTTTCGATGTTTGTTTTTGCTGGAACTTGACTGTTATTAATTCTGTTTGGTTTACTAACGTAATGATAGTCTGTTTATTTAAGGCGTTAGCATGTGGTGCTGTTAGATCTTTTCGTGGTTACGTTCACTGGGTTTGGATTTTAAATAATACGTTTGTCTCTGTACTCTCTTCGAAATATTGGTATATTTAGCGGAAAGTGTTAACAGAATGCTAGTTATTTCGTGTATTGTTTGTATTATTATAAACGAATTATGTTAATGAGGTTGAAAGCTGGTTTTTAAAATTTAAATTTTAAGGATATCCTTATTATCACTATAGATAATGGTGGAATTTTTTAAATAACATTTATTAATTGGTGTCACGTTAGACAATTTAGATATATCTTGTTACTCAGGAATTATTTTTGTTTTGTATAAAGCAATCCTTAGATTCAGCGACCAACAGCATTTCTCTTGCATGAAGTGTTATAAAGGGTGTCCCAAAATTCACGCAAGAAGTAATTTTGATGGAAAACACGGCGGTGGTAATATGGGCCCAAAATTATCTTCATTACCTGTTTCTCGAAAAGGGTTCTTTAATCCTATAGGTAAATTGGGCCCACGAGGAGATTTTATAACTAAATCGTTCGTAACAATAATTACAGGTATAAAATTGTAAAATGTAATAATAAAATGCAATTTCCTCCCACTACAAATTCTCATAGGATAGGTAGGGCCACTTTCGCAATCATTTATATTTTTGCGCTGAGATCCAGAAGTACTTCTTAATAAAAATAATGTCGGTATCTTTTATAACAAGTAATCGTGGAGATGTGTTGCTCGTCTTGGACAATTTTACATTTTCCAAGGGCAGAGTGTTGAAAGGCGGTGAAGTATGTTGGAGGTGTAGCCGAAAAAAATTAAACTGTAAAGCCAAAGTTTAGGTTAGTTCAGGGCAATTATCAAAGATTTGTGTTTTTATTTGTAAGATAGATATCTTTCGCTTTTAAACCTACGTTATGTGATAAATTAAAAATTATAGTAATTAAAGCATTCTGCGTTGTAATATGGTTTGGGCCCAAAATACCTATAGGATTATGGTGCCTCCTAAATCTTTGGGCCCATTTTACCTATAAAATTAATCGTCTTAGTGTCTTTGTGCCCATTTTACCTCCGTCCGGAAAACACAGGTTTTTATTTGAAAGTTGTAATTTTTTTATGGATTCATAAAGTATACAGTATAAAGTTGTGTATGAAATACTCGTAACTAGAGGCCGGATTATATGCGTTTGCATATTTTCATATGCATTTGCATATTTAGACCATTCTCACCGATTATTGCATATTTTACCCAAAATCTAGTAATGATGCATATTTTCCCTATATTTACAATATTTCTCGGTGTTACTACGGAATTGAATTGCTCAGGGTATTGTTAATGTCGCCGTATGGAACCGATCTTATCGCCGGAGCATTACCTGCAATAGTCTAAACATCGATTAGGTTATAGTGCCTAGGGAATATCCAAAATTACGACGGTATTTTATTCCTTTGTTTCTTGGTCGGGATATTAAGTGATAAGTAGTTAGTTTCTAAGAATATTTGTTTAAGCGTGGATCAAATAAACAATTTTCTCGAAGACGAATTTTTATTTTGAAACAAGATATCAGTTTTAACATTATTGTTGACGCGCTTGCATCAGTGTAGTCTTTTTGCAATTTTTAACGAGTTATGTTAAAGTTTAACGTGTACCATACAACCCGCAAAAAAAGTGTCTCTTCGTGGATAGCTGATTATCCTGGAACATTTACATACGACGGAAATGTTTTATGTTGTCGAGTTTGCGAGAAAAATGTTTCGTGCACAAAAAAGTTTCAAATTGACCAGCATGTCAAGACAAGTCTTCATATCGCAAGATTGCAAAAAGAAGGCCCACGACAATGACTTATAACAGCAGCAAGTAGCAGTAATTCCACTTCTATAAGCAAACAAAAAAAAAAACCACTTTAGCATGGATTTATGTGAAGCATTGCTTGCAAGTAATATTCCTCTCCACAAACTTACAAATCCTACATTCAAAGATTTTCTACGAAAATATTGCTTGAATCAAAAAATACCAGACGAATCAACACTGCGTAAAAATTACAAACAAACAATTTACCAACATATTCTGGAAGAAATACGTAAGGAACTTAAGGATGACATTATTTGGATTTCAGCTGATGAAACTACCGACAGTTGTGGTCGCTATATTGCGAATTTAATTGTGGGTGTATTAATATTAGAGCCTTCTTCTTCCTATTTGGTGGCCTGCAAAGAACTTGACAAGACAAATCATTCTACGATCGCCAGATTTGTGAATGAGGGTATTAAAAAAATATTTCCTGAATCTTCTGCAGATGAAAGAGTGTTTATGTTTCTCTCAGATGCTGCTCCCTATATGATCAAGGCAGCCAAAGTCCACCAAGTATTTTATCCAAATTTAATTCATGTGACGTGCTTTGTTCGCGGAGTCCATCGACTCGCTGAAGAAGTACGATCCACGTTTGGAAATGTAAATAAACTGATTTCATCAGCAAAGAAAGTGTTTCTTAAGGCACCTGCTCGCAGTAACGCCTATAAAGAAAAACTGCCAAATGTGCCTTTACCTCCCGAACCAGTGGTAACTCGATGGGGAACAAGCGGTACTATTTTACAATGAACATTTCGAGGCCATCAAAGGTGTAATAAATGACTTCGATAGTGCAGAGGCTATGGCAGTTCGTCAATCCAAGGAAGCATTTAACGATTCTGATATTAAAAAAAAACATAGCTTTGATTAGCACTCACTTTTCCCACATACCTGCAGGTATTAAAAAGCTTGAAACTCGAGGTTTGGCGTTGACCGAATCAATTCAGTTAATGAATAAAATCCGTCTAATAAACTCCACATTGCCAGATGTATTCCCGCGTAGAGTTAAAGAAAAGTTTGAAAACATTTTGTGCAATAACCCAGGCTTTGAACCTTTGTGTCAAATTGATAGTTTTATTAATGGGACGAGTGACCTTTTACCAGAAACAATAAGTGCTAACATAGCACCCAAATTCAAATACTGCCCAGTTACCTCAGTGGATGTGGAACGGTCTTTTTCCACTTATAAAAATATTTTAAGTGATCGAAGACACAATCTTACTACCCAACATTTGAAACAATACTTTATTGTTTACGTGTACAAGAATACAAATGTTAAATAATTTTAAAAAATGTTAAATAATTGTTAATTAAATTTAAATATCGTCGATAACTTGTTAATTTTATGCTGATTTTGAAATAAAAAACGAAAAATTACTACTTTTATTATTATTTAATATTGCATATTTTGACCCTTTTCATGCATATTTTAAGCATTTTTCATGCATATTTCAAGATTTTTATGTTGCATATAATCCGGTCTCTAGAAATAACATATCGGATAAATGGCCTCCACGGCTTTGCTGGCACATACGCACTCTTTTGTCGAAATTTTCCATGACCGTTTTGCATAAATGTGACTGAATTTCGTTGATACAGCGCTTAATTGCCTCCTTCAAGTCGTGGGTGGTCGTGGGCTTGTTGGCATAAACTTTAGACTTTCAAAAACCTCAAAGAAAAAAGTCCAACGGCGTTAAATCGCATGATCTAGGCGGCCAATTCTGATCACTAAAACGGGATATTACACGACCAGGAAATGACTCATGCAGTAATTGAATTGTTTCTCGGACTGTCTGGCATGTGACACTGTCTTGTTGAACCCACATGTCGTCCACATCCATATCTTGCAATTTAGGCACAAAAAACTGGATTATCATATCGCGATAACGATCACCATTAACTATTATTGCCTGGACCAACCGCATTTTCGAAGAAGAATAGTCCGATGATGCCTCCAGCCCAAAATCCGCACCAAACAGTGACACGTTGTTGATGCATTTGTTTCGCAACAGTCATGTGGATTGTCTGAACCCCACATGCGACAATTTTGTCGATTAACGAAGCCATCAAAATGGAAATGAGTCTCATCGCTGAAGATCATTTTCTTCGAAAAATCAGTATCCACTTGTTGTTGTTCCATAATCCATTCAATGAACTCTCTTCGTTGTCCGTGGTCAGTAGGCTTCAGTTCTTGAATCAATTGAACTTTATAAGCATGAAGACGCAAATCTTTCGTGAGAATACGCTATAGAGAGCTTTTCGAAATGTCCAATTCTTGACCACGGTGCCGAATTGATGTTCCTGGAGTCTCAGCAACACTCTGGCGAACTGGTTCGATGTTTTGTGTCGAAGGACTTGTTGAAGGACGACCAGAGCGTTTAAGATCGTTAATTGATCCAGTCTCCCTGATTTTTTCAATTAATCTCTTCACAGTTGATGAGGTTAAATCACTATTCCGACCATATTTTGTACGAAAATTCCGAATTGTAGCTGCCAAACTTTCATTATTTTTAAAATATTGCTCAACAATGAAAACACATCGTTCTTTCGTGTAGCGCTCCATTTTTAATAACCCTGAACTGTCAGCTGTCTCGCTGTGTTTTTTGTTTTGTTGGCAACACTTACCATACAAATGGCGCCAAATTCAAATCTTTCGTAAATTTTGAGACACCCTTTACCTGATTCTGAATGTGTTTTTCACTTTTATTTCAAATATCTAGTCGATTTTCTTATACCGGTTCTAGTTTAACAGATGTGAGTGGAGGGACATTTAATAAAAAAATACAATTTTTCGAGTTATAACATTTTATTAAGGAAACATAATACATAACTGGTGAGTTTTTTTTTTCAATAATTCGCCGTCTATTTTTGAGATAGCATTGTAATTAAGATGTAGATCTGATAGTTTCTTCCAACTATGGAACATTTCCGCTGGAATAGGACATACTGAATTGAACTTAAACCAAAAATATTCGATGTTAATAGTATTAGTCAGGTTGTTGAGATTATTCTTCTGAAGATTAATATTTAATTCTCAATATACAATATTTTATTGTTTTGAGGATAGACTTCTTGGATGCTTTCAATGTTATTAAATACATCACTTTGTATTTCTTTAAGCAAATTGTCACTGATATTTACTGCCTGCAATTTAGGTAAGTTTGAGAAAGCACTAGGTTCTATAATTCCGACATGGCATTTGCAAATTACAAGGATCTTAAGGTACTTAAGGTCTTAACATTTTTTTCTAACGTTGGTAATTTCACATCCGAAATCAATCTAATCTGCTTTTGCCCCAGTCAATGATGCGTCGTTATTATTGTAGTATCCCACTGTGTTGAATTTCCATCAAAATAATACATTGGTAACTTGTTAATATAAGCACAAGATTGTGTAGAAACATAAACTATGGGTCGACTTACGAGTACTATTCTGAATGCTCCAACAATAATCAGCCATCATATTTACACTCCAATGACCCTGGTATCGCTCCTCCATAGAGCGAATATCCTGGTGAAAGCATTCCCCTTGTTCCTCGCTTAAATCACCGAGATTTTCGGGAAAACGGTCTAAATGACTGTGGAGAAAATGTAGCTTTACATTTATATTGCATCCAAGTCGCTGGAAGTGCAGCATTAGCTGCTCAATGGGTTGAGAGTAGTCGTCAGACTTTTTATTTCCCAAGAAATTTTTCACAACCCAAACGAACTCATCCCACGCATATTTTTCATTATCATACAGCTGGTGAAAATTGGATCATTTATTAATTTTCTGATCTGTCGGCTATCAAAAAAGCCAACTTTTAACTTTTCAGTACTCAATTTTGGAAACATTCTTGAAATGTACTGAAAATATTCCTCGTCTTTGTGAGTGCTTTTACATACTGTTTTATTAGCCTCAGTTTGGTATGTAAAGGAGGCAATATTATGCCATCTCTGGGCACGAGTGGATGATTTATAACATTCAGGGACTAAAATTTGCCTAGAAGGCCAGTCTTTCCTAGTCCAGTGCTCAGCTTAAGCTCTGCTGTCCCATAAGCATATGAAACAGGCATATTTTATATAACTGCCTTGTTGGCCCAAGAGGAAATTGACTATTTTCAGAACGACACATAAAATCCACTTATGTTCATTGTACTTGATCTTGTTTATAACTAAAGGTATTGTAGAATAGTCTTCTTTGACTTTGGTTGAATGTGCAATAGGCAAAGAGCCTAACTAGTTACCGTTATGCATTATACAGTTTATACATTTAAGACTACGTTTTGACGAGTCTATAAATAAACGCCATTCATTTGAGTCAAATTTTTGTAATCCCATTGCAGCCATTACACCAGGAATATCACTGCAAAATAGAAAATCATCCTCTTCGGACAAGAAAGAGAGTAAATTCTTTTTCCTAGTGCGGTAATACGAGATATTCATCGCTTAAATTTTTGCTGGCCCTACAGGTGGGGGAGGGGGCGGCAAGAGAGCGACACAGCGTAAAGTCGATCTTTGGAGATTTAGTTACAAGAGAGCTTTAATATCATTTATACGGTAAAGATTTACGTCGGCAAAATTGAAATCGCACTAATGCAAAACTAAAGCAATAAAAGCCTTTAGATTTCTCAGTAGTGACGGCTTCGATCGCAATGTTGGCTCGTGGGAAAATCAGCAAGTACTTGAGGATAACAGAGACTATAAACAAGTGGTTGTTCAAAGGTGATTGATAACTTCTTTACACCCGCTTTACCGAATCTTAATGGTTATAAGCCGAACAGTGATTTGACGTCGATAGATTTTTCTTGTGGAGATATTTCAAAAGTAAAATTTCCAATAATAATTTTCGCTTCATAAAACAATTTTAAAAAATATCTGGCCAACATCACTTTGTATTTCTTTAAGCAAATTGTCACTGATATTTACTGCTTGCAATTTAGGTAAGTTTGAAAAAGCACTAGGTACTATAATTTCAATATGGCATATGCAAATTACAAGGGTCTTAAGGTACTTAAGGTTTAACGACGGCATTTTTTCTAATGTTAGCACGCTGGTAATCTCACATTCAAAATCAATCTGATCTGCTTTTGATCCATTAAATGATGCGTCGCTATTATTGTAGTATCCCACTGTGTTGAATTTCCATCAGAATAATACATTGGTAACTTGTTAATATCAGCAGAAGATTGTGTAGAAACATGTACTATTAGTCGACTTACGAGTACTATTCTGAATTTCCAATAATAATTTCCGCTTCATAAAACAATTTAAAAAAATATCTGGTCAACGGCATGCCGAACAGTAAGCAAATCAATAATTTTATCACTCGCTTAGAGTATCGTGAAAGTACAGTCTGTCAAGTAAGAACATGTCCGCGATAATCCATTTTTGGTAGATGCGATTCTAGCGATTTAACAAAAAATCGGTAAAGGGAACATTTTTCTAAGAACCATGTTAGTAAAAGTATCAGACGATTCCGAACTTTCGTCGAAATCACGTAAAATCCAAATTGAGCCGCTTGTTTGCGCGTCGATTCGAGGCAGTCTTTCTTTGTTCCCATCCAAAGGGGCCTAAAATGACACATTCCGTGGCCGCTAGATATATTAATAAGTCGGTGTTGTTCGTGAAGAAGTAGGTAAATCGTTTTAACTGTCGACGATTTACCCAAACGTGGCTTGGTAGTCAAAGTCACTTCGAAAGTCAAAAAACGAATCGTGTCTTTGTTTTCACGGGACCCGAAATTGACGCTGCGCCAAGGAACGGTAAAATTAAAAAATCAGGCTTGAATGTGTCCCATGAGGCCGTTCGACAACATCTTCGTGCTCATGATGTCAAATTCCGAAGCACGTTGAAGAAACCTTTACTGGGCGAAAATCACGTCGTGAAGCGGCTCGCTTGAACCCACGATAAGATAGATACTAGAGTGGCCCTCATAATAGCCAGACGCCAAGTCTATTGAAAACGTTTGGCACCTTGTAAAGTGAAAGCTCAGAGGAAAGACTCTAAACACTTTGGCTCAGTTGTTACGCGAGATTCGAAGCAGAGTGTGCAGAAAATCTGGTCAACAGCATAGCTCGAAGATGACAGGCGATTATTGACGTAGGAAACGATTGGACAACTTACTAAGATAATTGTGCCGTTGTTAGCACACTAAAGAATACATTGATGGCAAAAATGTTCTCGAAACACGTTTTTTCGAGAATACAAGCGGTCACGTTCTCACTTGACAGACTGTAACACTTCGTATTCAGATGGCATTACTTTTAAGAACTAATTTCCCTGGGACTTTTTTGATACATCATAAGGGTTTTTCATTTATCAGCTTATTTTCTCACTATAAATAGTTTAAATTTAAACTTTTTTATGGGACATTTTGTACAACTAGATAATAAATTTTGTACATTTCAACCTTGACATCTTAAGGGTAAAAACAGTAAAAATTCTGGAATAACTCGTTTATTATTGAAAAATAACTCAATAGTACAAAAAACCTTCGAGAGCTTCATTAACAACCAAGTGTCCGGTTTTTGTGTTTGTATATTCACTTCACGTAGTCGTAACTTTATGGTTGTAAAATGAAGAAGGGTTTAATGATGTATAGTATTTTGTTAGGCTGTCAAGAAATACAATGTTTATTAACTTCTAGCGGAAGCTGAATTTTAAAATTCAGATTTAATTATCGTACTGGATAGAAAGGTGTCTGATCTAAGTTATTTATAAATTACTTTTTTTCTAACATAGCAGTTAGTATTTCCAGCATTATATGCATTTGTTCTTCGTGATTTGGATCGCACTAAACATGATTGTCACCGAATTATATTATTGGCTAGTTTGAATAAAAAATTTCAAATAAAATTTATCAATGTATAAGGAATCGAGATAAACAATTAAAATCATTGATAATTTTCAGTGGTGTTCCTTAAGAGTACATCTTGGGGCCTCTCTAGTTCGTATATACTGTGTCAGCATCATATTTTTTACATATGCTTACTTTCTTGAATCTCTTGCTTTTACATCGGAGAGAGTAAAATTCAGTTATGACGAAGAAGTGGATCAACTATACGAAGACATAAATACAGCAAAAAACAACGAAAATGCCAAATTTGTAATAGTGGTGAGGGCTTCAATGCTAAGACTGCTGTTGGCTAAGCTACGCTCTTATGGTATGTCTGAAAAGTTCTGTCTGTGGCTTTCATGTTTCCTCAGAGAGCGTTCTTTACGAGTGGCGGTCGGCTCACGCCGGTGTGCCCCAAGGCTCCATACTCCATACTCTCTTTCTCATTTACATTAACAATCTGCTGGAAAAAACCGGGAATCCAATCTACAGCTTTTCAGACGACAGTACGCTTATCTCTTCATTCGCTTTGAACGCTCGGACATCGGCTACTCAGGCGAATATCTGCAGACGGCAAGAGGTCGTTCAACTTAACAAAGACCTGGAAGAAATCTTGGGGTGACAGTATTTAACGCTACAAAAACCCAGGCGGCAGTTTTTTCTAAAAAAGTTATGGTTGCTGAACCCGACATAGTCCTGTCGGGGCATTGCATTCCCCTAGCATAGTCACTCAATTTGTTGGGCATTAATTTGGGAGCAAATATGTCCTGGTATGAACATGTTGCCGGCATAGCAAAGAGAGCTTCTCAAAAGTTGGGAATAATATTTCGAACCAGAAAGCTTTACACTCCACAACAACTGTTAATTCTTTACAAAGCTCAAATTCAACTAACTATGGAATACTGTTCCCATGTTTGGGGCTCCGCTCCCAAACACACCCTGCATTTGTTGGATTCTGTTCAGAGAAGAACGGTTCGTCTGATTGGAGACCCGGAACTGACCGGCCGCCTTGATTCGCTGGAACATCGAAGAACGGTTGGCGACTTGAGTCTGTTCTACAAGTCATGGAAAGTGTTCAAAGGATGTAGCCCGCTTAATTCCTCCCAGAGAGGTGCTGGTTAGAAATACACGTCGCATTAATACTTCACATCTGTATTAGGTTCAGCTTGTTACTCCGCGTACAACGCTTTTCAAGCAGTCTTTTATATGAAGAATATCATCCCCTTGGAATAATTTGCCCAGGGCTGTGTTTCCCATGGAGTACAATTTACAGCGACTCAAGAACAACGTGAATCGCTTTTTCCGCAGACATGCCGCTCCTGAAGCGCTTTAGAGACTTCCCTGTAGCACGTGTGCTAGACCCATAAAAAAAAAAATAAGACGGGCCAGTGTAAGAATGAGGATGATATACTTAACTTGAGCAGATTTGGATTAGGGGACAGAAACGCCAAAGGTGAGATGTTGATTAACTATTGTAGGAGCAAAAAATTTATTCTGCATGAACTCCTTTTTCAAAAAGCCTCAACGGCACCGTAAAAAATGAGATAGGTTACATCATCACGAACTGGAAAGATATTTGCCAAGACGTAAACAACTTAAACAAATTTGACACGAGATAACATAGAAAACTATCGACTTACATAAGCTACTGACTAAAATAATAACAAACAGACTATCAGGCAGGTTAGATCAATATCAGCCCTTCGAACAAGCGGGATTCAAGAAGGGTTATAGTACCGTTGACCATCTTCAGACACTTCGTACTCTCATCGAGAAGTGTACAGAATACAATATATCTCTATTAGTGGCAATAGGCGAGCCACATTGCGCGACAAGATCCGAATAGATGAACTAATAAATTGTTAACAAGGAGACCAAGGGGGACCAAGAGAAGTATGGGAAGAAAAGCGATGGCGAGACGACATCCAGAGGATTGCAAAAACGAACTGGACACAAGTTGCAGTGGATAGAAGGCATGGAAGGTTTTGGAAGAGGCCTACATTCAGGAGGCTAGGAAAAAAGAAGAAGATATATATATATATATATATATATATATATATATATATATATATATATATATATATATATATATATGATGTATATATAAATTTAACTGATCCTACCTATTGTAAAAATGCAAAAATCTAGGTCTTACAAACGTTATTGAGCTAAATTAACGTCTTATCAACTAGACCCGCGGTTCTCAAATTGTGTGGCGCCACTCGGAACTTGGCAGGGGGAGGCGGCCGCCAAATAAATGGTTAAGACGAAAGCCGGGCATTTATTATTTAAATGGTAAGAGCATTACAACTAAATATTATAATAATTTTTATGAGAATCTAATAAATATTCTGGCTTCTGTGTGAGTTTGGGCTTATATTCGCTGGAACATCGAAGAACGGTTAGGGACTTGAGTCTGTTCTACAAGTATTTTCATGGAAAGTGTTCGAAGGATGTAGCTCGCTTAATTCCTCCCAAAGCGGTGCATGTTAGAAATACACGTCGCGCTGGTGCTTCGCATCCGTATGAGGTTCAGCTTGTTACTCCGCGTACAACGCTTTTCAAGCAATCTTTTATATGGAGAACGTCATCCCTTCGGAATAATTTGCCCAGCGCTGTGTTTCCCACCGAGTACAATTTACATCGATTCAAGAACAACGTGAATCGCTTTTTCCGCACTCGTGCCGTTCCTGGAGCGCTTTAGGGACTTCCCTGCAGCACCTGTGCTAGACCCATAAAAAAAAAATTAGTCTCTAGCAGTCTTAGCGGAAAAATCAGTTTCACAAAGATAAGGGTAGGAAAAGTTAACAGTATCCGAAACGCTTTTGCCCAAAGAAATTTGTTAAGAACTTAACAGTAAATTTTGATTTCTCGACGCTACTTGACTAAAGACTAGTTCTTCTTGCAGGGATAGGCTGGTAGGTCTATTTTCAAAAGAATTTATGATTAAATTCCAGTTACACAATTTAATGTCTTCTACAAAAAAGCATTCTCACAAGTTGGTGGTGGAGTTTCCTCATAGACCTTTTATTGTCTTTAGCAACACTTTTTATGATTCTCTTCTGGCAACTAATTCGCGATAAATTCACAAATTTCAGAAAAGATTAATCAATTATTTCCCTGAAGTTGTAGCTTAAGTGAGCTGTTTTTCGAATATATATATATATATATATATATATATATATATATATATATATATATATATATATATATATATGGCTATTTCTCCTCTCAGTGTCTATACGCGCTTTAACAGGTTACTGCGTGATAACCACCTAGATAAAGAATAAAACAACAAGGAGGAGTGTGCTGCTTCCATTTCATTACAAAGAGCAGAGAAAATCTTTGATCTAATCTGGTTTTAATGGTATTACTACAACAATAACTACTGTCATCACAACATTCTAGTCCCCAAAGTGTTGCTATTTTAAGGCTAAACTTTCCTGATGGATCATAGGGTATGTCCAGTTTACTCCTGGAAATTTCTTCTTCATAAGGACTTGTAAACTATTATATTTTCTAGACATTGCTTGAGCTTCATCAATGCAAATTTGAACCCTTCCGCTGCAAACCCAAATAGTACATTTTCAACTATTGAAGCTCCCTGATGGAATCTGATATAGCAAATCAATGGGAATCGTTACTCCTGTTAATTTTTTTCTTGTAAGGAAAATAATTCTCCAATTAGCTTAGATTGAAACTGTTACTGCATGATCACAGATATGTAGTTTTGCATATCTTTCACCAAATAGAATTTCTATCATAACTATGGCAGCTGGTAGAATGATTTGCTCTGTAATGGTGTATCGTTTCTTACATTTTTGAGTCACTTTGTACGATGCCTTTCATTTGCAGTGAGAGCTGTGAATGACTTGAGTTTTTCTGTTTAAAATTCACGGGCTTTTGTTGGATTTTATGCTATTCGCAAAATTTTGAAGCAAATAACATAATGATGGCTTTCTTTATCACCTACTTGAGTGCCTGTAAAAGCGAAGTTTTAGTAATATTTTTGTATTTTTAATTTTATCGCAGAATTAGTATTAATACTGTGCGTGCGCCATGAAGTCGAAAATTTATCGCCTTCATGCTTATGTTAACCTCCATTCACAAACTATCCGTGCTGCCACTGTACGTAAATATTAACAATAATTTGTTCGGGTCTTTCAACCATAACTCTTTTATGGACACCGTCGAACTAACAACTAACCCAGCATTCATAGTTACGCAATTTCAGTTCAGAACTCGAAAAGTTTCAGTATTTCTTTGCTAGCATTTCAGTAAAATTGCAAAGAAGGTAAAAACGGAATGCAATACGAGAATTTGAGAACCGCGATCTAGGCAATGATATTTACTTTGAGAATATTATGATTGTAAAAAAATAAAACAGTAGAACAATTCTTGAGAAACTACACAGCATTTCTGCAATAATTTCTCTTGCAACTAGAGTTACATATATACAGTTCTCTCAATATGTGTAATGGAGGGTTAAGAAAAACAAATGTGGTGGTAGAAAGCTGAAGCAAAAAAAAACTGAAAGAAAACACTGCCGATTAAACTGCACCGCAAAAGCTGATATTTTAAAATTGTATCCTGAACAGGACTTAAAATTAAAAATAAGTCTTAAAACTGTAAAAGAAAGAAAATATATTACCACTTAAATGGATTTTTAATCTTTGTAAATAATTTTACCTCATCGATTTGACAATGTGGTTCCAAGGTGATCTCAAGAACAAATCGTGAATACTGCATTGTCTTGCACTCAGGAAGAAAACGAGAATGGTTTTTTATTTTGGGAATTCAGTGATGAATAAGAAAAAATGAGAGGTACCTAAGTAAAGTCCGGTTTCTATCCAAAACTGTTGTGGATTTTACTACAAAGCTAAAAAATTCACAACTACGTACTAACTATTAGGGATAATACGGTACAATATGAAAGGCTTAAAGTAAAAAAAAAAACCGAAATAGGTTAGGACATTAGGGGAAATTTTTCGGGGTTGACAAAAATAATCTCTCTGGTCTGTTTACTACTCCCCACAACTACGAGGATGGATTGAAAAGTTCGCGGCCTAGTCAAGAAAACAAAATAAAATATGTACAAAAATATTTTTATTTTTCGACATAATCTCCACCTAGCTCTATGCATTTCTTCCACCTGCTTTTCAAAGCTTCCACATCTGTTTCATAAAAAGATTCCTCAAGGTCTTCAAAATACTAGTTAACTGCAGCTTCGACATCTTCATTTCATGAAAATTTCTGGTCTTTTTAGGTTTGGAAACAGATGAAAGTCCGAAGGTGCAAAATCAGGATAATAAGCCGGATGGGGCAGCAATTCGAAATCACAATCACGAATTTGAGCCATAGACTTAACAGATGAGTGAACGTGAACGTCCTGATGGAATAAAACTTTCCTTGCTCTCTGGGCGTTACTCTTTAATTTCTTGACGTAAACGATGCAAAAGGGTGTAATAGTAAGTCGAGTTTATTGTTTCGCTTTTCGGTAGGTAGTCCACCATAATAATACGTTTAGCATCCCAAAAAACTGACGCCATCACTTTTCCAGCCCACAGAATTGCTTTCGCTTTCTTTGGGGTCGGTTCACCAGATTTTGTCCACTGCTTGTATTGTTGTTTTGATTCTAGGGTATAGTGATGAACCCAGGTTTCGTCCATTGTCACAAACATGTTAAGAAAATCTTGCAGATCAGTATCAAACATCTCCAGACAGTTACGAGAAATCATGAGTCGAATTCGTTTTTGTTCAACTGAAAGTGTTCGTTCATAGGAGATGCCTATAGTGTCTGCAATCGCCCTGATAGTTAATCTACGGTCTTTCAATATGAGATCACATACTTTGCCGATATTTTCTTCAGTCGTAGACGTCGTGGGTCGGCCGGAACGAGGGTCATGTTCAATGCTCTTTCGTCCACGTTTAAACTGCGGAACCTATTTTTTCACAGTGGTACATGACGGAGCAGATTCCCCTAGTGTTGTTTTCATATCATCGTGGATCTCCTTTGGTATTAATCTTTTTTTAAACAGGTACTTGATGACCGCCCGTTGTTCAATTTTTTCCATTTTTTCAAAAACGCTGCCCTTGGTCTCACTAAACTCGTTCTAACCCAAAAACCACAAATTCTACAGTAACAAAATTTTACACTGTGACAACCGAAGAAAGTATGAACTTATTGAGGGTACTATAATAAAAATATTATAATTATTTTTTGGTGAGACTGCGAACCTTTCAATCCATCGATACTTTCCCTTACTAATCTGAACAAATTATTAAACGAATATTAGATTAGAGGTTAAAGATCTTCAATGTAACTGGAGTATATTGATTTCAATTAAAAAATTTTTATGAAATAACCTTTCTTTAAGTAGAAATTTTTCCCCTTACTATGCACTCAAGCATACAAGTTTTGCAATTTCGAAAAAAATGGCAAACTTTTTCCCAGAATGTCATTCTCAATAAGTAAATAACCAAGGCTTTGATGAAAAATACAACGACATAATCTGTTAAATACAAAAGTTTTGTTTACTTATAAGAAAAATACAAACATTTCAAATAAAATAAATTAATTTATATCGACAAAACTTTATCATATGTACGGATTAAAAGCATCTTTCAAATTCCCCAAAAATACCGTACAAATTATCACCAAATACCGCAATATAATAATAATCAGCATAAACCCGTTTTCCTGCCCAGCTTAACACTTAAATGATCTCAAACAAAAAGGAGAAACGATTAAGCTAACCAATGGAGCATAAATTAAATAAAAACAAGTTTAAAAAGAAGCAGCCGATGAATTACTACTTTGCCTATACACACCTATAAATTAAATTTTAAACCTATAATCATTATTCTATTGTTGGACGTCTATTTAAAGGCAAGCAATTAGCAAAAGTGTTTTGTTGATCTATTATTCAAATTAATAAAACTCAATTGGAAATTGTTAGTATTTATATTATTTTGTTTGCTAATATTAAAAGATACTAGAAGGATATTTGTTCTCGAAAACATTTCTTGAGTAGATTAGCCAATTGAAGGAAATATTAATACTCATAC
>CM032448.1:97614323-97899926 GCA_019049505.1 Pachyrhynchus sulphureomaculatus
GATGGTGCCATTTCATCCAGTTTTTTGCATAACCAAAAATACAAATTTCTATGCGACTGGAATTCTATTTTGTTGATTAGAGTTGTGAGTTGTTGAGTCAGTATCAGTTTCTTTCACCGTATTTCTTTGGCCCGTTAGTAATAGTTTTTTTGGATTAAACTTTTTCTACTTTCTTTTTCTACTACGTTCTAATTTTACATCCCTTATAGATATCTACAAATCTCTCATCCTGTCTAAATTGAGCTATGGTGATTTTATTTATGATTCGGCTAGTTCAAATACTAAGAATCAGAATTCAGAATCAAGCCATCAGACTCGCCACCGGCGCCTTCAGAACCTCTCCTATTCCCAGTCTCCAATGTATTTCGTCCACTCCGTCCTTACATCTAACTAGACAACTATCGTTGATGAAATATTACTTATCTTCTTTACATAGATCCTCTAATAGACTTTCTCTTGACCTCTTCAACATTCGTAACAGAAACATAAATCTTTTTCCCCCTCTCTCCATACCATCCAAATTCAGATTCATCCTCTCCACCCACAGCCTTACCCCACTATCCTTCAAATACTCTTCTTTCACTACCTTTCCTCCCTGGCGCTCTCCAAAACCTGTAGTTGATCTAACTCTTAACGAAACTAACAAATCTCTCACTCTAAAGCCAATTCTACATGCTCAGTCTCTAGAAAGAATAAACAAGTACAACCCAGATTATTCAATCATCTTCACTGATGGTTCTAAATCCCAGCAATAGACAGGCGCTGCTTTCGTTCACAATCACACAATTAAATTATTCAAATTTCCATTTCACTTCTCGATTTTTTCCACAGAGCTATTCGTAATCAAAGAAAGTTTACGATATGCAATAAATGCAGGGAAATCGAGAAAATACTTAATTGTCTCTGACTCAATGAGTGCTTTAGAATCCCTGAAGAATAGGAATACTAAATTTGCTTACTTAAATCAAATCACTGATCTCCTATATATAGCCAATCACCCCAACATCTTTGTAGTCTTTCTCTGGATTCCCTCACACACTGGAATAGTGGGCAACGACAAAGCAGATCTATATGCAAAAAAAAACCAGTGCATCAAGGCACACTAATAAGAGAACATAACCATCCAAACGATTACTTCAATCGCATCAAACTCATATATAGAGATCTTTTTCAACTACAGTGGGATTTGGAGGAATCATCCAACAAACTCTGGGACCTAAAACCTATGGTCTATCCTCCTTTCCACTCTCAATCTCTCTCAAGAAGACCAAACACTATCTGGAGACGACTAACTATAGGTCACACATTTTTAACTCACTCTTACATACTAAAAAACGATGATGCACCCATCTGTTCGATTTGCCAGTCTACTTTTACAGTAAAACATATATTTGAATCCTCTCACTCTACTCAATCCAGAGGAAAGCATCACTTACTTATGAACATTAAGCAAATCTTAAGTCCTGACCAAATTCAATCTCATATAAATCAAATCGAGGAATACTTAAAAGAGAATAAATATCACCACTTAATATAAGCAAAAACAACAGTTTCAACCATAACCTTTCTATTACTGGGTGCTAAATGGCCTTAGTAGTCGATGCGCCCAATCCCCATAACATCCATCCAGCCATTTTTCTACTTTAAAATTTTTTAAGCACCTATAATTTTTTCTTTCAAATTTTATCGTTATTACTATCTGCGCCGAAACGTTAAAATTTTTAAATTTCTTAACAATAAAATATTAATTTATTTTATTATTAAATATTAAATATATATTATTATTGTAGCGAGAAAAACATCAAAAAACTTTATTTCAACGAATATTTTTCAATTCATTAACTAATTTCCGTTAATAATGCTTTTAAAGTTGATAATAACTATTGCCAATAGATAAATACGTAGGTATTACTAATTATGAGCAATAAATTAGAACTTATAAGTAAAAGTAATCATATATCTAGGCATATGACACAGTTTTGCTTTTAAAATTTAAAATTGTAAACATAGGTCACTAACATTTACTTGACGAAAGCATTAAATAAAATTACTGTGGAAGTAATTAATGCATATCGATTTGAGGATCCCCTAATAGTTAGGCAAAGACGGTACAGGGTAGGACTAAAATAGTATGCGAGAATTCAGAATTAAATTTGGATAAATCTAATTTGCGAGGGCGATTCGGGAATAAAGAATTCAGTGAATGCAAAGTCGCGAATCACATCTCTGAAACAGCAGCTGTGTGAACGCGGGCATTCTTTTTCCGTAGTCTGTTTATCAATATTCGGTTGGGATTTTCGAAACAGAAGTCAAACACCGCCAGCGCACGCATACATTTTCCTGCCTTGGGACAGCAACCAAGAGTTTCCATATCTATCTTGCACTCATTTTGTTGATATGAAGATGGTCTTGCGGAGCATGGTGAACACTACTTTTGGATAACCTGAGCCTAGTCTTAATTTTCCCCATCTTCTTCTTTCTCACACTTCCTCCTCAACAAAACCAATTGTTTCAGAAGTGAGTGCTTCAACTGACCCGCCCTCTTTTTCTCAGTTCTGAATCACGCTGTTTAAAGAATACTTACTACTGTATACGCCATCCAGACGACCTTTTATTGTATGTGGAGTATGACCTTGAAATAAAAGTTTTATAACATTTGGATATTCCATTTTGAGCACTATGCCAGATTTCACCACACATTTTACTTAAGGCTACATAGAACTGACAGAAATTAATATACACCGTTGTTTGTAAATCACGTAGTAGATAAACAAAAAACATTTGTTTATCTACTACTGCGTGCATTCAATGCTGAATGCAGCGTTGGCTGCATTCAGCATTCGATGACTCGTTTAAAAATAGGTTAGGCCAACTCAATATGGGACACAACTTATATATCCAGCACACAACACACTGCAAGATACACTTGCAGATGTGAATTGTTGGCTATTTTTTCAACAAGTGATGCCAAACTGATATTAGTCAGTTATTACAAAGTCATTTTTAAATTAACAGCATAATGTTATAAAAATCTGTACTGAACTCAATCTGTAGGAGTTAAGATTGGGCTGGTAAAGTCCGAAAGCATAAAAATAACCCAAGGTGTAAGACAGGGATGCATTCTTTCGCCACTTTTGTTCCATCTTTATTCTGATGCTGTGTTTAATGAAGCCATCTATGAATCTATTGAAGGAATAATAATTAATGGGAGTACACTGAACAACATACAGTATGCTGATTCTGCTATTCTATAAGTAAATAATATTAAAGATCCCCAGCAATTGATCAATCGAGTCGTAACAGCCAGCGAAAGATTTGGATTAACTATGAATATAAGAAAAACCAAGTGGATGGTAATGACAAAGAAAAATCTACCACCAGAATCCCTCGAAATCAGGGACAACACCATAGAACAGGTCTCCACATTTAAATGTTTGGGAAGCAATATAAATGACAAATGGGACCCATGAAAGGAAATATATTCCCGAACTGAACAAGCCCGGGTAACATACATGAATATGAATAAATTTTTCCATCGCACAAGTCTCAGTCTCGAAGTCCGAATGAGAATGGTGAGAGCGTATGTATTTTCCGTGGTATTGTATGGATGAGTGTTGGATCCTTGACCCTGACGCAGAGAAACAATTGTAATCTTTTAAAATGTATATTTATAGAGGCCTTCTTCACATCTCCTGGGTATAGAAAATAAAAAACATAGAAGTACTGGAAGGAATGAACAAAATGAAGGAAGTACTAATAACCATAAAAATAAGAAAACCTCAATACTTCGGACATATAATGAGGGACCCAAAGTACGACTTGTTACGTCTAATTATTGAAGGCAAAATAAAGGGCAAACGATCGATCGGATGACGACAGAATTCTTGGCTGAAGGACATGAGAAGGTGGTTTGGATGTGCTTCGAGTGATATTTTTCGAGCGACAG
The DNA here is from genome assembly GCA_019049505.1 of Pachyrhynchus sulphureomaculatus. Taxonomy (NCBI): domain Eukaryota; kingdom Metazoa; phylum Arthropoda; class Insecta; order Coleoptera; family Curculionidae; genus Pachyrhynchus; species Pachyrhynchus sulphureomaculatus. The sequence continues at coordinate 97,618,270 of CM032448.1, forward strand.
TTTCTAAAGCTATATGGATCGCTAAACTTCGTGAGAAGACGGCATCGTAAGAAGAAAATAGAGTTTCAAATAATAATTGTTCTGATATGTATAAAAAATTATTTTTAGGCACACGGCTTTTCTACTCCCCCAAAGAGAATTTTTATTAATTCCCAGACTTGCTGTTCTATTAGAAAAATTGATCTGTGAGTTTCTGGGCTTTTTCTTATCGAGCCTTAGCGTTGTGGTGTACTACATTTTTACAAATTTTGGAACAGCTTTTGTGGTAGTAAGTAGCAACTGCCTAGAGTATGATCTTGTAAAAATAATCATTAAGGCTCAGACGCTTGGTATTTTATGTGGGCCTTTTTGACATAACAGCAGTTGTTGATAAGGTTGTAGAAATCATTTAAATCGCTGTATTCGAAACCTTCTAACTGTATTTCTCTCAGTGGTTGTTATGGGCACAACAATGTCGATCAACGTAGTTGACTTTGAAGATTTTTCGTTTAATATCTGGTCAATTGTGCTTCATTGTTTGGTCTATTGATCTCAATGTATTGTAGTTGTTGTTAGTATAGATTTTATAATTGCAACTTCTCCAATTGCAGCTTAAGTACTTGCGCCAACTCTTGGTGAAATGTCTTAGTAACTCACAACTTTACACTGTATTCCTACCCGGAAAATGCCTAGCCACCCTCCATCACAAACTGGATTGTTGTCAATGTTTGTCATCTACAATGATCATTCTGTAGAAAGACATCATAAACGAAGTATTTGAAATACTTTTTGTTGAACTATCTTGGTGCTGTATAGCTAGTAAGAAGCCCTTTGTCTATTATTAGATAAGAAGCTACCAACTGATATATAGTGGCAAGGCAATTGAGCGGCTTATATTTAATCGGGTCTCCTGCATCTTGCGATCTTTGAATAGACGATATGTGAGTTCATGCCTTAGAGACAACGACATTTTCTGTGGGTTAAATAAAACCTCTATAATTAAAATAGTCAGCTTTCTACATCTTTTAAGCCAAAAATTATAGCCCGGTGCTTACTAATTGTGGATTTTTTTATAGTTCTATACGTCTATTCAGCGGTAAATCATTTCAGTTGTATTGGGCTGTAATCATGGCTTTTTTACATTATTCGTTGATCCAATTAACACAATTAATTTATTTTAGTGACTCTAAAAACTGTAACGTGAATAACACCCTATATAAAGGCAAATGTCACACAAATAATTTTCACATTACATCAGTCTATTAGGTTAAGCTTGTCATGATATATAGATAATTTAGTGTAGTAAACTCAAAAGCTCTTTTTAAAAAGTCTCCATATGAGTAAAAAATTGTAGTTTGATGAACGAAATATCTACTATTCAATACGACCCTGAATCGAAAAGAGGTATAAATTTTAAATAAGTGAGTTGCGACAGCTGCAAAAATATCGGGTATTACATGATTTTAGAGAACCCTACCTAAAAATGTGGGATAGATCTGTCAAGCTAGTGATGTTCTCGTGATCCCGAAATAGGCATTCGACGATGGTTTTAGATAGTTCTTAATGAATTTGTAAATGGGGGATTTAAAGATGAAAGAAACATTATTTTGATTTTTAAAAATCACAAGAGTTTTTATAAAGAATATTTTCGTGACGTGGTACCATTATGTTATATGAGGTATATAGAAGTGAAACTTACTTTTTGCATGGGCTTTCTAATTCTTATGTTTTAGTTGCTTGTTATCCATATTTTCGTCTCTATGAGACTCACTAATATTAGATAGGTTTTCTGTTCTTCTTTCTTCTTCGAGTGCCACTCCTATCGGAGATTAGAAATCATCACAGCTACTCTCACTTTATTTGCTGCTCTTCTAAACAGTTCAATTGAGCTGCAGCCAAACCAGTCGCGCAAGTTACGCAACCACGATATTCTTCTTCGTCCAACATTTCTCTTCCCTTTAATTTTGCCTTGCATAATATTCCGCAACAATGAATACCTTTCTCCCCTCAACACATGTCCCAAATATTCCAGTTTCCTTTTTTTAATAGTGTTCATTAATTCTGTGGCTTTGTTTAGTCTTTGGAGAATCTCGTTATTGGTTACCCTATCAATCCATGACGCTTTCAGAATGCGCCGATCCACCACATCTCGAAAGCTTCAATACTTTTGGCATTGTTCTGCCTCAAAGTCCATGCTTCCACTCCATAAAGAAGTGTGGAGAAGACATAACAACGCAACATTCGTAACCGCAGTTCCAGGCTTAAATCTCGATTGCAAAACAGTTTTCTCATTCTATTAAAGCTTGATCTTGATATCTCTATTCGGGTTTTAATCTCCTTTGTCTGATCTGTGTTCTCGTTCAGCCATGTTCCCAAGTATTTGTAGCAATTGACTTTTTCAACACTTATGTTATTAACCAGAAGACGATCCTAGTTATTTTGAGATTTTGCCATCACCATAAATTTTGTTTTCTTTAGATTTATCTTTAGACCAAATTTATTGCAGCTATTATTTAACCGCTCCACAAGATGATGTAGGTCTTTTAAACTTTCTGCTAGCAAAACTGTGTCATCGGAGTATCTTACATTATTCAGGGTTTCACCGTTTATCGTTATGCCTTCGTCTACCTCAGACAGAGCTTCCTGACATACACTCTCGCTATAGATATTAAACAAAAGGGGTGACAGTATGCAGCCCTGACGTACTCCCCGGCAGATATCTATCTCTTCCGTAATCATGTTCTCCACTTTTACTCTCGCTGTCTGGTTCCAATATAGCTTGCATATGATGCAGATATCTAGATCATCGATATTTTTATTTTTAAGGATTCCCTTTAATTGATCATGTTGAACTTTATTGAATGCCTTTTCAAAGTCTATAAAGCAAATGTACAGCTCCTGATTCATGTCCATGCATCTCTGTCACAATACGTTTATCGCAAACAGGGCCTCGCGTGTGCCCATTCCTTTTCTGAATCCCATTTTGGTCTCACTAATATCCATTTCAAGCTTTTTGTAGATCCGATCGTGTATTCTCTTTAGAAAAAGCTTTAAGGTATGACTCATAAGAGAAATAGTCCGATGGTCACTACATTCTTTAGCGTTTGCTTTTTTCGGGATTGCCACAAAAGTGGACTAAAGCCAATCCATGGGTATTATACCAGTTTTATATATTAAGTTGAACAGTTTTAGGAGAATTGAGATTGAATCGTCATTCTTTAGTTTTAACAGCTCAACCGGTATATCGTCAGGTCCGGCTGCTTTACCCTTCTTTGCATGTTTTATGGCGTACTCTAATTGCTCTCTCATTATATCCGGGCCAGTATCGTCCAGGAGATCGTCTGATGTTGCACTTCGCTTTTTTTTTCTGTTTTCTCTTACTTGAATAAATATCATAATAAACAATTTTAAAAATTATTTCAAAATATCCTCTCCTTTCTTTTGTTGCACGCACAGCATATGCGCTGCAAAGAGATTCCCAAATCGATAAAAATTTCCTTCTTCTTCTCATGCCTTCTCCTAATGGAGGTTGGCGACCACTTCTCTAAATGTTTCTCTGTCCGCAACATGAAATAACTCCCCTACATTCATGCCGGTTCATTCTCTGATATTTCTCAGTCAACACTTTTTCTTTCTTCCGACACCCTTTCTACCGTCAACTCTTCCCTGCATGATAGTTTGTAATAGTAAATATTTGTCGTTTCTGAGTACATGGCCTAAGTAGGATATTCTTCGTACTTATTGTCAAGAGTTAGGCCTTGGCCTATCCTTCGTAGAACTTCCTCATTAGTGATCCTAGTAATATTTCCTATCATAATAAATTTCATAATTTTCTATACGAAATTTATAATTTTTTCTCATAATGATCATAATTTTTCTATAGCCTGTCCCAAAATATAAGATCTGATTTTTGACCTTTTGTTTATGTTAGGTTGCAGAGAGGGACTTAAGAATTTTATTCATTAATGCAAATAAATCAAATTATAAGTGTTTTTGGAGATGTTTATTTATAGATGCATGTAAAAACAAATCGATAAGAAGTGCAAATATACAGTTTGAATGAAAAGAGTTTACAGGAGGGGCCATATTGTATAAATAAAAATACGTTTTAATTTAAGCCTAATTCGGTTTCACTATCACTGTGATCAGCCGAGGTAATTATCAGAGGTTTTATACTATTTACATAAATATATGAATCTTCAACTTTAACAGCGTGCTGAATGGAATTCTTCCAGCTTTCACAAGGTATATCATTTATAACTTTTTTTACTAATTCAACCACCAACACGCTTAAAGTAGGAGAAACATTTTGTGCACGTATTTTTGATTTACCTTGATGCCAAATCTGTTCAACTGGATTAAACACACAATAATAGGAAAAAGCTGCAAAACAGTGTGTCCCATTTTTCTCAGCCATACTATCACAAACATATTTCTTTTTCAATTTATAGTCTTTCAAAACTTCCAAAAGATCTTTTTAATTTCTTGTAAATAAATATGTCGCAAGATTCGTAATCTTTGTGACTCCATCACTACTTGCCTTTTGTTCTTTTTTCGGAACGTGAATCCCATTCTTAAGAGAATTCTGTGAAGGGTTGATCGGCCACAATGTATATTGGTCCCGTCCTGCACCAGTCTTAATTTTATTTTGTCTAGTGTCGGCACCAACTGCTCTTCATACATAGAATATATTTTCCTCCTGATGACGTCTTTTTCACAATCGTCTACATGATGCATTTGAAAATCTTTCCATTTTTTCCTGTTCCTGAGTGATGGTTTTCCTACAATACGCTTAATCGTAGAAATTGGGGTTTTTGTTAGATCATTGGTTTCTTGCAAAGCACTTTGTTTGTTCAAATTTCTTTTTACCAAACTGTCGTAAACATTTTTCACTATTTATTTAGCGTCAAGTGATAAATGTTTTCTCTTGCGATAGTCACTATTGCAATTTTCCAACGGACGCCACATAATAAAATAGAACCGTTACGTTGTAAGTGGCAAGTAAAACTAAGAAAAAAAATAATAAAAAGTATCTTTCGAATCTTAATGGGGACCTGTGGTCATTAGGCCTATATTATCAAATACTCCAAACCGAGTTGCCAGGTAGTAAATATATGGGTAAAAATAGATCCAATATGCTTGCAGGTGCAAGTGAGGGCGGTATACACAGCAGGTAAAATAAAAATACGTTTATTGTAATATCTGGCAACTATGCAGAAAACCTTAATAAGGTCGTTTATTGCCCCATTAGAAAAGCAAAAAGTCAGGATCTTATATCTTGGGATTTACTATACTACTTAATAAATAGCAATACTTCTCAAAAAAATAGGATAATCCTTTTTTATAAGATAACTAAGTTTATACAAAAAACTATAAATTAAATTATAAATAATAAAAAAATTCTCAATTTCAAAGGCCCATCTGTACCATCTATTTTTAGGCATAAGTATCTCTAATAGCATTCCATCGATCTCTGTTATGTACTTCTTTCATTAACTTCAATCCTGCAGTCAGTTTGTGATCGTTTCTCTGGGTTGGTGGACGTCATCTCCTTTTTTTGTCAAGGTGTAGCCTCCAGTGTAAAATAATATTGTTTCATCTTGAGTATTTACACCTAGCTAGATGTATGACACTACAGTCTACTAATGATTTTGACATCGTCTCTAATCTCTATAATTCGTCTGCTTTGTTATCTTTCAGAGATATGCTAATCATCTCTCCCTCCATGGCCCTTTACTTGATTGTTTTGATTTTTTCATTGACTGTCTAGTCCAGGTTCATGTCTGGCAGCATATATTACCAACAGCAGAATACATTAATCGAATAGTTTTGATTTAAGCTTTAAGGGGATGGCCTAGTATTTTTCGATATTTTCAGTATGACAGTGGTCATGTATTAGGTATCTTTACACATAACTTTAGTCACTTTCAACTTCTTTTAAGTCCTATTTTGCCCCATTTAATTCTCTTAGCCTAATCTCGTTTATATTTTAAGGTAATGTAATCGTCCAGATCGCTTTCTCATAGATATATTTTATTTGCAATTTTCTAGTATTTGATGCAGTCAACGGCTATGTAGAAGTCCACAAAAGCCAGGCGCCGGATTAACATATACTCGATCACTTTTTCTATTAGTATCCGTTTCGTCGAAAATGCTAAAGTTATTCCTGAACACAGTCTGCTCTACAGGTTAATAAATAAAAATATATTAACAAATAAAATATAAAATATATTCATTGCATTAAAAACAATAAATCAGTTTACATAAGTGTTTAACTTGCATTAAAAGCTTATATAATTACTAAAGTTTAATAACACTCTGTAATACATTAAAATATTAACTTACTCTCATTCGCTATCCTAAAATTTCGCTATTGCTTAACCCTACTGTTAACGAGGATATCATTTATGAATTATTACACTTGGTGCTTCCCTACAACCCATTAATAGCTACCTATAATTTATTAGGTAATAAAATAAATTTGAAATTATTAATAATATTAAAAATATATAATGAAAGACTCTTTTTAGTATATTTCCACTGATTTATTTTAAAAAAAATTTTGATGAAGGGTTTCGCGGCCGATGCAGCTTCGTCGGACCTATATTAAACACTACTAACTCAGTATTAAATGTAGATCCGACGAAGAGGCATCGATGGCGAAACGCATCATCAAAAAAAAAAATATAAATAAATCAGTGGAAATTGACCAAAAACAATCTTTTTCCATGAAGTAGAAGCTACAGCCATCCGAAAGGTATTAATAATATTAACAAAAAAAAAACACATTACAACGATTGTCAGCGCATAGCATTTCTTTTTCCGATTTTAAATATTAAAAAGGCATCAAAATGAGAACCTACTTTCTTGGTTGAACTATAGTTTACAATATTACTAATGTGTATTAATTTCCTGGAAAAATATTGCAAGGCGTCCTATAGAAAGTGAAATTTTAAAATATTTGTGGCAATAAAACCAACTAATAAATATAAAAAACCTTTATTGAATGTCAAATCATCCTCTCTTCTGAAATGAAATAAAGTAAATGGCGAGGATGTATTTGAGGTGTGTGATATTGCTTCATCCAGATAAATTCAGTTTCTGGCTAAAACAATCAAACTCTTGCAAAGCGATCTTTTTGATACGTTGTTATCGTACGTGATCCACTTTTCATCGCCCGTGATCAACGGCTCCAGAAATAGCCGGTTACCATATAATATATGATATATCAATTATCTAAACATTGAAAAACATGCTACTACAGAGCTCTAACTTCCCCCTGAACTTTTTTAACACCACAGGTCATTTTAACAAGCAGTGGAAGATGATTTAAGTTTTAAGTTTGACTAGATATAGACAAATTATGTAATGACATCAAATTAAAGTTTTTAAAAATTAAATAGGATGGCCCTAATAAGAATATTCAAGGTAACGTTAAAATCCTGTTTGATAAAAGAAAGGTTTACATAAACCACCTTTGCCCCAGATACTTTTATTATGGCTGTTTGATGTAAAACAAAAATCATGTTAAAAAGATACTGGGGGCGTAATGCTGTAATTTAGGTAGCTTTCAATTAGGAAGATCTACAAAGGTGGTTTTAAAAATATTGTAAAAAACAAAATAAATAACATTTTTTTTTTGCAAAAACGACAATTTGTTTCTCAATATAATCCAAGTTACATTTGGTCCAATTCCAATTTTTTTATTTCTATAGGAAAAAATACTCATTTACAGCAACAATAACATCTTTATTCGACGAACATTTCTTTCCCCCTAGCCAATTCTGGAAGTTAGGAAACAAAAAAAAAGTTGCTTGGGGCCAAATCTGGGAAATAAGGTTGGTGGGGAACTGTTTCGAAGACCAGTTCATGCACTTTTGTCATTGCAATGGCCGATGTGTGAGCAGGCTTATTGTATTACTCGCTAATCTTGATCTATTCTGCTTCAACGCACTTTGCAAACGATCCAATAACGTTGCGTAATAAGAGCCAGTCACTGGTTTACCCTTTTCCAAATAGTCAATTATGATGATAGCCTGCGAGTCCCAAAAAACAGTTGTCATCACTGTTCCCGCCGATTAAACTGTTATTACTTTTTTCGGTGCATTTTCACATTTGCCAACCCACTGTTTTGACTGCCGTTTTATCTACAGAGTGTAATGGTTGATCCACATTTGATCTACAGTCACAAAACGACGCCAGAAGTCCTTCGGATTACGTCGCTACTTTACCAGACAAGATTTTGAAATGTCCTTCCTGGTGATTTTTAGTGTTCCGTACGGAACACTTATAAGATCACTTCGGTGTCTGTCCGTCTGTCTGTCCGTCTGTCCGTCTGTCACACCCGATTTTTTAGTCTGAAGTCAAGAAACGCCGTAATCATCACGCTCTTAGCTATTTCATTCTTAAAACTTTATGAAAGATATTATATATCCGTTCCTTGAGATACTTACCATCTCAGCAATCTCATGAAACTTAATCCGACGATCTTCCATCACGATACCTCAAATTTTATCAACCATTTCTTCTTTCTTTCAATGCTTGTACGGCTACGCCACGTGTAAATTCATTTATTCGGTAATAAATTTTCTTGAATGCTGATGGACACTACCCATAAACTTCCTTTATTTCAGTTTCTATCTGGATCGCAGTCCACTTTTTTAAATAAAAATGTTTTATCACTGATACTATGCTTTATTCATTTCTACGAAACGTGCAACACCGGACTTACGATGGCTGCCAACAAACAACTGTACCTTGCATCTGTTTGAATCTTTAAACATAACCGTTACAAGAATTACGCTTACCAAAAGTCTTGATGCTTAACAAAACTTCCCGCGATTTCGTAGAGATTTACCACATTTATCAATCTGCCCTCGTAGGTACATTTAGCAGGGGCCAAATTAGGATTATTAAATTTTACTCTTAGATCATAACAGCTAAAAGGGGATGTATTATATTCGTGAAGAAATTACCCCTCGAGGATTGTACGCCACTTCGCGTTTCAGGTTGCCTAGATAACAACAAACAGTCTTCCATCTTTAGGTTTAACGGTCTGTCAGTCAGTGGGTCTGATGTCACAATAACTATAGAACCAAATAAAATATCGGCTTCAAATTTGGTACACATATAATACTTGAAGTAGGAATTGAACTTATAGTTTTTGGACTATGTGGCTTAAGGAGGTGAAAGTGGAGGGTAGAAATCGATACAGTTCGTTTATTTTCGATAAGAATTTGTTTTAGCGTTTTGTTGAGATAATGAACACATTTTAATTATAATTATTATTTTCTCTTTTATGGGTCTAGCACACGTGCTGCACGGATGTCCCTAAAGCGCTCTAGGAGCGGCATATGTGCGGAAAAAGCAACCTACAGTCAACCTTCAGTCTGTCATGTAAGAACGTGTCCGCGATAATTCATTTTTGGTTGATGCGATTCTAACACTTCAACAAAAAATCAGTAGAGGGAATCTTTGTCTACAACCCATGTTAGTAAACGTATCAGTCGATTCCGAACTTTCGTCGAAATCATGTAAAATACAAAATGAGTCACTTGTTTGCGCGTCGGTTCGAAGCAGTCTTTCTTCGTTCCCATCCAAAGAGGCCTAAAATGACACATTCTGCGGCCGCTAAATATATTAAAAAGTCAGTATCGTTTGTGAAGAAGTGGGTAAATCATTTTAACGAGACGAAAAATGTCAATGACTTGCCAAAACGTGGTTCGGTAGGCAAAGTCACTCCGAAAGACAAAAAACGAATCGGGTCTTTCTTTTCACGGGACTCGAAATTGACACTGCGTCAAGGAGCAGCAAAATTAAGAAAATCGGGTTTGAATGTGTCCATGAGACCATTCGAGAATATCTTCGTGCTCATGATGTCAAATTCCAAAACACGTTGAAGAAACCTTTGCTGGGCGAAAATTACGTCGCGAAACGGCTCGCTTAGGCTCACGATAAGATGCTAGAGTGGCCCTCACAATCGCCGGACGCAAACCCTATTGAAAACGTTTGATCCCTTGTAAAGAGAAAGCTCAGAGGAAGGATTCTGAGGACTTTGACTTAATAGTCTCGCGAGATTCGAAAAATTTGGAGATCATTGCCGTAGTATGCAGAAAATCTCGTTGACAGCATGCCTCGAAGATGTCAGGCGATTATTGATGCGGGAGGTGATTGGACAACTTACTAAGATAATTGCGCCGATGTTAGTACACCATTGATGGCAAAAAATTTTCTCGAACCACATTTTTTTCAAGAATACGAGCGGTCACGTCCTTACTTGACAGTCTGTATAAGGATTTAAAGGGGTATTAAATGAATGTCTTTGAAAATATCTTATTAAATGTCCTTCTTAGGGTTATTCCACTCAATAAATCTAAAAATTGGGTCGTTTCTCATTACTTATAGTGAAACCCATAGAGAGTTGAAAATGTGAGAAAGTGGCTTAGGGAGGTATTGGGCAAAATACCTTAGCGATTTTTTACACAGATAATTTATGTGTAACAGTAGGAAACTACGCAGAAGACGTAGAAAATGATAATGGAGAGGGTCCTAGAACTGTGTAATCAATTTGATCTGAAATTAACAAATACTTTCTTCCCCCACAAGGATATTCATCGCTTTACTTGGGAGAGACCATCATTAAATCAGAAATCCATAATAAATTATATTATAACTAAAGTTTAATCCACATTCAAGATATACGACACCAGAGTTAAGAGAGGAGCCAACTGTGACACAGATCACCATCTATTGACTAATAAAATAGTGCACCCTTTTTTATCAAAAAAACAATAAAAATTTACAAACTTATCCCACAGACGAAGACAAGATAGAAATAAAAATGAAAAGATACAAAACTTATCTATTTCAACACGAAAGTATTAAAGAGCTTTATCAAAGAAGATTACACAATGAATTACTTACACTGGAACCAACCGAAGATAAAGAGCAAGAATATGAACGCATTTAAAAAAGTGATCCACAAGGTGGCACAAGAAACTTTAGGAGAGAGAAAAAAATAGAGAGGTACGTAAGAAAATAAAAAAAAGAAAAAGAAAAAAAATGAATACTGGGAACGAAAATGTGCACAGATTAACACGTATATTGGAGGAGCATAATCGACAGAAGTGTGGCAAACCATCAGAAATATGAAAACGAACAGCAAAGAGAGGGCCGTAAATTTAATACCCCTGGAAGAGTGGAAAAATTATTACGAAATATTACTAACTGAAAACAGACAAGAATTCCTTAGTATAGAGGACAATGAATCAGAAGACACAGAGGGAAAGGACTAGGACGAAATAACCACGGAGGAAGTACAAGCAAATCTAAAAACGATGAAGAATGGAAGAGCGGCCAGACCAGGTGATATTTCTGTAGAAATGATTAAAAATGGAGGTATAACCATGGAGAGAACAATAACTAGCTTAATTAATAATTGTATATCTCAAGGAATAACACCTACTGAATAGAAAAAAAGTTACATTTCATCAATCTATAAGAAAGGAAATAGAAAAGACCCTAATAATTATAGCGGTATATGCGTCACAAGCACTATGAGCAGACTGTACGGCAAAATATTGCAGAATAGAATAAGAGGAACAATTAAAGGAAAGATATCCGAAAACCAAAGCGGATTTATTCCGGGCCGGCCGTGTATAGATAACTTTACAACAATTGATAGAAAAAAAGATCCAAAAAGGATGACGAAATACATATGACCTTTATAGATCTTAAGAAGGCATACGATAGTGGACCGAGAAATAAACTTTGTCATGTCTTGGGAACAGTAGGGATAAAAGAAGGGATGATAACAACAATAAAAGAGTTACATAATGAAAATATAGGATATGTGAAACAAGGACGTTATCTCTAGGAAATTATCCACATTACAAAAGGCCTAAGACAAGGGTGTTGCCTTTAACCAATCTTATTTAATATATTTGTAGACAACGCTCTAAAGACGTGGAACCGCACTTGCCAAAGCATGGAGATCCCCATTAGTGATAAACACCCATTATCGTTAAACTTTGCAGACGACCAAGTAATAATAACACTAGATGCATTCGATATGGAATATGTATTGAAGAGATTATACACAGACTACATGAATGGGGACTAGAGGTGAGCCTTGAAAGGACGGAGTATATGGTTATGAACTCGAAAATAGAATTTGATGTCTTAATTAACAACGATACACATGTCAAACAAATCAAGGAATTTAAATATATAGGAGTACTGATTGACAACAAAAATAGTATAGGTGAAAAGGAAATACATAATAAAATACAAAAAGCCAGAAGGATCATAGGAGCTCTTAACTCAGTATGGTGGGATCAAAACATAACTACACAAAACAAAAAGAGAATTGGAAGAACAATGGTAGAACGAATGGTAGTGAACTGTGGGTAATGAAAGAAGAGGATAAAAAACGACGATAGAGATGGATTACCTGAGAAGAAGCGCCGGAGTGTCCAAATTCCAACACATAACAAACCAAGAAATACCCAACAGAACAGCAGCAACATTTACACAAAGAATAGAAAATAGAGGATTAAAATGGTTTGAACACCTACTCAGAATGAACGATACAAGATGGCCCAAAAGGCTCTTGACATGGAAACCACCGGGAAGAAATAAAAAAGGACGACCACGTAGATCCTGGAATGAAGATATGAGACAAGCCGTGAGCTCACAAGGAATGGACGAAGAGATGGCGGACGATAGAGAGGTTTGGAGAAGGCGAATGGGAACACAACACTTAGTTGTATAATTGATATATATTACTTGTGTATATATACAGTTAAACCCAAATATATATATATATATATATATATATATATATATATATATATATATATATATATATAATTTATGTGTTATGGCCTAATCTAACTGTAGCAGATAAACGAAATATTAAAATAACCATATTTGAAAAATAATTAAATAAAATATTATAAAAAGTAGATAATGTAAAATACACCTAGTTTTCTATAAAATTATAATTAAATATGCCTTAATGATAATTTAATATTTCTGTTGTGTATTTATTATTCACTTTGAACTGACAGGTAGGTAAATGATACATCAAACAAATCTAATCTTATTAATCTTTACACCTGGATCTGCCGCCTTTCATCAAGGAGGTAGGCACGAATGTTTGATTACTCCTAAGTGGCATAATCAGTATTAATGTAAACAATAAATCACTTTGTTTGATAAACAGATTAAATAAATGTAAACAATAATTTAACGATATTTCCTGTTTAGCTATTTTCCGACAAGAATTTTATTATAAAAATTTCGCCAACGGTTTAGTACCACGGGAATAAAGCCGATATTTACTATTAGTGCAGTAAAAAAAGTTCAAAATGATGAGATGATGAGATAGGCATAGTTTAGGTACAGCAATATTATGTTTTTATCCTCTCTGAGATATCACCAGGAGAATTGTTTATGAACAATTTAAGTTTTCAAAACGCGTTTCTTGAGCTTAAGGGGTTCTATCACCTTGGCGCTCGGAAAAATAGATGCAAAAATAAAAAAAATTTTGACGCAGCTATTAAATATATAAAATAATGTTTTTTTTACACATATACATATAGTTTTGTGAATAATTTGAAATAATACAGATAAAAATGTTGCTGAAAGCTCTGAACACCCAAGTGAGGTGGATACACTGGAAAACATAAACAAAAACCGACAAAATAGTTTTGGATGACCGTAAAGTTAAATTGCGTGAGATAGCTGACTCCCTAAAGATATCAAAAGAACGCATTGATTACACAGCCCCACAAAAAAAAAGTGGGGTATACTTTTGATGCGATATATCAGATCCGTGGTATTTTTGCGTCAGAATATCGCCATCACATCTCAATTTTTTTCTAACCTCAAAAAATAGGTAAAAAATTAGTAAAAATTAAGAAAAATATACTCCTAAAAAATTGATTCAAGCTTTTTCATGAATCCAAAGATGTATTAATATGTATTCGGACACGCTAAGCTAATATTCATCGGTTGGATTAAGCCATACAGTTCTGTTTTCTTTCTAACCTCAATAAATCAGACAGATATATTCATTCTTCTCGAATGCAAAAACGAATTCAAATTAAAATTCAACCGATTCTTACCAAATTTGGTACACGGGGTTTTTTTGGGTTGCTGATCATGAATCTGAGGTCGGATTTGCAAAATCAAAACGGCGGATCCAAGATAGCGGACAAAATTTTTGAAAACCAACCGATTCCTACCAAATTTGGTATACAGTTGGGTAATCCTCAAACCTGATACTCTTAAACCCTAAACCCTGAAACCTTAGACTCCCACACCCTGTAACCTCAAAAAATAGACCTCAATAACCCTGTAACTTTAAAAATGAGACCCAATAAACTCAAAACCAGGACTTTTAAACCATATACTCTCAAATAGTAGACCCTTAAGCCCTAGAATTGCGAAGGTTAGACCCGCGCCTAACTTTCCATTTTTTGGCTGTATCTTGTTCTTTTTTCCGCGAATGACCTATTCAAAGGCTTTCTGCCCAAACGCTTTTGAGGACTTGTTTCTCTTTTTAGCGACCAGCAATAGTCCGCTAGCATATGGTCATCCCATCGGCCTTGATACCGATTTTCTATGATTTTCAGATCTTGGTGAAAACGTTCCCCTTGCTCCTCACTGTAGTCACCAATAATCTTGGTGGCTGGCTTAATCCAACCGATGAATATTAGCTTAGCATGTCCGAATACATATTAATACATCTTTGGATTCATGAAAAAGCTTGAATCAATTTTTTAGGAGTATATTTTTCTTAATTTTTACTAATTTTTACCTATTTTTTGAGGCTAGAAAAAAAATTGGGATGTGATGGCGATATTCTGACGTCAGATTCGTGATCAGCGGGCAAAAATACTACGGATCTGATATATCGCATCAAAAGTATACCCCACTTTTTTTTTGTGGGGCTGTGTTATATTTTACATGATCATTTGGGCATGAGAAAGCTCTGTTCGAAAAGGGTAAACGCATTTGCTCACAGTGGACCTAAAGCAAGAACGTGTTGATGATTCTGAGCGCTGTTTGAACCTGTCTAAGCGCAATAAAAAGGATTTTTTCATGCGATATGTGACAAGGATGAAACATGGATCTACCACTCCACACCGGAATCAAATCGGCAGTCAGCTGAGTGGACAGCAGCCGGTGAAAGCCGCCCGAAGCGACCAAAGACACAACAGTCTGCGGGGAAGGTTTTGGCCTCTGTATTTAGGGATGCGCATGGAATTATTTTCATCGACTATGCTGACACGGGAAAAATCATCAATAGCGAATATTATATAAAGTTATTGGTGCCTTTGAAGGCAGACAATGCACTGTATCACAAGTCAATGGTTACGATGGCAAAATTGCATGAATTAAAGATCGAATTGCTTCCGTATCCACCGTATTCTCAAGATTTGGCCCCCAGCGACTATTATCTACTCGGAGACCTCAAAAAAATCCTCGCGGGAAAGAGATTTGGCTTCAATAAAGAAGTTATCGCAGAAACTGATGCCTATTTTGAAGGCAAAGACAAATCCTTCTACAAGAAAGGTATAAAAATGTTAGAAAAGCGTTGGACTGATCGTATCGTTCTTGAAGGAGATTATGTTGATGAATAAAGTCGAATTTTGCCCCCTCAGGGGCTGTTGAATTTATTCAACAGTACGGGGAGTGACGCCCCCGAGGATCCTGAGTCACGTTTGTGTTCGTCTTGTGGTTGTTTCTATATGTAAAGGTAATCCCAAGGTGTATAGATAACGTGCCAACGGGATGAATGGCTCTGCCATAATTGAGTCGCGAACGTTTCCTGCCAGATACCGGGCTACCTCTGGTAGTATTAAGCCTTGCTGTGGTACCCCAGCTCTGCCACAGTGGACCGTTTATTTCTGAGGATACTCGTGGGAACCTTATGTATTCCAATAATCCAAACAATTACCCCCCCCTAAGCGGGCTAAAACGGCCCAGAATAGAGTCAGATCCTAGTTCACCAATACAAAGCGATTATGATAGATTTTTCAAAATAACTTTACAAAGTGGAACATTCCAAACTATGTCTCCATTCTTAATTAACAAATGTCTACAATCCGAATTCGGTACACTTCAAGATATAAAAAAATTATCTGATGGCTCCTTGTTAATAGAAGTAGCCAACGAGAGGCAATCACAAAAAGCCGAAAAATTTAACAAACTGCACATTCACGACGTATCAACTGTACCCCATAAGACGCTTAACATTGTTAAGGGTGTAATCACTTGTACTGATCTCTTAAATTGCAGCAATGAGGAGATTTTAGAGAATTTAAAAGACCAAGCAGTGACAGACATATATAGAATACCAGGGAAAAAAGGAACAAATACACCCTCTAGCACTCTCATTTTATCTTTCAAACTTCACAAACTGCCCAAAACAATTAAAGCTGGATTCCATTCACTACGTGTTAGGCAATATTATCCAAATCCCATGCGTTGTTATAATTGCCAACGTTTTGGACACACAGCTCCAAAATGTACGAACACACCAAACTGTCCATCATGTGGTCATTCCAAGCATCCCGATACTCCTTGTCTTTCCCCGGCAAAATGCATTAATTGTAGTGAGAACCACTCCCCTGGTTATAAAGGATGCCCCACTTATAAGAGGGAATTTGAAATCCAGAAGATACGAACTAATGACAACATTACATATTTTGAAGCAAAAAGAAAACTAAACTCAACTATGCCCTTCACAACAAACACATACAGTTCTGTCATGAAGAAAAAACCCCAAATGGTCACAGTTGCCACACAGTGTGACATGACGGAAACACTGTCCTTACAGACCAAAGCCACCATCACACCACCTCAATCCTCTCTCCACTCTTCTGAGACCCCCACAATCACTCCCTCTCCCATTCTTCATACCCAAAACAAGCCCATACCCCTCAAAAGCCCTCCCTCTTCCCCTCCCCCTAGCACAGTAAACCATATCAAAAAACCACAAACGAAACTCGATATCCCAAAACCCAGGAAACCTAACATAACAAAATCCGCAACTTCTCAAACCCTCCACACTTCAAACAAAGATCCTCCCAAAAAGAAATCTAAATCCCTCAAATCTACCCCCAACTCGTCCTCCGAATCAATCCTAGACTTGAATACTACTGACCTCATGGAGTTCGATGAAATTGGCGAGAAATCAAAATCTAATAAGAAGTAACCACTCTAATCATATCATTCCAACCAATAATACAATGGAATTGTAATGGCTTATCTCCCCGTATCCAAGACCTGATTCTCCTCATACATTCCATAAAACCATCTATAATTGCGGTACAAGAAACTAATTTTAAAAACCAAACTTGCATCCAACTAAAAAATTACAACGTGGAATACAAAAATAGAATTGATCAAACCAGAGCCTCTGGTGGAGTATCTATTTACATCCACAGAACATTAGACTATGAATATATACCGTTGACAACCGACTTAGAAGCGGTAGCTATTCGAACTTACCTAGACTCCCCCCCACCACCTTATGCTCTATTTACCTACCCCCATCCCTTATCATTCCTTTGGACTCTATATTAACCTTAACCTCTCAACTCCCACCTCCTTATTTGCTGTTGGGGGATTTTAACGCTCACAGCGTCTTGTGGGGTTCAAACACCACATCACCGAGAGGTTCCACGATTGAACAATTGATAAACTTTCAACAATTGGTACTGCTAAATCAACAAACCCCCACCTTCATAAGCTCATCCACCGGTACAACATCAAACATTGACCTTACCATCTGCAGCTCTACCATTGCATCCAGCTTTCAATGGGATATTTCTCCAGATACACAGGGGAGTGACCACTTCCCCATCTTTATCCGTTCCTCAAATATCCCTTCACAACCTCCTTCTATCCAAACCAAATGGAACATTAAAAAAGCTGATTGGGAAAAATTTTCCCGAATTATCATTCCACCAACATGTTCCGCTAAATTAGTAAACAATTTCTTGCACGAACTCACCACATCCATCACCAACGCCGCAGATTCCTCCATACCCTGCATTTCTCTCTCCCTCAAAAAACTAGTTCCTTGGTGGTCAACTGAGTGCCTTGTGGCAGTTAAAAACAGGAGAAGAGCCCTGAACCTTTTCCGAAGGCACCCATCCCCAGACAATTGGGTTCAATTCAAAAAAAATGAGAGCCATCGCCAAAAAAGTTTTAACAAAAGCAAAAACCGAATCTTGGCAAAACTTCGTAAACAACATTCGTCCTAACACTAGTACTGGCACTCTCTGGAACGCCGTAAACAAAATGAGAGGTAAAAATGCAAGAACTATTCCAGCTATAACATACAACAACAATACGACCACAGATCCCAGAGATATATGCAACTATCTAGCCCTTTCCTTTCAAAGTAAATCGACATCCCTACAACCGGAATCTACAACAAACACACCTGTATTTCCCAAACCCAGAACCAAACAACATTACAATGATCCTTTCTCCTTTAGGGAACTTGCCCAAGCACTTTCACTAACAAGAAACACTGCACCCGGTCCCGATGCAATCCATCTCAAAATGATCAAATACCTTCCCCATGACATTTCAACATCGCTCCTTGATTGTTATAACCACATATGGAACCATGGACCATATCCGGAATCCTGGAAAGAATCACTAATTGTACCAATACACAAAACTGGAAAACCGAGAATGCTTACAGACAGTTACAGACCCATTTCTTTAACCAATCACCTTGGCAAAGTGTTAGAAAGAATGGTAAACAAAAGACTATCGTGGCTCTTAGAAACTAGGCAGCTACTATCACCTTACCAATATGGGTTCCGTAAGCATCTCTCTACAATTGACCACTTAACTTCTTTGTATAATGACTTAAACTATGCAATTCAACACAAAAAACATGTCGCGCTTATATCCCTAGACCTATCAAGTGCTTTTGATGTCACCAGCAAAAACCTAATCCTACAGCAGCTGAATGACATGGGACTTGAAGGGAACCTACCCCGCTTTATAAGAAACTTCCTTTGCCCTAGGACAATAAAAGTTAAGGCAAACAATCGTACCTCAAATCCCCATGTTATTACCGGAGGGCTTCCACAGGGCTCAGTACTTAGCCCCACACTATTCAACATAGCCATGACTTCCTTGACAAACCACTTCCCTGAAAATGTTAAGTATAAGCTCTTTGCTGATGACATTATACTTTACTTTGACTCACCCACAAATGACTATTTAAACATTACACTCCAAAACACATTAAAAACACTCGAAACTTGGTCCAGGACAAATGGTTTTTCTTTCTCATCAACTAAATCCTCGGTAATACATTTCTGCCATTCTAACACTTGCACCAAAACAAATCTTCTCACAATTAATAATACTCCCATTCCAATAAAAAATACTCTCAACATTTTGGGATTAATTTTTGACACTAAACTAAATTGGACCGCTCACATTAAAGCTTTGAGAACTAAAACGTCAAATGACCTTAACCTCCTACGTTCACTTGCCAACACAACCTGGGGTGCTGACTATCCATCTCTATCCATATTATACAAAACGCTAATTTTAGCTAAACTAAAATATGGTGATTTCATTTACGACACGACAAATCAACAGAATAAAAAATCACTAGAAACAGTACAAAATCAAGCACTCAGAACTATCACGGGGGCTTTCCGAACCACCCCTATTCATAGTTTGCAATGTATTTCATCCTTTACCCCCTTAAACCTAGTCCGACAGAAATCCCTACTTAAATATCTAGCCTCAAATCTTTACCGTCCACACCTCAAATCTTCCATAAACCTTACCAATATACACCGAAATCTCCCTTTTCCCAAAAACTCTATACAAAACAGAATCAGAACACTTATACTCTCCCTCAACTTACCAATCCCTACATATTCTTACCCCTTATTCACCTCCTTTCCACCATGGAAAACTCCACACCCGTCCATCAACTTCTCCCTATCGCCATTATCTACGGCAGATCACAACAAAAACATTATTACAACAAAATTTCGGTCAATCATAAATGAAAAATATCAAAATCATACTCTACTATTCACTGATGGCTCCAAATCCAATATGGGTGTCGGTGCGGCTTATTATTCCAAAAACTCACAAAAAACCTTCAGATTACCATCCCACTGTTCTATCTTTGCTGCCGAACTGTGGGCAATTAAAGAAGGCATAAGAGATGTGGTCAAACTCAATAAAAATCGGAGATATCTCATAGCATCTGATTCCCAGAGTGCATTGAGAGCAATTGACTCAGGTAAAATTACCTACGCATACACTAGACACATCTATGACCTATTATACGTAGCAAAAATTAAAAACATCACAATTGATTTTATATGGATTCCTGGGCATGCAGGAATCAGAGGCAACGAATTAGCTGATTCACTGGCAAAAAGAGCCACAATAACGGGGCAGAACATAAAAGAAGAAAATCATCCCACTGAATACTATAACCTATTAAATCAAACATATAGAAATCTCCATCAATTACAGTGGGATTTATTAGACACTACAAATAAACTCTGGGAGATAAAGCCCCTTGTTTATCCACCTTTTCACAATGAAACACTCACCAGAAGGGAAAACACATTATGGCGCAGATTGTCTGTGGGTCACATATATGCAACTCACATCCATTTACTAAAAAACGAAGCTCTACCAAAATGTCATCTTTGTGATGGACCACTAACCGTAAAACACCTATTCGAGGATCCCATACATGAAGACATCAGAAACAAATATCTTATTCCACACTCACTGAAATCAACACTTGATCCTGAAACCATTTCAACCAACATAAAAAAAATCATTTTATACCTCAAAGATATCAAATACTACAACTTAATCTAATAACAACAGTGGCGCAAAATAACCCTAGCAGTTGATGCGCCTCTAAACAAAACTAACTAACTAACTAACTCGAATTTTGCAAAATAAATGTGTTTTAACTTTTCAGCCTGCGTGTTATGTACGAGGCTGGTTTGAAAAGTCCGTGCAAAGTCCGAGAGATGGCACCACCGGCGCGTATCGAGGTCATGTTTAGTTAGTAGCATCTCTTGAATGAACGCACACCAAGTTTCAGCCATATTGGTCTATTTCTTTGTGTTTGGCATTCGTGTGAATCAAGGAAGTCGAGTGATTTTCAAGAAATGGACGAAAAAGAATTTCGTGTGGTGATTAAACATTACTTTATGAAAGGCAAAACGCCTGAGGAGACTAAAGAGAAGCTTGATAAACATTATGGTGACTCTGCACCTTCGATTAGAACAGTTTATAAGTGGTTTCAAAATTTTCAGACTGACCATATGGGCACAAGTGACGCTGAACGTTCTGGACGGCCTGTGGAGGTTACGACTCCAGAAATCATTGATCAAATCCATGATATGGTGATGGATGACAGAAGAGTTAAGGTACGTGAGATTGCTAGTGCTGTGGGCATCTCGACTGAACGGGTACATAATATTGTGCATAAACATTTGGACATGAGAAAGCTATCCGCAAGATGGGTGCCGCGATTGCTCACGCTTGACCAAAAACGGAATCGTGTGAAGTGTTGCAAGGATGGTTTGCAGCTGTTCCAGAAGAATCCGGAGGACTTTAAGTGTCGTTTCGTCGCTGTGGATAAAACATGGATACATTACTATACTCCTGAGACCAAACAACAATCTAAACAATGGGTTACCAAGGGGGAATCTGCACCAAAAAAGGCGAAGACCATTCCTTCGGCCAGAAAGGTTATGGCGACTGTCTTTTGGGATTCGCAAGGGATAATCCTCATCGACTATCTGGAAAAGGGTAAAACTATTACAGGTGAATATTATTCATCGTTATTGGACCGTTTGAAAACCGAGCTGCAAGAAAAACGCCCGCGATTGGCCCACAAGAAAGTCCTTTTCCATCACGACAACGCACCAGCACACACCTCAGCAGTTGTGGTCGCAAAATTAATGGAAATAGGATTCCAACTCGTTTCACATCCCCCCTATTCTCCAGACTTGGCTCCCTCGGACTACTATTTGTTCCCCAATTTGAAGAAATGGCTGGCGGGACAAAGATTTTATTCAAACGAGGAGGTGATTGCAGACACTAATGGATATTTTGCAGACTTGGACAAATCCTATTATTCGGAAGGGATCAACAAACTAGAACATCGTTGGACGAAGTGTATAAGCCTAAAAGGAGACTATGTCGAAAA
Organism: Pachyrhynchus sulphureomaculatus; assembly: GCA_019049505.1. Classification (NCBI taxonomy): domain Eukaryota; kingdom Metazoa; phylum Arthropoda; class Insecta; order Coleoptera; family Curculionidae; genus Pachyrhynchus; species Pachyrhynchus sulphureomaculatus. The sequence continues at coordinate 97,640,498 of CM032448.1, forward strand.
ATAAAAAAAGGTTTACCCCAAACATATAAGTAGTTTTTATTTTTGCACGGACTTTTCAAACCAGCCTCGTATATCTATCTTGCTTGATCCTAAACTATTTCTATTCTAACCCTGTCATATCTCTGTCCTATCTTAACCCAATATCATCCCTATCCCAGCTCTGATCGATTCATTTTTATCTTTATTATTTTCCTTACAGTCAGTGGAGCCAGGGAGCAGGGGGCATTTGATATCCTCCCCATTATAAGGTAGAAATAAGCCTCTTATAGTATCGTATCTCTTTTTTCCGGAAAACTCGCTTTGCTTCCACCTGCCCCCCACCCCTTCACTAATTAAAAGAAAAATAAAATGTAATTTTTAAAAACGTTTTTTTTCCAATAAAAGCTTTTTAAAATTTAAATTCCCATTGCTTTCTACGAGTTAAGGTTTAAAGTATTATCCCAATCTTACCAAGAAAGCCGTCAAGGACACATTGTATGATAAAATTAAAAGATAAGTCCTTTCTTATGAAGAGTATCCTTTTGTATTATGCCGCGAAAGTCATTATATCGCTGTAATATGACCTGTATGTTATATTCACTTCAATTTATTCTCATGCGTATCATATAATAAACCATATTATTTACTATCTATGGTTATACGTTTCGATAAATATACGATAAAATTAATAATATTTAATTTACGTAACAATGTAAAAATAATAGTATATTATTTAACCCACGAAGAGTAATATCTCTTACGGCAAGTTTATTGATATGCTTTTTTTACAACTATTCAATTGTTTTCTTCTTCTTCTTCCTACTTATAGCTAGGCACTATTGCCTATTTTCATTATTGCCTGATTCTCTTCCATTTGGTGACTTGTCTCTTGCTATCCGCACTATCCTGTTGTTTGCCATGCTTCCTAGGTGTTGATCCCATTCTACTTTTCTTCCTCTTATCGACTGGTTGATATTTTCTATATTACAGGTGCGTCTTATGTCTTTAACTCCTTTCTCTATCCCCCAGTCTCTTGTTTGTAAATCTCCTAAGTATTCTCATTTCAGTCGGTTCCAGTGTCCTCTGTGTTATATTTGTACCGGGTCTTATTTCAGATGTGTAAGTCATTACTGGTTGTATTACGCTCTTGTATATTCTTGTTTTTGTCTCAACGGAGAGGAATTTATTTTTAGAAATCCTTATGTTAACTAACAGAACCATGTTAAAATTCAATAGCTTTTTCGTTTTTAGCTTTTTAAAATGTGTCGATCCAAAATTCTAAATTACAGCTGGCTTTGGTGGCAGATGACGAGAATTTATTTAATCCTATAATCCTATTTACAAATTTAAATGAAATTGTTTAAAATAAATATCTTTTATCAAAGATAATTTGGATGTATATATAACCAAAATGGCTGATTCCAAAATGATTGATTCCAAAATGATTGATTGGTTGACAAAAAGATAAGAAACAAACATAGTATTGTTTTGCGCTACAATTCCTGAACTACACATGTTCATCTTTAGCGACTAACAGAGCCATTCTAACTTAATTTGCAACAATACGGAAAAGCTATATCGAACTGAGACCTAACCAATCTTGTAGGTTTTCCATCCAGGAGTGGCATCGTCTGCCCGTCCCTGAAGTATCAGTTGCAACAGTCTATACCTGCCGTGCCCCATAACTTGTCCGAGGTATTCCAGTTTGTGTTTTTTCATCGTCTAGGTCAATTCCATATCCTTTCCCTGTCTCCTGAGCATCTCGTTATTGGTTATGTGTTGTGTCCGAGGAACCTTTGGGATACGTGTTTAAGGCCTCATTTCGAAGGAATTTATCATTACTCATGACGGCTTCGTTAGTCGTTCACGATTCAACTCCGTATCGTAAAACAGAAAACATCAACGCAACATTCTCAGCTTCAGCTGTAGACTCACATCTCACGAAGTGCATAAGTTCCTCATTTGAAGGAATGCTGCTCTGGCCCTTTCGATGCGACATCTAAGTTCTGTACAAGTTCATATGTTTTCGAATCTATTTTGGCGAATCGTAACTGTCTTTTGGTGAATTGTAAAACGAAGCTCTACCGCCTAGTCAAGTCAGAAAAACATGCATGTTGAAGGGTTGATTCCTAATTCGGGCCAGGTATCGTGCATTAGGTGAACATGTGCCGGACGTATTTTTTGTGACCGAAAATATTCGACGATCTCTAGCACGTTTTTATAGGCTCTCTCATTTTGTGCAGAGGGCAATAATAAAAGATGAAGAGTACAGTACAGCACACCTGTCACGCGTGCATTCCCGTAAAATCGAAGATTAAGATATTAACTCTAAGAAAAAGTTGGTCAGAGTAAGGGACTTCAGAAAAATTTGTAACTGAAACTATACAATATTTCTTTTAAAATTGAAAGTAGTGAAAAATAACATAATTTTCAAATTCCTTCAAGAACAACAAGAAAAAGAGACGATATGTAGAAAACAGCTCCTCTAATTGTCTCCGCAAACTTATTAACACCTTATTATGTTACAGTATACGAGGCTGGTTTGAAAAGTCCGTGCAAAAATAAAAACTACTTATGTGTTTGGGGTAAACCTTTTTTATTTTTCGACATAGTCTCCTTTTAGGCTTATACACTTCGTCCAACGATGTTCTAGTTTGTTGATCCCTTCCGAATAATAGGATTTGTCCAAGTCTGCAAAATATCCATTAGTGTCTGCAATCGCCTCCTCGTTTGAATAAAATCTTTGTCCCGCCAGCCATTTCTTCAAATTGGGGAACAAATAGTAATCCGAGGGAGCCAAGTCTGGAGAATAGGGGGGATGTGAAACGAGTTGGAATCCTATTTCCATTAATTTTGCGACCACAATTGCTGAGGTGTGTGCTGGTGCGTTGTCGTGATGGAAAAGGACTTTCTTGTGGGCCAATCGCGGGCGTTTTTCTTGCAGCTCGGTTTTCAAACGGTCCAATAACGATGAATAATATTCACCTGTAATAGTTTTACCCTTTTCCAGATAGTCGATGAAGATTATCCCTTGTGAATCCCAAAAGACAGTCGCTATAACCTTTCCGGCCGAAGGAACGGTCTTCGCCTTTTTTGATGCAGATTCCCCCTTGGTAACCCATTGTTTAGATTGTTGTTTGGTCTCAGGAGTATAGTAATGTATCCATGTTTCATCCACAGTGACGAAACGACGGTTAAAGTCCTCCGGATTCTTCTGGAACAGCTGCAAACCATCCTTGCAACACTTCACACAATTCCGTTTTTGGTCAAGCGAGAGCAATCGCGGCACCCATCTTGCGGATAGCTTTCTCATGTCTAAATGTTTATGCAAAATATTATGTATCCGTTCAGTCGAGATGCCCACAGCACTAGCAATCTCACGCACCTTAACTCTTCTGTCATCCATCACCATATCATGGATTTGATCAATGATTTCTGGAGTCGTAACCTCCACAGGCCGTCCAGAACGTTCAGCGTCACTTGTGCCCATATGGCCAGTCCGAAAATTTTGAAACCACTTATAAACTGTTCCAATCGAAGGTGCAGAGTCACCATAATGTTTATCAAGCTTCTCTTTAGTCTCCTGAGGCGTTTTGCCTTTCATAAAGTAACGTTTAATCACCACACGAAATTCTTTTTCGTCCATTTCTTGAAAATCACTGGACTTCCTTGATTCACACGAATGCCAAACACAAAGAAATAGACCAATATGGCTGAAACTTGGTGTGCGTTCATTCAAGAGATGCTACTAACTAAACATGACCTCGATACGCGCCGTTGGTGCCATCTCTCGGACTTTGCACGGACTTTTCAAACCAGCCTCGTAAATATTTAAAAATAATAAAAATAACCGGCCAAGTGCAAGTCGGACTAGCGCAAGTAGTGTTCCGTACGTTGATTGCTTTTAAAATAAAATTTTTTATTACGTATACGGTATAAAATGATCAGTGACTTCACAAAATACACCTCAAGTGGGTTTCAAGAAAGTTTGATTCCGATCTTTGTTGAAAACTGATGACCTTGAAATTTTCGTGATAATAATTTAATGATAATTTTCGTTCAATCTATACCCTATGGAGAATAGTCCAGAATTTTTTGAAAATTTTCTGATCAGTACTTTTCGAAATAAGGGGGAGGACGGCGATTTTTGGCAATTTTTTAAAAATAATTCCAAGAAAAGTGTGCGCTACATTATATATATTTTTGAACTCGTGTTTTCACAAGCCTTCATTTGATACCCCACTCGATGACCTGGTAAAAAAAAAAATTTTTTCACTCTCGATTTTACCCCCTTTAAGTTTAAGTTAACTTTCAAAACTACACGACTGTAATGGCGCCATCAATTCCTATATTAGTGCCATATTTCAACTTTCTATATCAAATAGTTCCGGAGGATATCGGGTGTGACAGACGGACAGACAGACAAATAGGCGGACAGAGACCGAAGTGATCTTATAACTAAAAAGACAATTTTTAGATTACTAGACTCTAATAAATGTAAAATAAACGTATAACACGGTATATAAAGGGTGTCCCAAGAAGTAATTTTGATCGAAAACATTAAAAATTGTAATTTTTTTATTGATTCATAAAGTATGCAGTATAGGGTTATGTATGGAATAACATATCGGGTAAATGGCCTCCACGGCTTTGCTGGCACATACGCACTCTTTTGTCGAAATTTTCCATGACCGTTTTGCATAAATGTGGCTAAATTTCGTTAATACAGCGCTTAATTTCCTCCTTCAAGTCGTAGGTGGTCGTGGGCTTGTTGGCATAAACCTTAGACTTTAAAAAACCCCAAGAAAAAGTCCAACGGCATTAAATCGCATGATCTGGGCGGCCAATTCTGATCACCAAAACGGGATATTACACGACCAGGAAATGACTCATGCAGCAATTGAATTGTTTCTCGGGCTGTATGGCATTTGGCACCCTCTTGTTGAAACTACATGTCGTCCACATCCATATCTTGCAATTTAGTTACAAAAAACTGGATTATCATATCGCGATAACGATCACCATTAACTGTTATTACCTGGTCAACCGCATTTTCGAAGAAGAATGGCCCGATGATGCCTCATCGCTGAAGACGATTTTCTTCGAAAAATCAGTATCCACTTGATGTTCCATAATCCATTCAACGAACTCTCTTCGTTGTGCGTGGTCAGTAGGCTTGAGTTCTTGAGTCAATTGAACTTTGTAAGCGAATACGCTGTAGAGAGCTTCTCGAAATGTCCAATTCTTGACCACGGTGCCGAATTGATGTTCTTGGAGTCTCAGCAACAATCTAACGAAATGTTTTGTGTCGAACGACTTGTTGAAGGACGGCCAGAGCGTTTAAGATCACCAATTTATCCAGTCTCCCTGAATTTTTCAATTAATCTTTTCACAGTTGATGAGGTTAAATCACCACTCCGACCATATTTTGTACGAAAATTCCGAACCGTAGCTGCCAAACTTTCATTATTTTTAAAATATTGCTCAACAATGAAAACACGTTGTTATTTCGTGTAGCGCTCCATTTTTAATAACCCTGGACTGTCAGCTGTCACGCTGTGTTTTTTGTTTTGTTGGCGACACTTTACCATACAAATGGCGCCAAATTCAAATCTTGCGTGAATTTTGGGACACCATTTATGAAGCAACCCATCTAGCACCCACCTCTTTAACCACTTGACTATAAACTATTATGCTTAAAATTGTCAACCAAGAACCAAGAACAGTACTAATACATAGAGAGACAGACGGACAGGTTGACAGAAATGGAGGACCATGTTTTCGACGAACAGGAACCCTGAACCGTGAAAAATGCAAGAATTACGGATTTTTTCACAAGTATAATACTTCCTTCCATATTTTTAACAGTGTCTGGAAATATCTTAATTTAATTAAATATCACAAAAATTTTAGATCAAATTTACGCTACGGTAAATAATGAGAAACGGTCAAACATGTTTTAAATAGGACCAAATTTTTCTTGTACATGAATAAATTTGTCCCAAATGTTAATAATAATTATCGTAATCATTAAAGAAATGGAAAGTAAAAAATTTGCAAGGATAAACTTTCTAACAGATTCTTTTAATTCTAAAGTCAGGCCAGGTACCGATTACCTCTGAAATGCAGCCATTTTGTGGTAAAGATCATAAGGGTTCTTTGTTAACATGTATTTACTCATCTTTTGTTGTCAGAATAACCAGAAAAGAGGTTATAAAAAGAAGTAATAAAACTGACAAGATAGATAATTTATAATTTTTTGTTAAAAATACTGTATCACTATAAAAAATTAGTTTTTATTTTTAACTAAAATAGGTAAAACTGGTCAGCTTAATGTAGAGTCCTGCAAGTTTTATGCTTAAGTATTACCGTTACCATTATTAGACATTCATTTTAAGGAAGATTTGACTAAATGCAGTTGTTTCAGCCTGTACTCGGTGGCAATCCATAATAACACTGCGTTACAAATTTAAAAAAAAAATTAAGTACCCACTTAAATTTCTCCTGTTTATTTATTCATACACACCACTTATTAAGAATACATAAGTACTTTTTGTCTATCACGTACTGTTTTTTAGGTACGATAGTTAACAATTTTAAGTAAAATAATTAAGGAGTAAAGTACAGTGTACACGTAGCTTCATTAAATTTTCCAATAATTCGAATAAAACTGCTAAAAAAACTTATTATTAATACATTTGGACACAACTAAATATAAAATAAATAGTAGAAAGTTTATATTGTACATTAAAAGTTAAAAATATTTAACTTTTTCTCTTATGTTGGGAAATATATTCTCGTTTTAAAAGCCAGCAGTAATCTCCCAACATAGCAACGTCCCAACGACCTTGAAACCGTTCCTCAAGCCTTTTCACATCCTGATGAAATCGTTCCCCTTGTTTATCACTCACTGCTCCAAGATTTGATGAAAAAAAGAGAAATGGGAATGGAGGAAATGAATTTTTAATGACATTCGGCAACCCATCTTTTTGTATGCTCTTAACAAACCGTTCACTAAGAATTCTGCATTCTCGGCTCTATGATTTCCTAAAAAACCTTTTATCACGGCTTTTAATGATGTCCATGCGCATAGTTCTTCGTCATTTAGTGTTTGATCAAATTTGTTGTTTTCCATTAATAGGCGTATTTGTGGACTAATAAAAATACCTTCTTTCAACTTTGCGTCACTTAATCTTGGAAAAATAGATTTTAAATATAAAAATCCTTCGCCATTTTTATCCATCGCTTTCACAAAATTCTTCATTAAGCCGAGTTTTATGTGTAGAGGAGGTAAAATAACGTCTTCGAGGTTGATTAAAGCAAGTATTTTACATTTGACTTCGCGCACCCAAATTCCGTTCGTTTTGGCCAGTCTTTGATCAAATAGTGCTTATCAGTTTATCTTGATGCACAGTACGTCCAAAATATAGAAAATACGCAGTACATACTTTTTCAGATATTTTTTTTCCTCAAGACTTGAGAATATAGTGTCCACACACGTAACAAAACTTGTTTGGTGAAGTTTTGCACTGACGGCGACTACTTTTTTCAGTATACATCTTTAAAACTGTATTATTACATCCTTAACCAGGTAATCTCAAAGAAACTAACAAGAAATGAACATATCCTCTCAATAGATTATCTAGCGATTACATTTATTAATATGAACAATATGAGGGTAGGTTAAGAAAATGTTATAGGTGTGTACCTTAAAAACAAGACGTGATAGAAATAAAAGACATCCACTGCTTACATACTATAACTAATAGGAAACTATAATAGCAATCAGTTTTTCGGGTACCAAAATCATGTCACGCAGTGTAATTATTATGTGAAATGTGAAAAAATAATAAAACAATTATTTACACAAATTTTCCACTATATTTGTAACACACCGTAACATGTTTCGCATCACAGTAGTTTCTTCCGACGTTACATTCTGAATTACTGAACACTAAAGAGTAAAAGTGTTAATATATAAGTAGAAGCAAGAAAAGAAAACTTATTTTTACCATTAACTAATTAAATATTAATAGAAAATATTTAACAAAGGTGAATTATTAAGGTCTACGTGATCGTCCAATAGACGGTTCGAATTTTTAAGTTTGTTTACCTCTAGAGAATCAATTAGGTTTAATCTCTGGCTTTTGTTCTAATTGTGTAGAATTTTGAAATTATTATTAAAGGTGTAACCATTCTCGATTGTTTTGCATAATTGGATTCGGTTTTTCCTTTGATAAAACATTTATAATGTTCATCTAATCTTTTACCAAAATATCTACCAGTCTGGCCTATGTATGCTTTGTCACAATCTCCACAATTTAGTTGATAAACTCCTGATTTTTTAAGATTATCTGTTTTAGATTTAGTATTTTTAATAAATTTGCCTAAAGAATTGTTTGTTTTGTAAGCTACTTTAATGTCTACACTGTCGAGGACTTTACCTATTTTTGAAATTGAGTGACCTATATATGATATAACTTTGTAATTGTTTGCTTTTTCTTTGCTTTTAGGATAAATCATATCGATGGTTTTTTTATATAACTTTTTTTGTAGGATTTTATCGACTAAATTTAAGGAATAACCATTATTAAGTACGATTTGTTTGATGAAGTTAAGTTCTATCTGAAAATTCTTTTTATTAAGGGGGAGAGATACTAGCCTATGAATCATACTGTGAAAGGCTGTCAGTTTATGTTGAATTGGATGACAGGAAGAATTGTTTATGGTTGTGTCAGTATGAGACGGTTTATGGAATACTGAAAATTGATGTTTATTATTCTCTCTCTGAATTGTTTATTATTTTTTTACATTTCACATAATAAGATTTGACTAATTTATCCATCATTTAAGCATAAATTTGAATCTAGTTTATACAGTATTCATTGGTTGTATACATACAAGAACCCTACATTACACTTCCGTTCGATAGTTCGCGGGCGCGCTTTCCCGGTTGAGGCTTCTGAAGGCGAAGTTTGGGCAATTTGGAGCTCCAGAGTGTGGAACGGTGATCCACAAACTGCTTGGCAAAGATTCTAATCGTAGAGGATTACTAAGCGCTAGGAGGAGTGATTCCTAAATGGTCGGTTGATGTGCTTTGAGCCGATAGTTGAACACGTGAGGCCGTGTTTTTTGTGACAGTTACGTAATCGGACTGGCGAGCTGACAGAAAATGGTTATATTCAAAACCAGTAGCAGTTTTTCGAGAAGTTCCTTTATCAATGTCTACGATTAATAATATTTTTCTCAACTGCATAACAATGAAAATATTCTGGAGATTTACTAGAGCTCAGACTCGACTACACTAGATTTTCCTTAGGGCCCGAAGAGGGGAGAGCCATAGTCGAGGATATGTAACGCACCACCGATGAGTCGAGAGTGCTCTGCTTAAATACGAGACGGATCTTGAGTTGGATAATTGCCTTAGCAGCAGTTCCATTAAAGGTAAAGTAAAGTAAAGTAAAGCAACCTTACATTAAAAACAGAGGCACCAAAGTCACACTGATAACAATAAACCTAACAGCGAAAGTGATCAGTTACACATCACTATAACAAATCAACAATTACAATATGAACATTGTACTACAGCTAAGCCCTTTCTAATTTTCAACAGTATTAAAAACGTTCCTCTCTATCCAACAAATACTATTCTAAATCTCATTCTAACAAGCTCAAAAGGAGTATAGCTCAGTCAAATTTTGACGAAAAACTCTCATTAAATGTTAACAGGCTGCATTTTGGTAGACATGTAGAATACGATTAAAAAGAATTTGCTGCTCTAAAGTGTACGTTAAGTCTACAAAATCTCGAAAAATAAAAAGATATCGAGAAACTAATAGCACCACGCGAAAGAGCGGAAAATTTTACAAAAAAAATAGGGTATAGATTATTTTTTTTAGTTTTACCGTAATTTAAAACCAAAATATTTAAAATAAAATGGCTGGTTTTATCCATTCAGTTGTAATGGGACTTCCAACCTCATTTATGTTTAAATTAGGGTTTCTGTATATTGCTAAATATTTTGAAATTAGCTCTTAAGGGATTTCTCGTGGTACTGATTAAGAATTCGATGACAGATTTAAAAAATTCAAAATGGCCGATCCAATATGACGGCCAGAGAGGACGTAATTCACTTAATTTCCTCGAGTAATTTAGAATTTTTTGTGTTTTCAATAAGTGTTTTCTTTATACCTAAATGCTTATTTGAAATATCAATACTTTTTACTTAAACCTTTTATCTTTCATTTCCCACCTTTAAATATTTTTTTTATTTTAAGTTTATTTAGTTGTATGATAATAATAAGCCAAAAAGGCGTTTATCATGAACACCTTCTTAAGGGCAAAATTACAAAAATCGAGAGAGTTTTTTTCAAGTGTTTAATGATTTTTTAATATTAGTTATACTTTTAACTGTAACTAAAAAAAATGTCCGACTTTTTTTGCCCATTTCGTACTGATATGAACGAATTGCCGGTGACGCACTACAACAGGCAAATTTTCATATTTTAAAACTCAATTTTTAAATAACACAGACAATGTGTGTATTTTTAATTATGCTTATATTTAAACTTATGGAATAATAATAAAATATATGCACAAGGATTTTTTTTCAACACTAAATTTTATTTAATATTTGTAATTTACTGTATACCCGTTAAAATCATGCAAATAAAAGTTTCGTTTTAAGTTTTACAAATTATAAAGCAATAAAAATGAAAAGTATTAGTATCATCGGAAAGCTGAATCTTTTAATTTCTTTTTTACACTTTAAAACAAGTAATGTCGATTAACTTTCGAGCGGTGCGCGTAGATTGTCATATTAAGATGTTTCGCGCGTTAGACTTTTTAAATCGCCTATCCGAATTTTTAATAAATTCTCACACTAAAAAAAAATCTGGAAAAAAATCTATATATTGTTTTTGTAGAATTTCTCGCTCTTTCACGTGGTTATTTTTTCGATATCTTTTTTATTTTTCGATTTACCGAAAAAAAACGAATTTTTGATTTTATTTTGGATTTTGTGGGCTTAACTTATAATAAACTTAAGCAAACTTTTTTTTTATCGTATTTTACATTAAAAAAAAAAAACCACCTGTGTGCCAAAATGCAGCCTGTTAACATTTAATGAGAACTCAAAACCCCTGTGTTTTAGGAATATTGATGTTGGTGTGTTTAATACTTTATAGAGAAAATATACAGTAAATACCCAAACAAGTTGCATGACACTGCAAGCCATTGTACTCCATATATTTCGCGCTAGATCCACGTGGGAAAGGCAGTCGCAGTATTAAATCAGAAATATAATACCTCCTTAGATACAATTAATTTTAAAAATGCTCCTTAATAATAACTGAACAAATTCATTTTATAAAAGGCTAGAAGGCTGTATAACTGTCTGCCTAATCGGGTACCCGGAACTCTTCAGAGTTGATTCTTTAAAACGCTGAAGCAAAGCTTCTAATTTGAGTCCGGTTGTCTGCAGTCGCTTGGGTTGGACTCAAAATTAAGGTTGAGGTTACAATTAAGCAGTAGTCATAAACGCAAAACTGGACGTGATAATAACCAGCTAAACTTTGAAAATCTTTAACTTGAGCGGGAACATGAAATTAAAGAGTTATTAATTGTTGATTGTTCAATTTGCTCTCAACATCTGTTACCATATTACCTCTAGAAATTAAGAATACTAGGTTAGTAGATCATTAAAATGAACTTTGTATGAATATAGATCCCTGATAGCAACGAAATTTCTTTAATTGCAATACACTTTGACAACGATCTTAATCAATTACTGTCAATTAAAAGATACGATAAAAATCCGTCGGCCATCAGATTTTTTTCTTAGGGAATTGCCGTGTTGTTAAAATTAACCATGACTGAATTCCTTATCGAATCAATTTATCATTTTAACGAAAATATTGGGAACAACCTCTAGATAATTTAAGTAACTAATGTTTTTATGTTTAAATTAATATTTGATAATTAGTATTGTATTACTGTAATAAATAAACTTATTACCTTATCTTACCTAACCAAATTTCTTTATTGTTTTTAGCAATAATAAAAAATCAAAATCTTGAAAAATAATGTCGAGCATTAAATTCAAATGTATTGAATTTTTATCGAAAAAAAATTATTTAAAATTTTAAAAGAACCTCATAAAAGTTTAAGTTATCACAATTAACGTTATCCAATTAAAATCTATCGATAATTAACTAAACTCAACCGTCACATGAACAAAGATTGTTAAATAAATTTTTTGATAGAGTAATCGAGTAATTAAAAAAAGCTAAGTTTATCAAAATTGATTATAACATTTTGGTATAGTATTTTTCACGATCTAAGAAAGTGATTTAGCTACCTATACCTACTCAAAATTCAACAAGATTCGAAAGTGATTAATTTATGGCTGTTTAATGACAAGGTATCGTGCAGGGCTACACTATACCTGATTGTATAATTGTTGGGTTTAAAATTTTGTTGTGATAAGAATTTTAATGTTTTATGTACTGAATAATACACAATATAGTAATTACACAAATATATTAAAACAGTGTATAGTGTTCTCGCGTACATTTATTACAATTTTAGTTATTAATTAATATCTAGCTCAAACTATCTTGCAAATCAATAATAAGTTTTTTTACAGGTTCTAAACTATTTATATTTATGTACATACATCTATATAAGTTTTCAATTTTTTTGACGTGTTGAATACAGTTTCTCCAATTTTCAACGGTTACATTTTTAACTTCTGTCTTTATCAACTCAATCACACCACTGTTTAAAGTGGGTGTATTATTGTGAGCACGTATATTAGACTTTATTTTATGCCATATTAACTCGATCGCATTAAAGATACAATAATATGGTAGAAGCCGAATTATTTCGTGTCCTGCTTCCTTTGCAATTTTATCACAAACATATTCCTTTGCAAAATTGTAACTTTTTAAAACTTCTAACAATTTTAACTGTATAACTTTCATGGAAATATATGTCACTTTCGCACAAAAAGGCTTGTATTTCCCTTTTTTACTGGTGGAACTTGGTACCTTATTCATTTGGCGACTATGATAGGATGCATTATCCATCACAGTACAGCTATTCGCTGGTATATTCGGCATTAATTTGTTTTGAAGCGAATCTTCGAAAACTTCAGCGGCTGTATCACAATGATAATCCGAGCTGGAATCTGAAATATTCTTGTCTGCTAGAAATAGTCATCCTGGTATCCAGCCTTCTTGTAAAATAGTTATTGTTTTACCTTTATTTGATGAAGCTTTGGTGTGGCATTTTTTTGAGTTATTAATCCCTCCTTTATTCGGTGTGTAGTGGGTGTCATATCAAGTCTCATCTAGGTAGATATCGTTCGATTTTTCGATCTAGCTGTATTTATTTTTTTAAGATATTCCATTCTGAGTTGTTGTAAGCGCCGTGATTCCATTATAACTTACGTTTTGTCTATTTTTTTTAGCAAAAACCTCAAACGGCGTAGAATACGCCATAAAGTTGTAGTGGAACATTTTATGTCACGGACAGCCTCCGTGAAAGTGACAATAATGTAGGAACTTTTTGTTCTGCATACATTTCATGAATTTTGCGGCGGATTAAGTCTTCTTGACAGAACCCTACGACCCTGTTACAGCCAGGTACGTGCGAAGATCCTAACGGTCGTTTAATGTTTTTATTGCATCAATTTGCCAAATCACTTTCTTAGATCTTGAAAAATACTTTATCATTGGTTTCAAAAATATAATTACCTTTATAACTCAATTACCACAATACGAGTTCATAAACCACTGTTTGGCGGTTTCAAATTTCTTGATAGCGGTGAGCAAACTAACGTAATTTATACATTTGTTCTAAAGACTTCAATCATGGCGGCATTCATACAGATACAATTCTTCTGGATGTCTCCTGTGTCGAGTGGAAAAGGGGTTTTATCAATCATCCTGCTGGCTTCCTCAAAGCTTATTCCGGAAAGTGACTTCTTCGGAATCTAGCACGAAACGGATTTAATTCCGCTTGCACACGTCTTTTATATTAGCGGAACAGGTTGGGAAGGGAAGCTTCATGGATGATATATTTCCAGATTGGTGAGAAGTATAGACCAGTGTCGCGATTAGCTTGTTGGACTATTTAGATATTTTAATGGACTCTCGAATTTTTCTAAGACGGAACAAGAACTTTGGTGGAAGGATCTTTGATTGGTCAAAGAGAATCTGTATACTATGCCATGCTGGTGTTGTGCAAGTGCTGAAGTGGAAATATTACAAATACATACTGCCCTTGATGTTCTTAAATTCTAGTTAATATTGTTCTGCTCGTTTCGCCGATATAAGTTTTACAACAGCTACAGGGAATACAACAGACTCCAGAAGTTTTAAAGAGAACCTTATTTCTATCTCTATATTGTGAGAGTGTAGGGAACATAAAAAATTAGGTTATTGGTTTATATTTCCGTAGCATTTTCGAAGTGAAATTTGTCACATTCATAATGTATGGAAGGACTACAATCCCAAGAGACTGATCTGCTTGACTTCTAGTCTTTCCAGAAATCTGGGGTGATATATGTTTTTGTATGAAACATTTTATATATTGGTATTGGAAATTGGTTGACTGAAGAACGGAAGTAGAGTCTTCTAGTTCTTATTGAAGATATTCTAGTTGAGAGAATGTTATAACTCTGTGAACGAGTTGATGACTTGGTGTTTTTAGCGGAGGTGGTGATTCCTGAAATATGTAGTCCTAACGAAAGTATCTTAACTAGATTCCCAATGGAGAGTCTATTTATACATAAAATACCACCCAGCTAAAATAAATGAAACAAAATTCTATATCCTCTGTTTTTGATGTTTCTAAGATTAACACACGTAATTTCATTTACTTTTAATTTATAAACCAAGCCCTAAAAATAAATGTCTTCAAATTTTTGCCTTTCATTGAAATACACGAGAAATACTTTAAAAAAAAACGATATTTTCAAAATAAGTCGTTATTTTGTTACAATTGTGTATAATAAATGCTTTTTTGTATTCGGCAAGTGGACTAATTGAGAATTAATCCAATCTTCAAAATATTAACACTAAGAACAGACAGCATCGCCTTTCTGTTAGTGAATACGCTAATAAAATTTTTTATAAAAAAATCACCGATAAATTTTACACACCCCACCTTTCCATAAATAACCTAATCTCTAACGTGCATCAACGCACAAACCTTTTTAATTAATACCGAAGTCGATTCCATACCGGAAATGTTACAACATCGAAAAGGGGAAAACTTAAACCCCTCGTTTATTTGACGAGTAATATTTCGAGGGTCGAGAAACGGCCACTCCCACCTCTAACATCGTCCTGATCTCCTGTTTAAAAACCCTTCGAAACCACGTGGCAAGGGCGGATGGCAAGGACGAATGTTCTGGAAAAGGAAATTTGGGAATAATGGGGTGGAATCTCCAAGGACGATCTAATATTATTGACGGTATTACGGCCTAAAACTTAGCGATGTAGTTTTATGGGAAGGACTTTTTTTACTTTTTGTTTAAAATTAGGAATTTGATATATTTTTAAATAAAAATTAAATATTGACTCTTTTTAGAGGGTTGAAGAAAGAAATAAAGAATAACACGTAGGTTGAAAAGTTTTTGGTCTAGCTACTTAAAACACATTTTTTTTGCAAAATTCGACTTTATTCATCAATATAGTAGCCTTCTTGAGCAATACAATCAGTCTAACATTTTTATACGTTTCTTGTAGAAGGATTTGTATTTGCCTTCAAAATAAGCCTCAGCTTCGGCGATAACTTCTTCATTGGAGCCAAATCTCTTTCCTGCGAGCATTTTTTTGAGGTCTGCGAATAGATAATAGTCGCTGGGCGCCAAATCTGGAGAATACGGTGGATGAGGAAGCAATTCGAATTTCAATTCATTCAATTTGCCATCGTAACCACTGACTTGTGACGCGATGCATTGTCTTGATGAAAGAACACTTTTTTCTTGTTCATTTGGAGCCATTTCTTTACGATTTCTGCCTTCAAACGCACCAATAACTTTATATAATATTCACTATTGATGGTTTTTCCCTTCTCAGCATAGTCGATGAAAATTATTCCACCGCATCCCAAAATACAGAGGTCAAAACCTTCCTAGCCGACTGTTGGTCGCTTCAGGCGGCTTTCACCGGCTGCTGTCCACTCAGCTGACTGCCGATTTGATTCGATGTGTAGTGGTGTTTCATCCATTGTCACATATCGTATGAAAAGATCCTTTTTATTGCACTTAAACAAGTCCAGACAACGGTCAGACTCATCAACACTTGTTGTTTTTGGTCTACTGTGAGCGGTACCCATTTCGAACAGAGCTTTCTCATGCCCAAATGTTCATGCAAAATATGACCAACACGTTCTTCTGATATCCTTAGGGTGTCAACTATCTGACGCAATTTCACTTTACGGTCATCCAAAACAATTTTGTGGATTTTTTTGATATTTTCCGGTGTAACCACCTCATTTGGGCGTCCAGAGCGTTCAGCATCATTTGTATCTGTACGACCGCGTTTATATTCAGCATACCAACAAATGATGAGTGATTTTCCAAGAGCAGAGTCTCCGTAACACTTATCAAGTCATTGCTTTGCCTGAACGGTATTTTTTCTCATCAAAAAACAGTGTTTAATCAACAAACGAAATTCGATTTTTTGCATTGTTTTGAAAATATCGAAAGTAGCGTCACTAAAACCACTGTAACTTGTAAACTAATCTTCGAAATGTCATGAATTTTTGACATGTATCGTTTGAAGGTTGGTACTTCCTAAAAATCAGATGGACTTTTTCAAACGGGCGACATCTATGTCTAGACCAAAAACTTTTCAGCCTACGTGTTATAATAAATCATTATTTTCCATCAGTACATATATAAAATGGTATTTTTTGGGTCACCTACCTACCTAGACATGAAATTGCTTGATTGTGAAATTATTTTCGAAATTTTCTACGAGTTTGTTACTTTTTGTAAAGAATTTGAAGCATCGAGCACTAATATAGTTTCTAACTAAAGAGGAAATGTACCGAAAGTTAAACCTGACAGTGGCATACGGCAATGCCATTCCATCTTATTTTTATGCAAAATTTTGGTCTAAACCATTTCAGCAGGACTAAAACTGCAATTTAGAATCACTTCAGATCGGAAAGAACGGTTGAGACAAAAACGGAAGAGATCATTAGGTTTGTTGAGGATTCGTTGCTGTTAGATTGATGCATGAAGATCCCAGTACTCGCTAAATAAATTGGAATTTTTTTTATGTTCATAGCGTACGTGCTGCAGGAAAATCCCTAAAGCGCTATAGGAGCGACACGTGTGCGGAAAAAGGGATTTGCGTTGGTCTTGAATCGCTGTAAATTGTATTCGGTGGGAAATTCGATCTTGCGAAAATCATTCCACAGGGATGAAATTTTTCATATAAAAGACTGTTTGAAAAGGATTGTACGAGCAGTGACAAGCTGAACCTCATAGGGATGTACTGTATTAACGCGACGTGTACTACTGGCATACACTGCTCTGGGGGAATTAAGCGCACTACATCTATCAAACTCTTTCCATGAAAATACTTATAGAATCGACTCAAACTTCTCTGCGAAGTTCTAAGTATACAAGGTTGCTGGTGAGTTATGAATCTTCAGTCAGGCGAACTCTTCTGAATAGAATTCAATAGAATTCAACACATGGAGTGTATGTTTGGGAGTAGAGCCCCAAACATGAAAGCAGTACTCCATCAGTGTTCGAATTTGGCTTTAAACAAAATTAAAAGTGTAAAGCTTTCTAGTTCCGAATAATACTGCCAGCTTTTGAGAAGGTTTCTTTGCTGTGCATCCAACATGTTCATGCCAAGGCATATTTGCTCCCAAATTAATGCCTAGAAAATTAAGTGACGATGCTAGAGAAATGGGGTGTCCCGACACAACTATATCGGGTTCCGTAACCTTAACTTTTTTGGAAAAAAACTGCCGCCTGGGTTTTGATAGCGGTAAATTCTACTTGGTTACTGCCACCTTAAGATAGATCTGGAGTCTTTGCTAAGCTGAACGACTTCCTGTTTTCTGCAGCTGTAGGTTGAATTCCTGGTCCTTTCCAGCAAGTTGTTAATGTAAATGAGAAAGAGAGTAGGATATATTATAAAGCATACGTATGGAATCATTATTCCATACGTATGGGGCACCCTATATATATATATATGTTTCAATAGATGTTTTTACGGATGATGGAATATAATACATTAAAATTCCTGGTTTCAATCCGTTCGTCTAACTGTGATCTTGCTGGTGCTACCACTCGAAGCTAATTGAGAAACCGACGTGCGGTTGCCGTCTTTTATAGGTCGGCGTTTACGCAGATTGTAGGTGGGGGGTCGGAAGTGTTCGTCCGAACATCGATGTTTGCGGGCTGGGTGGTAATTACGGGTTCCAGCGCTATGCTGACTGTTGTCTTTTCGATGTTTTCGTTATTCCTTGGTTTAGCTAATAGATCCTTCCATGTAGTGGAAATATTCTGCTCATTCTCGAGCACCATTCTTTTCGATTTCCGATTTGGAAATTGAAAAGAATATAATACCGATTTTTTGTTGAATTGCCAGAATCGCATCTACCAAAAATGAATTATCGCGGACACGTTCTTACTTGAGGGACTGTGTATAAATAAATAAACCTATCTTTTTACTGTGTTGCTCCCCAATTATCATGAATTAGTACTATGATATAATTGTAATGACTTAGATATAATTTCGCTTTTAATGAGATGTAGGACTGCAAAAGATCAAAAGTAATTTTTTGTTGCCCCCTTAAGTTTAACCAACCTTAAAAAGAAAAGCTGGGCGTCGTCCCTAATTAGAAACAAAAAATAAAAAAGTTAGCCAGAAGTATATCTAATTAATAAATAAATGCAATAAAAATAAACCGCTCCTAAAATCGATATTTGCTTATCTATAATAACCCATTATTTATCTACTACTTTAAACAATGCCAATGTTTTATCTAAATATGTTTTAAAATGCCTGTACTTATTCCCTTATCATGTTAACAAGAGGAATCATAACTCATTAGATACTGAATTTTCCATACCAAAATAACTGGCAAATAAGTATATGTATAGTTTTCCTGACTTATACTACTACGTCATAATAATAATTTACATGGATTTAAGTGAAACACGAGAAAAGCTATGTATTTATATAAGTTATATTCAAGAAGATGGAAAAACGTTGTTTATGCACGGAACATTTCTGCCATACGATTTAATAAACTACATGCTGAAAAGTGAAACAATTAAAAACTCTATGACTTAATCGCAACTGGTCACTATCTTATTTCAAATAATAATAACCGGTCAAGTGCAAGTTGGGCTTGCGCAATTAGTGTTCCGTACGTTGATTGCTTTTAATATAAAAAATTTTGTTATAGAGGCATAAAATGATCAGTGACTTCACACAAAACACATCCCAAAAGAGTTTTCAACAAAGTTTGTTTCCTATCTTTACTGAAAACTGATGACTTTGAAATTTCTGTTTTTTTTATATACCAAATAAATTATTAAAGATAATGCACTCGTGATAATTTTCATTCAATCTACACTCTGTGCAGAATATTCTAGCATTTTTTCAAAATTTTTTGATCAGTACTTTTCGAGATAAGGAGGGGGACAGCGATTTTTCGCACTTTTTTAAAAACAATACAAAGAGAAGTGTGCGTAAGTATTACATTATATATTTTTGAACTCGTCTTTTTACAGGCTTTCATTTCACACTCCACTCGATGATCTGACTATATTTAGGGTCCAACTGGCTCCGAGATATTAACGTGTACATAAAAGTGTTGGATTGATAGTAAATAAACCGGTCAAGTACACAATTAGTGTTCCGTACTGTACTAAAATATAAAATTTTTGTTACGGCAGTATAAAGTGATAAGCGACTTCACAAAATATACCCCAAATAAGTTTTCAATAAGAAAATTGAGAGCCCAGATTACAAACATGTCTAGTTAGATACTGACTCAGTAGGCTTAATCAGAGCAACCAGAATAAAACAAAAACTACAATGTATTTTCACGTTTTTTCTTAGTCAATAATATATAATAGTTATAGCATCTTAGCTACCTAATGGCCAAAAAATGAATCTAGCTCAATCTAGGGTCTAGTAATAAAAGTTTAAAACAAATATTTACTACATAAATATTTGTTTAACTATAAACAAATATAATAAAATTATTTTTACTTGGTACCTCACGCTTAAAGCAGTAGCTATCACTACCAGTTCAATTCATAACTTTCGACGAAATTAACCTTCACCACAGTAAATATAAAACACAGTAGCAACAGTCCGACTCGGCACCTTTGATCTCAAAGGATTCGAGTTTGTAATGATCACATGACCATATTGCTGGTATGATGCCCGCGAGTTTTCTTTCAAGAAAAATCCTATTCTGCAGAATAAAAATAAATTTTGTTGATTGAAAGGAAAAAAAAACTAGAAAAGTTTTTTTTTAGAAAAACTTTTTATCAAGTTCTTATTAAAACAGAATAACAAAAACAGGGAAAAAAGTAAAAAATACAAGGAAAAAATACATTTAGCTTCAACGCTTTTTACACGGTATTCATTTAAATGTCTCATTGCTGAATCTATATTTCTCAGCTATTAGAGATATTGTCTGGGGGAAAAACTGTTCATTTTGAGAATATATCTCCGCACACCTTCAGCTTCGCACGTATATTATCAACAATCAGGCTCCTTATAATTCAGCGAATTCCAGTAATCTAGAGGAATTGAAAATAATTATAATTATCATTTTAAGATGAGATCTTCTGAACTTAAACATAACTGTTTTACAAATAAAATGTATCTGTATTATTAAAATACAGTTATCATAATCATAATAAAAATAAAGAATTATAAATAAATTACCTTTGAAGATACCTCATATATTTTTACAAGCACTAACCGCACAACAAAAACTTCCTGCCTTCACCATTCAAATGTAATGTACTCGTGATAATTTTCGCTCAGCCTACACTTTATGGTGACTATTCCAGAATTTTTTTAAAATTTTTTGATCTGTACTTTTCGAGGTAGGGTGGGTGGACAGGGGTCTTTGGCCATCCTCTTAAAAATAATACAAAGAACAGTATGCTCAAGTATTACATCATATTTATTTTTGAATTTGTGTTTTCACAAGCTTTCATTTAACATTCCACGCGATTTCACCCCATAAAACTAACTCCTTAAATTAAAATTTAACTTTCAAAAGTACACGGCTCTAATTGTTCCATCAGTTTCTATATTTATGCCAAATTTCAACTTTTTATGTCAAATAACTTCGAAGAACATTACGTATGACAGACAGATAGACGGACAGACTGACACTGAAGTGATCCCATAACAGATTTGAAGGTTGGGAGTAAGCCAAAGCTCAAGTTTTTTCTTGTCTGCACACGAAAAAAAAGACACCCTGTCACCTCTAAGGGAAACGATATCAAAAAGATTGTTTTTTGGCCACAATGACATGATGATTTGGTCTAAAATGGATACAACTTTACTTAGTTGCGTTAAACTATGCCTACTTTTTTGCAACTCTAACAGTGTTTTTTTAGATTATTTATTAAGTAAATAAATAATTAAAATCAATGTTTTATCATATCGATCTGCTATTATCAAGAAAGTAAATAATGAATCATTTCTTAAACTGTACAAAAATGATCAATTTAGGAAAATTCCGAATAGAACACTCTTAGATTGCCCGCATGTATGTAAGGCATAATGTTCTAGATAAAGAAGGTCGGGAAAACGATCTAATGATACTTAAAGCATTTTACTAGCTTTTCTCCCATATTTTAATCCTAAAAAATCCAAAGCCAAAGATTAAAATGCAACCAAATCCTAGGAATAGAAACAAACACTGAAAACATTAAATATGAGTATTCAAAATCATATTTGTACCTTTATCGTAGCCGGTACTCAGCATTATGAAAATAACCACGTAGAATTTAATTCTACACACCCATTTCGAAAAAAGTAGTGAAACCCTATATAGTTATATTGGGATACTACATCAGCATCGTCGCTCCACTTGTTAAGCTTTAACTTGGGAGAAGCGAATATGCTTTGTTACACATTGCGAGCATACGTTTCTCTCTTGTGGCTATTTAGTACTACAGAAGTAACAGCGATCTAAGCCACATTGATTTTCTTAATTAAGACTAACTTGATTAAGCAAATTGAAGAAACATATCCATAACCTATAAACGAACATTTAGATATCAAAATTATTAACATACCTCTTCTTAGTTGAAAATATCTACAGAAATTATTAACAAAAATGTCATATTTTTACTACTTAGTATATATCACCACTACAAAAAACAATTTATTTTTGCACTCGAAGCGCGTTTCGCTAACCATGTTAGCTTCATCAGGAGCGATGATTGGCTCATCAAGATAATCATCGCTCCTGATGAAGTTAACATGGTAGCGAAACGCGCGTCGAGTGCAATAAATTGTTTGGTGTAGCGGTGATATATACTGAGTAGTGTCATTGTGCTAAAGATTCCACATTCCCAACTTAGTCATATTTTTATATTATGTAATAATAATCTCTATCTCTAACATCCCTTCCGCATCCACTCCTGGATATAAGCCTCTTCTTCATCCTTTCAGAGTTCCCGATCTTGAGCTAGTTGGTGCCAGTTGCATCCTACTCTCATCTTAATGTCGTCCAACCAGCGTTTTGATGGTCTTCTGGTACTTCTTTTGTACTCTCTCGGCCTCCATTGCAGTACGCTGTTTGTCCATCTAGTATCCTCTTTCCGAGCCACATGACCAACCCATCGCCATTTGAGCTTCGCCACCCCTCTTCTTCTTATTTCCTCGGTCCGGATGTGACCTCTTGTTGTGTTGTTCTCAATGGGTTGGCGGATTAGATTGTCAGTGTCATTATTTCCATACCATAAGTCAATACTGAAAGGATACAGCTATTAAAAATAAAAACTCTTCTTTTGAGGTTGACTGGAATTTGTGAATTTTTTAGAACCATACTCAGTTTTCCTACGATGGTCCAGGTCATACGGATCCTTTTCGTTATTTCTGCAGTTTGGTTCTGCTTGCCCAATGTGACTGTATGCCCCAGGTCTGTATAACCATTTACGTTTTCGATCTTATTTCCATCTATTTCAATATTCAAGTTTAAGTCCGTCATTACTTTAGTTTTGGATAGATTCATTTTTAGGCCGACTCTCTTTGATTTGTTCTCTAATTCTTTTAGCGTTTCCTGAAGTTCTTCTGCGCTATCACTTATTATTACTATATCGTCGGCAAATCTGAGATGGTTCCACCCTCATACCTTTGTCTTCTCAAATTAATCTTTTAAATATATCCTCGCGTAAGGGTAAGCAACTTTGAGGATATGGTATAGCCTTGTCTAATTCCTCTTTGTAACTTTATTTTTGATGTTTTTAAGTATTCTGTTACATTTATTTCGATGGTAGCATTATTATAAATTTGTTTTAGGAATTCTCTATATCTTGAATCGATTCTTGCGTTATTCATTCCTTCCACCATTCTATGCGGTCAAAAGCTTTATTATAGTCCACAAAAGCCAAGTGTAGAGGTACATTATATTCATTGCACTTCTCTGTCAAAGTACATATTGCTTGAAGATGATCTATGGTGCTATAGCCTTTATGAAACCCTGCCTGTTCTACTGGCTGATAATCGTCGAATTTGTAGGCGAGTCTGCTGTTGATTATTTTTGTTAATAGTTTGAAGGGTGAAGTAGAAGATTTATGGGGCGATAGTTGTGTAACTTGTGTTTGTCTCCGTTCTTATGTGGCAGGATGACCTGCGAATGTTGCTATAGATCCTGAACGATGCCATTGTGAAGACAATTATTCATAAATATTCTAATAGATGCCACAGTGTGGTAAAAGACTACAGCTCTTTGTAGTAGTTTTCGACGATTTCTGTTATCTGATCTTTTTAGTGTTCCGTCCGGAATACTTATAAGATCACTTCGGTGTCTGTCTGACTGTCTGTCTGTCTGTTTGTCACACCCGATTATCTCCGAAACTATTTGACATAGAAGGATGAAATTTGGCACTAATATAGGAATTGATGGCCTCATCAGAGCCGTGTAGTTTTGAAAGTTGAATTTCGACTTAAGGGGTTAGTTTTGGGGGGTGAAATCGGAAGAAAAAAAAACATTTTTTTACTAGGTAATCGAGTGTGGTGTCAAATGAAAGCTTGTGAAAACACGAGTAAAAAATGTATATATAATGTAATACTTGCGTGCACTTTTCTTTGTATTATTTTTATAAAATCGCGAAAAATCGCTGTCCCCCCCCCCTTATCTCGAAAAGTACTTATCAAAAAATTTTGAAAAAATTCTGGAATATTCTCCACGGGGTGTAGATTGAACGAAAATTATCACGAGTGCATTTCCTTTCATAATTTATCTGGTATATATAAAAAACAAAAATTTCAAGGCCATCAGTTTTCATTAAAGATTGGAAATAAACTTTGTTGAAAACTCATTAGGGGTGTGTTTTGTGAAGTCACTGATCATTTTATACCTCCGTAACAAAACTTTTTATTTTAAAAGCAATCAACGTACGGAACACTAGTTGCGCAACTTCAACTTGCACTTGACCGGTTATTTATACTTGATATTCACATTTTTGTCTTTCATTTGATACATTATTTATCACCCTTTAGTAAGTAATAATAATACATACTCATAATTTAAAATAAATGTAATGGAACAAAAACACTTCTAAAATCAATACCACTTTTAACTTATCTATGATTGTCATTTCGTTATCTGCTACTTACTAGGTCAAGCATAGACAATATTTTATCTAAATTACTTATTTTAGAGTGCTAGTAATCATTTTCAAATAAAAAAGTTTCAAGTGAATCCGAAGTTATTAGGCAATTTTTAAAGTGCGACATTCCCGTAATGACATTTGACATACGCGGTGAAAAACATTTTAACGTACGTAAGAACACGTAATTTGAAGGTTAGACCGTGTGATATATTATGCACAGAAGGCCTATCTATATATCTATAGATGCGAATTAGATCCACCAAAAATGAATTACGCTTTTATGACGCAGACTTGGTTTTTAATGGATAAATGTTAACGAAACTGCGGTGATAAAAAAGCAACGATGCAAGTACAAGTACAAGATTATTGATTATAAATGATTCATTCCTCTAACTTTCTCTTATTTCAAGAGTTAGGGAAAAATGATCAAGAAATTATCGTCCATGGCGTTTTTCGTACATGACACAAACTTTTATTTTTCAGTCTTACAGAATTCTTAATCTTAAAAGGCCAATATTATATATATATATATATATATATATATATATATATATATATATATATATATATATACATATATATATATATATATATATATATATATATATATATATATATATATATATATATATATATATAGTATTATTGTGCTGTGGTGCAAAATAAGGAAGGAAAAGAATTTTTCTAACTCTAAGAAAGCGGAGAATAAAAAACGGAATTTATATACGAAATATTTACTAGAAACGGTTATAATAAAAGGTAATCACAATGGGGAGACAAGACTTGATGGAACATAAAGAAGAATCCCTAGCTTAAATACATAAGGAAATTTCAGTCCGTGTCGCACAAATTAGAGGATGCTAAGAGGTTGAATATGCAGGATAGACGTAGACTACATTCTTTGGTAATGTTTTATGTTTTTGTTGTTAATAACTGCCCACCATACCTAATAAATAAAATTATTTATAGAACAGACGTTCATAGGTTGAATTTAAGATTTGGTGGACTTATATCTCCACCACCTCACCGAACGGCTCCTTTTAAAAGAAGCTTTTCCTACAATATTTATAAACTGTATAATACCGTACCTGTTGCTTTAAAAACCCTTAAACCTGAGATATTTAGAAAGCGGATAAAAAGTATTTTAAACCAGTTAGTTAATTAGGTTAATTTTTGTCGCATTTCTCTCTCTTTCTCTCCCTCTCTCTCTCTATCTCGTTTAGTTTTATTATTTTCTTTAATTCATGAACATTTATGCTAGATGATGTAATTTACATGGAGTTGAACTTTGAACAGTTTTAACTGTTTTCAGCTCCTTTTTCTTCTTTTTGTAGCAGAAATATTGAAATGTATAATGTAAAGTGTAATATTAATGTTGTTTTGCAGAAAAGAGGAAATAAAATTATTATTATTATTATTTACAAGAATACATTGTGTGATCCAAAAGTATTTTCAATCATGTTTCGCCAAGATCTTCAACAGTATCTGTTAGTTATATGCCACAAACACGATGCGCGCAAACTGTTTCTTTTTTAACTAATGGAAAAAAAACACTTTTGTATTTAACATTTTTCCTTACCTTTTTAAATAAGCGAGTTAGGTGGATAGTCTATTTATAATCAGTGTAAACCTAATATGAGGGGAGCCTTTTAAATTTTTATGAACGTCCACCAGATGACGCTATTGAAATGAGACTTTACTATTTTTGTAAAATTTGACATTTTTTATTGTTAAAACAGTGGTAGCTCAGAAATTGGCGGAGTATGATTACAGTGAGCATTAAAAAAAACAGTTTTGTGAACAAATGGAAATTTCACGTAAAGATTTTTGTTGGATGATTTTTACGATTTTAATAAAGGCCTAACTCAACAACAATGCCTTGAATCGCTTCGTTTAACTTTTGGTAATAAACCACCATCAGAAAAGACTGTTTACAATTGGTTTACAGAATTTCGTCATGGTCGTGCTTCTATCAGCGATGAATTTCCTGAAGGTCGACCAAAGTCGATCGTTGTTCCAAAAAACATCGATGCTGTGAGCAACATGATTGAAGAGGATCAGCATGTAACTCACGGTGAAATGAACAAATATTAATCCTATTACCTCATTTTTCCTAACATTCTACTTTATTGTTAGCTACTTTTGTAATTACTTCCTCAAATACTTTCAATCTATATTTTTTCGTGTCGTAAAAATCAAAGGAATTTTAAATAACTCTCTAATATATTCTAAATATCATTAATTTTGAGAATGTGCGTCATCTCCAAATAAAAGAACTGGATATGAATCGATACTAATTATCGAAACCGCCCTTTTAAAACCTTTTCTTAAAACCTAATCACTAACAATTCTATAGGCATACAAATAAACCAACAGCAGGGCGAAAATCCAATAAAGAGAAGCAGGGACACCCCAGTAATATTAAACAAAGGGCAAAAAGAGCCACTCCCACCTTCTCCGCCATTCTGATCTCCTGTTCGAAGGCCCTTCGTAACCACGTGGCAAGGGCGGTAGACAAGGTCGGCTAAAGAACGAATCCGGATTCACAAGAACCCTCAGAATAGCACAAAATGTCTCACATCCTTCGTTGTCGTACGAGTGAGAGAGTGACAACGCTTAACTTTAAAGAGTGTCGAGCTTAACTTCGAATTATATGACAGTAAAGATAGGGGGGGTGGGGTGGGGGGTAAAAGGGGAGGGTGAAAATGACGAGGGTTGCTGGGATAATGTTTCGCCGGAGGGTGATGTATTTGGGTTAGGGTGATGTGAAAGGAAGCGTAGAAATATATAGGAAAAATTTATGAAGGTTTAGAGGGGTGCATGTTAAAAGCGAGTTGTGTTTTTTGAGTGTAGCTATAATTTAGAAAATATTTCAGGTAGGTAGGTTTAGATTTTATTCTTTTTTTTTTCAGCTGTTCATTATTACTAGCGCACGAATAAATCTTATTCGAGGACGCTAAAGAGATTTCCCTCACGAGTGGCAAGAGATATATTTTTTTACACGTTGCCGTTGTAATGTGTCATAATATTAATATTATAAGAAACAGTCGATTAATTGCAAAACGGGAATAAACTTTAATTTGAAAATAAAATAATTTACATTCTGAACAATAAATTTAGTGCCAGATGTTTTTTATTCTAAAATAATGGAAATTGTTGAGAATCAGTTTTTATATTATAAGAAACAGTCGATTAATTGCAAAACGGGAATAAATTTGAAAATAAATAATTTCAGCAGCACACATTCAAAATCTTCTATCGAACCGATTCAATCGGCGCTCATCATGAAAATACGAGTACATATCAGGAATTCAAAGAACGGTGTAATATAAATGAAGCAAGGAAAGTGTCTGAGAATGTTTTAGTGCCATATTTTGCGAAAAAGTCCAAGAAAATTAAACCTTCTACATTATCATCGCCATATTCTATGCTCAAATTAACATTAAATTGGTCCTATTAAGAAGTCGTAAGATTTTAACACGAAACTGCATTAATCAGTTTATAAGGCAGGAAATAAAATCTTAATTTAATGATTAAGATAAAATTTTTAATGATTGTTTTATTTAATTCATATTGTCAAAATAATTCAGGGTTGGATATTTCAAGTGCTTGTCGCGTGATGATTTTATTAAAATAACTGTCGATGACAGAAGACAAGGATTATGTTTTACTTGTGAAAGTTCCTGGTACAGAAACTAACATACAACGTATTTTTACAGTTTCTAAATTAGATTATATTCAGATTTATTAAAAAATATCCGTATATTTTCGTCTATATCATAGCGTTTGAAGCATCAAAATAAAAAATGTGTTGGAATTAAATTTACTTTAAGGGATAGCTTGGTTACTAGCGAAATACCAGATACTAATCATTACTTTGTAGTTTAGTAATCATTTCCTGAACTTCAAAACAAATCATAAAGGGTAGGATTACTGCTGAATAGAGATAAGATAAAGGCTATGACAAACGTAGATAGTCCACGAGGCTTGGGAATAGAGGGCAAAATACTTGACTAAGTAAAGGAATACATCTACCTAGAGCAAATAAAAAAGTTAGGAAAAGCAAATCAAACGGCAGAAGTACAGAATAGAGTCAGACTGGCATGGTCGGCATTTGACAAACAAAGAAAAATACTAACCAACAAAGAATTCCTCTGAAACTAAGAAAGATGGTATTCGATCAAACATTCTACCGGTTCTCACCTACGTGGCCTAGACATGGACATTGACTAAGAAGATGATGGACTAAATGAGTAAAATACAAAGAGCAATGGAACGCCAAATGCTGAATATAAGATTACAAGACAGAATTAGAAATGAAAGTGTAAGACAAAAGATCAAAGTGATAGATGTAAGAGAACAGATAGCATGCTTGAAATGGAGATGGGCAGGTCATACTATGAGACAACAAGATGAGAGATGAAATAAAAGAATACAAGAATGGAGGCCATAGTTGGGACAAAGATCCAGACGAAGGCGGCCCCAAACAAGAGGCCTATATCCAACACTGTATAGAAGAAGGCTTATTATTGTCGGAGAATGTTGGAGACTCTTGTTGAAGGATATGTGGAGGATTCAACCAGTAATAAAAGTGGAATTTTAAGTAAAATACTAAACTGTGAAATTGTAAACGTCTGCAACTCTAGCTGTGTTAAGAGTTCAGGACTAATTATATTGATTTATAAAGTAATTGTAGTGACTGTTGTAAATAAAAACTAAAAATTTTTTTAACATTATTTAGCATATATATTTTACACTCGGTTAGCTGATAATAGGGATTTGTTTGAGGGTATAAGTGTCAGGCACGGACATGACATAAGAAATAAAGCCAACCTTCTAACCGACATCTATAGGACTTCTGACCTTCAAAAAAATATTGTGTATTCAATAACAAAAATCTTTAATTGTATTCCTGAGAATATGAGAAGTCTTCCAAAAATTGAGCTTGGAAAGGTTTTAAGTCCTTTTCTCTGTAGGAAGGCAGCTTTATGTTTGTGATATAAACTTAAAATAGGTGCGTGTTAAGATTGTGTTTGTTATGTTTTCAACTCTAAATCCAAATTGTTTAAAGTTTACTTAAGGGCTGCTAGATTAAGTTTCTTTACAAATCTGTTATATTGACATGTTCCATGCCCATTGGGCTTGTACCGTTTTTGGTTGAAATGAATAAAGAGTATCTATCTATATCTATCTATCTATTTATTTTCTATATATTTGTAGTTTATTATTCAATTCAGATATATCGAATTTATGAATATGTTCGCCAAATAATTCGCGCACTACGACGCAAAATATGTTTTTCGCGGGTACCGTTAAGAAGTTTTTGTCAATTAAAAAAGTGACACTTTGCACATTAACATGCAACATCATCATCATCATCAGCTTATACTGTCCACTGCTGGTCAAAAGCCTTCCTCAAGTTTTGCTACTTTTTTCAGTTCTGGGCCGCTTGTACTCAATTTCCAGCCACTCTTTTCAAATTATCAGGCCACCGGCTTGGTGGTCTACCTCTACTCCGATAGGCTTCGGATCTTGGTCGCCACTCTATGATTCTCTTTGTCCATCGCCCATCCTTAAACCTAGCAACATGCTCAACCCAGTTCCATTTAAGATATAGAATGAATTTGACTGCTTCTTGTACCCCCCCCTGTTCTCCTCCTGATAATGTGATTTGGGATGTGATCTCCGCATAACACTGACTTCTCCATCTTTCGTCGCATGACACATTTTATTGATGTTTTTCTTCGTCATTGTGAGAGTATCGGCTCCTCACGTAAGAACAGGGAGTATGAATCTGTCAAATACTTTTCTTTTTAAACACATAGGAAGTTTAGATTTGAATACGTAGGCAAATTCGCCATATGCAGCCCAGGAGAGACCTATTTGCCGCTGAATTTCATGTGTTTGGTTATCTCGTCCTATGCTGATTTCATGTCTCAAGTATTTATATTGGTGCACTTGCTCTATCTCTACATTATTCAGTTTTAAAGTGGCGCTTAACACAAGATTTGTCATAAACTGGGTCTTGAATAGATTGATTTTTAGGCCAACCTTTCCTCAAGCTTCCTGAAGCATGTGTAACATAGTATGTGCTTCTTGTATTTTGTCTGTTAATGTCGTCGGCGAAACAGAGGTGATTTAACTTTTCACCGTCAATGTTAAGTCCCATTCTTTCCCAGTTTATTGATTTTAGAATACTTTCTAGAAGTGTTACGAAAAGCTTGGGCGAGAGCATATCACCCTGCCGCACTCCTCTTTCGATTCGAAATTTGCTGGTGGGTTGATTAGTTTGTGTTTTAACATGAGCGTTGGCATTTTCATATATGTATTTAATTACAATGGAATATCGATGATCAGTACGACACTCAGCAAGCGCTTCCAAAAGTCTCTGCTGATTTAGAGAATTAAAAGCCTTTTCGAAGTCCACAAATATGACTACAAGAGGCTTTTTATACTCTATACATTTTTCAATGAGGATTTTAACTGTAAGCAGATGGTCGTTTGTTCCATACCCCGAGTAGAAACCTGCCTGTTCTTTTGAAAGGAAAAACTCGAATTTATTTGCTAGACGTTTGGTAAGTATTTTCGTGAATAACTTGTATACATGGCTCAGGAGGCTAATGGGTCTATAGTTTATAAGGTCTGAAGTATCTCCTTTTTATGCATGATGACAATAGTTGCATAATTCCATTGCGATGGAGTTATTCCTTCCAGGAGGCATTTATTGAATGACATTTTAAATGATTTGATAATTTGTTGTCCTCCTTGTTTAATTGTCTCCACTACAATATTGTCTTCATTAGGAGCTTCGTTATTTTTCCTGCCCTTCAAGGCTGATGTGATTTCTTCTTCTGTGATGTCTGGGATATCCTCCGACCCCTGATTTAGGACTTTTGGTATGTCGATTTCTGTTCGTTTATCTTGTAAAGTATATAATTGTTGATAAAATAATTCGATGATCTGTAAAATATCTCTTTTGTTTGTTATTACATTACCATACATGTCCTTAATCTTACACATATCTTTCCTTCCCATTATGTTCTTCTTTCTCAAGACTTTTAAACTTTTATTCTGTTCTACAATGTTTTTGATTTCCTCTGCATTTTTTTGTCTTTTCTACTTTCCCTCGATGTCTCTTTGTTTATAGTTCTGTATTCATCTGTAATCTTATCTACCATTTCTCTCCTTTGCTTCATTTACTGTGTTACTCTCTGATTTAATTTCTGTTCTTTTTGTTGAGCAAGTTTTGTCAATGGCATTTTCTACACTATTTTTGATGTTTTCAAATATGTCATCAACTGCTGTATCTTTATTGTGTTCCAAGGAGCTTGCGATCTCTTTTCTGTAGGAATCCACATCCTCCGGGGTTGTCCATTTCTTTTGGTTTCTTTTAAGAATCATGTTGTTTCTTTCCTGTTTAATATTAATAAACACTTTGGCTCTCACAATGCGATGGTCAGTCCCAACTGAACGTCTATTTAAGACAGTTACGTCTTGGATAATGTTTTTCGTGTTACTGATTATGAAATCTACTGCATTTTTTGTTTTACCATCTGGGCTAGACCATGTCCATTTTCTGTTTTTGTTCTTTTTGAGGAAGGTGTAACTTACTTATAAATTATTTTGATGTAGAAAATCTGTGTCCTCCCTCTTTCGTTTCCAGCTCCTAGCCCATGATGACCTTTTGCAATTTCCTCTTCGTCCTCTATGCTTCCAATTTGGGCATCGAAGTCACCGATCAACATCGTAAAATGCGTTTTTCTGTCTTGTAGAGTCTCTACAAGACGAAAAAACACTGACACTAAGGTGCAAATATTGTACTTTTTTACAACTGAAGAAAAAATTATTTTGTTATTGTTTAAACATTTCACGGTTTATGTTACAAACATGAAGATAAAATATTAGTGATTTTTGAAAACATATATCACGTGTTAAGGATCCAAATAAGAAGAAGAAGTTAATTCTCTCCTCTTTTGTTAAATCTTTACTGCATACTTCCTCTGCTACATACGTGATGATATAAATTTTATTGAAGAAATATGAAAAAAAAACTAAAAGTTTTTGTGCATTGAAACAAATCAATACATGTTTTTTTCGTATCACAACAAACAAGGTTATATGCGTTGTGTAGACAAAATTACACAAAATTTCACAACACAGTTATAAACTTTTCACACATTTACACATAATCGATCTAATTCCAGCATGTCGTGTTCATTCTTCTTCTTATAATCATGCAGGGGTCAGTAGGAAGTGGGCGTTAAGTTGGGAGGGGCCGTTCTGCCGCCGACCTGACCAGGCATGACACTGTGTATGCACAAAGCCCGATGCAGCCGCCGACCGCTTTGAAACTAATTATGTATGAACGTGTTCTATGACGTGTGTATATATGGGGTTCCTTTTATGACAGGTGGTTTCCTTTATAAAACCTACTTTGCTTGGTATCTTTGGTAAATTTATGAATGAACTGTTTGCTACGTTTATGTTTGTTTTAAACGTATTTTATTTTTCAGGTTTATAGAATTCTTTATTCTAGAAACTCCAATTTATATTTTTAGGATATTATTATGCGAAATAAATAGAAAAAAACACTTTTTCTAACTGTGTGTGTGTTGTTTGTTTTTGTTAACGACTTCGATAATAGTAAGATAAAATTAAATGCTCGTTTAAAAATGGTTTTCTCGGGAAGTAATATATATATATATATATATATATATATATATATATATATATATATATATATATATATATATATATATGAACAAAGTAACAACTGGGTTTGCTCTTTTGGGTTGAGAGTGCAACTAAAAATTAGTAATGCATTTTTTTTTAACTGATTTTATTCTTAATATTCTCAAGCTTGTGTTTACAAACTTCTTCTGGAGATCTGTAATAGCGAGAATCACTAATAGCAAAAGTTAGTTATGTAAAATATATTAGGTTAATAAACTTCGTTCATGTCATAAAAAACCAACTCTCTACTTACAGAATATATCAGTAATTTCTCTCCAAAACTAGCGCTAACAATGTAAAACTTCAACATGACAGCAAAAATAAGTCGCAAACAGACATCAAAAACATATATCACTGTCTTTATTGGATTCTAAGTTAGGCTAGGCCTCTTTCTTATAATTTTTGAAAGTATATAAAAATAATTTCTATAACTAAATGTAAACTTATTCTGTCCTAACCTAAGTTCTTACAATAGGAATCCTATGCTAACTTAACCTAGAAAATGTGTTTAGTATTTTACATGAAGTTTCTTAAAGCTAGAACTTAGAACTAAGACTAAAACTACCTTAGACTAAGACTTACGCTAACTTAAACTAGGATATAACAGACTTAAACTAGGACTAATTTAAACTTAACCTAGGATGACATTCTTCTTGTCACGGCGGGCGTGGAGGGTCGTCGTCTTCGTCCGAGAGCAGCAGCGGGTCCGACGGTCTAGGGAACTGGCGGTTAGCTTGAGGTGGGAGTCGGAAGGCGTCCCTGATGCACGGGTTGGGGTGCTAGGACGCCTTCTCGAGGAACTTCTGTTGAGTTTGCCTCATGTGTGCCTTTACGGTAGGCACACCGAGATCCCTGTGAATTTGACGGTTCCTCATGAACTACGGGGCTCCCGTGATCATCCTCAGGGCCTTGTGCTGCACTGCTTGAAGCTGAGCTCTCCTTGTTTTGGAGAGCTGGCACCAGGGGGGCAGGCGTACGTGAGGCCTGCCTTCACGACGGAGTTGTAGACTAGGAGCTTGGTCCGGGGGAGCAACTTACTGGAGCGGTTCAGGATTGGGTAGAGTTTCCCCAGTAGTTGCTTCGC
Source organism: Pachyrhynchus sulphureomaculatus (assembly GCA_019049505.1). Taxonomy (NCBI): domain Eukaryota; kingdom Metazoa; phylum Arthropoda; class Insecta; order Coleoptera; family Curculionidae; genus Pachyrhynchus; species Pachyrhynchus sulphureomaculatus. Next base: position 97,675,156 of record CM032448.1, read on the forward strand.
CTTCTTGGTCGCAGTGCAGACCTGGTCCTTCCACACGAGTTGTCGGTCGAAATGGACGCCCAGGTATTTGATGGTCTTGGCCCATTGGATACGAGAGCCTTAGAGTTGAAGATGTCCATGAGAAGTGCCGCTGCCCTTAGAGAAGACGATGGTTTGAGTTTTGGCGGGGTTGAGCTTGATCCTCCAGCGGTCAAACCAGGAATCCAGGGTGTCGACGTGGCGCTGAAGTGTGCTGGTGATGAGGCAGCTACTTCTGGAGTGGGTGATAATGGCGGTGTCATCAGCATAAAGGAAGAGGTTGGTCTGATCCGATTTGGGAATGTCGGCTGTGTAAATGTTAAAGAGGTGTGGGGAGAGGACGGAGCCTTGTGGGACTCCGGCACTTCGGAAATAGCCGTTTCGACTCTGACTTGAAAGGTTCTGCCAGAGACGAAGGACTGAATGAGTTTTGTTATGACAGGGGGATAGCCGTGCCGAATCAGTTTCAGAACGAGACCTTCGTGCCAGACTCAGTCGAAGGCCTTTGATACGTCGAGAAACACAACTCCAACTTTCTGGTGTTTGTTGAAGCTGTTAGAAATGGTTTGAGCGAGAATAGTGGTGCGATGAGTGGTGCCATGAAGAGGTTGGAAACCGAATTGTTCGTCAGGCAAAACACGGAGTGCTGTGGACTTTGCTCTGAGGATTTCGAGGATGACTTTGTCAGCTATCTTGTCTAGACCGGGAAGTAGGCTGATCGGGCGGTAGCTGTTTGCCTCGTGGGAGGGAGAGCCTGGTTTTTTGATCATAATGACCTCAGCTTTCTTCCAGTAGGGAGGAAAGTGGCTGAGTCTCCGTATGCTGTTAATGATGGTGGTTTCGGAGATCTGTTTTTGTTGGCTTTGTTTGTGATTCTGTCATGACCTGGGGCTTTACGGATAGAGGAAAGGCGTATGATCTCATTAACAGCGGAAGGGGTTGTGAAGTATGTGTTGCGAGGAAGTTGGGCGAGATTGAAACTACGTATGGTAGTAGCGACTCTAAGATCACGGGCTGGGTCAGGATAAGCGGGAGGGTTGGGAGAAAACTGATCCTCTAGCAGGTCTGCCAGAAGGTCAGCCTTCTCCTGGGTTGAGGAGGCTGTGGTGCCGGCGTGGGTGAGTGCGGGGATGGATTTTGGCTCGTCATTGGAAAGGGCTCTCGCCATTTTCCAAAGGGAGCAATTCTGGCTGGAGAGGGATTCGACTTTGGACTCCCATCTGCTGCTGTGGTATTCGACAAGTAATTCTTTCACTTGTTGGGTTGCCTGATTTGCGAGACAGCAAACACATAATTAGAATTTTAAATGGACTAGATGATCAAAGATTTTTTTTATAAAAATTATTATAGAGACCCAATTTAAACGTGACATACCTACATTGCTATTTGACAGAAGACAGTTATATTTTTAAGGTTGTGGATAAATCAAAAGCCTATCGGAATTGTACGAAATTAGTAATTAATACATGACAGATGGAAGTGCTAAAATAACAAATATTTGGTACTATAACCTACATAAGTTGACGAAATATCTTTTCTTTTTCTTTTTTCTTTAGAAAGGTTTATCACTATATCGTGGCGCTGCCACTCAAAAACTAAATCACGCAGCGACTTGAAAATTTGACAGGAGTCTCTTGAAAGGTTATGTTTACGAAAAATATAATTTTTTAAATAGTAGTAGCGCCATCTCTGGCCGAAGCCAGGTACTTATCATACAACCCGCGTAAAAGTTAAGTTGTAGGGATTTTCATACCCATGGACTCAAATTGATTTTATATGTGGAAACTTTTACACAACAGTTGTCACCACTAATCAAACACTATATTTTTGCACACGACGCCGACACACATTATTGTGATTTACTCGCATGGAGCCGACCAATCCCAGACGGAGTTTGAATTTCGATCGAGTAACCAACCTTCGTTTGTGATTGATGGACTTCTACTGGAGTAAATCACAATTTTAGCATAAATAGTCTCGTTTTTAGTGTTCCATACGGAGCACTTATAAGGTCACTTCGGTGTCTGTCTGTCTGTCCGTCTGTCTGTCACACCCGATTTTCTCCGAAACTATTTGTCATAGAAAGTTGAAATTTGGTAATAATTGGGAATTGATGGCCTCATCAGAGCCATGTAGTTTTGAAAGTTAAATTTTGACTCAAGGGGTTAGTTTTGGGGGGTAAAATCGGAAATGAAAAAAAAAATTGTTTACTAGATAATCGAGTGTGGTGTCAAATGAAAGCCTGTTAAAAAGACGAGTAAAAAATATGTATATAATGCAATACTTGCGCGCACTTTTCTTTGTATTATTTTTAAAAAATCGCGAAAAATCGCTGTCTACCCGCCTTATTTCGAAAAGTACTAATCAAAAAATTTTGAAAAAATTCTGGAATATTCTCCACGGGGTATAGATTGAACGAAAATTATCATCAGTGCATTACCTTTAATAATTTATCTGATATATAAAAAAAAAACAGAAAGCTCAAGGTCATCAATTTTCAGTAAAGATTGGAAACAAACTTTGTTAAAAACTCATTTGGGGTGTGTTTTGTGAAGTCACTGATCATTTTATACTTCCGTTACGACATTTTTTATTTTAAAAGCAATCAACGTACGGAACACTAATTGCGCAAGTTCAACTAGCACTTGACCGGTTATTTTTAATCTTATATTTAGTCAATCACCGCTCCTAATAATGCTAACATGGTAAGCAAAACGCGCGTCAAATTCAAAAATAAAGTGTTTGACGTAATAGTTCGTTCGTTAAAGTCAGGCGGGAAGAACAAAACAACCACGTGAAAAGAATGGACGGCAACAGACTCACCAAACTCCCTAGAGACCGCAAACCGAATACTAGAACGCCACAAGCAGACCATCAAAAACATTGTCAACGGAATCACTACCAAGATACCAATGAGAGCTATCAAAGAACAAGCAGGCATTACATACTAGAAGAAGACGGCTTAGTAGTGATAATTGCTGTGTAGTGCCCTTGTGCCAAAGATCCAAAGTCTCTCCGAAATTCTAAAAATTTATCTGAACTAATTTATGAGTAATCAAAATACTTTGATGGCCCAACACGGGACCTAGTTCTTTAATTCTATCAACCTTAGCACCAAAACCTAATTATTTCGTCGTATATTTATGAATTTAACAATCAGAAATACCTTTTTTTATCTTAATTATTAAGCATTAATTTTTATTATTTTGCCAAAATTATTAATTATGTAAAATTTAGATCAAGGTTTTATTTACTTTTTGCGAAACAATGGGACTCTTAAAGATAAATTTTTAAATACACTGTCTGCAGATTGAAAGTAATAGTAACTTTTTACGATATCACACAATATAAAAAATTATCACATAGATAACTATGGATCCATTTATTCTTCTTCTTCTAATAGTGCTTCTTCGGTTCCGGATATTAGCGATTAACGGGGGTATTCTAACTTTATTAGCAGCAATATGAAAAAGCTGTATTGAACTGAGACAGCATCAGCCTCGTAGGTTTTTCATCCAGAAGTGACATCTTCTGCCTGACACTCTTTTTGCTTCAAGTTTGCCCTAAAGTATCAGTTGCAATAGTCTATACCGGTCGTGCCTCATGACATGTTCAAGGTATTCCAATTTCCGTTTTTTCAGCTTCCAGGTCAGTTCCAAACCCTTTCCCATTCTCCTTAGTACCTCGTTATTAGTTACATGTTGTGTCCAGGGAATTTTCGGGATACGTTGGTATAGCCACATTTCGAAGGCATTTATTATCCTCCAACTCTGTAAAGTAGAACAGAGAAGACATAGCAGCACAACTTCAGTTGCAGGCGCAGATCTTCCGAAATCAATAAGATCTTCATTTGAAGGAATGCCTTTTTCGACACCACATCTAATTTCTGCACCATACTCTCATGTGTCATAGATTGTAGAAATAAAAAACTTACCTTCTTAAGTTGTAAATGTGTATGTGTGGCTAAATCAACTCCTAACAGAATCAGCAAGACTAAATGCCAAAATTTCTTTAATCACTGATTCAAACCACAGCGACCAAGAAATAGTGACGCAAAGGCGTTAATGTGAAGTTCAATGCGTTTACGTGGATTACCGAATAATTTATACATATTATCATGTAAATATTACATACCATTATAGAAAGTTTTAATATTATTTAGATGCATAATACTTTACTGTTAAATCGAGTTTTTTAACATTTTTTGGATAAATATGTAATTTTCCGTAGAAAATTCAAATAATATATTTCATAATTTTCTATTAGGTTTTACTTATTTTACAGAGAATGGTAATTTGTCTATAAAAAAAAACAAAGAAAAAATATTGTTGATCAAAGTTAATAGCTATAAATGGCTAGAAAGGCCTGCCTTTTCGCACACATTTTATAAAATGAATGACAAAAAAAGGAAAGAAACTATTAAATCATTATTTTCCTATACAGTGAAAAATAGGAAAACATGTCACAAAAGCCCATTAAACATAAATATACTATCAGAATAAGATATTATCTATTTCCAAAAATCATTTAATTTTTTGAGAAAAATTAAAGCTATTAGATTAGTCAATAAGTTTTGAAAGCGACTCCTTTGGAGCATCACTTGAACTAAATATTGAGCACCATTTTGAAGCTTCATCTGTCATATAAACACACCATAAATTTCAAGTTGATCTGTCAAGTCATTCATTGTTTATCAGCTGGTTAAAGTAGACAGGTTTAGGGATTTTTAAAAAATGGAAAAAAATCGAATATCGTGCAGTGAAACTGTTAAAGGAGTCTGCTCCTTCATTTTCAACTGTTCATAGATGTACTCTAGAGTTTAAACGTGGTCGTAGAGCGTCAGTGATGAACCACGTTCAAAACGTCCAAAAACTGCAACAACTGACGAAACTGTTGTGCAAGTACCAGATATGGTAATGGCAAACCGTCGATTAACCGTGGATGATTTAGCTGAAGCTATAGGCATCCCACGTGGCTCAGTACATGAGAATGTTTTGAGTATGAGAATGCTATTCACAAGATGGGTGCCGCATTTGCTAACATCGGAATAAAAACGCACTCGAGAGAAACTTTCTAAACATTTGGCTCGTTTTACAAAGAATAAAACTGATTTTGTGCTTCGATTTGTAACTATGGGTTTCCCAATATGATCTTGAACTACAACAACCAAGCGGACAGTGAACGTAGTCCGGTTGATCAGCTCCAAAGCAGCCAAAGGGGTCAAAGTCGTCCAAAAAAATTATGGCATCAATTTTCTAGGATGCAAAAGGAATTTTGTTACTTGATTACCTTCAAACCAGTAAAACAATCACAGAAGAGTATTATTGCAACCTTTTGGACTAGTTAGATGAGAAAATTCGTAAGAAAAGGCCCGGTTTGCAGAAGAAAAAAATCATCTTTCATAATAGTGCACCTGATCACAGAGCTGCTTTAGCAATGGCAAATCTGGTCGGAATAAAGTACGAATTGTTGGAACATCCACCCTATTCTCCGGCTCTGGCTCCGTCTGACGTTCACCTGTTCCCAAACCTCAAAAGATTTCTATGTGGGAAGCGTGTTCCAACAAGTGATGAGGTGATAACATCCGTAGATGAGTGTTTTGTAGATCTTCCGGAAAACCACTTCAGAGATCAGGTAAATGAATTGGAAAATGTATTGAGCTTAAGAAGATTATGCTGAAGAATAAATGTATTTCGACTCATTAATTCGTCTTGTTTCATTTCCGCTTTCAAAACCTATTGACGGACCTATATTTATTAAACATCCTTTACAAATGAAATCTAAGAATTCCAAATTGAATTTCGAATTTCGAAAGAAGCATTAAATTTAGTGCATTATTCTCTGAACTATAGGTATTTCAAAGTTGATACTGACATTTTCTATATTCCTTTCAATCGTCGGCTAGTTTATATAACTGTGAATATATTTTATAATATGATAAATGTTCAAAATCTACGTTATTGCGATGTGCGATTGCAAAGTTATATCCATATTATTGCTGTATTTTTAATTGTTCTTGTAATGAATTTATAAAATATTAATTTCTAATTTGTTTCAGGATTAAAATCACAAAATGGATGGTCGCAAAAAGCTTCTTGTTAAGGATTTGAACCCTGTCTTAACCTGCAGGCTATGTGAGGGATATCTGGTCGATGCTACAACGTTGGTTGAATGTCTACACACTTGTAAGTAGTGATAGTACTTATTTATGTAAATGTTTTAATAATAAATCGTACAATTTTCAAAAAAACAAACAAATTTCGAGAAGAGAGTACTTGGAATACTTCAATAATCTAATGATCGCTCGAGTACTCCGGACTAAGATTTAAAAAATATATTTACAAACTCTATAATTTTTAAGGTTGGTTTAAAAGCGATCTTAAATAACTTTCATAAAAATCACATATACTTTTTTATGTACACTTCAGCGAAATTACTGCGTGTTTGTATGTATTAATTCCTGTTTTGTGTTGAATTGCGAAACGTTGTACTATCTTCAGTGGCAAATGGTCGTGCACAGTTCATTTGGATGGAGCTCCCATATTAACGAGTTCTTGTAGAGGATGGCATGTCGAATAAAAAATTGAATCTTATACGTTGATCTTGATTCGCTGCAAGTTGACAGATTATTTTGAAGGGATAAGGTTCTCCTTATAAAGAGTTCTTGAAGAGGGGGAGATTATTTTATAGGCCCGACTCACGTACTGCAGTGAAATCCCTACTGTGCTGAAAGGGCGACGCGTGTACGGAAAAAGCGATACACGTTGGTTTTAAATCGCTTCAAATTGTACTCGGTAGACAACACAGTTCTGGACAATTGACTTCAAAATAATGAGGTGCTCCCTATAAAAGAATTCCTGAAAAGTGTGATACAAGGTTTTTTTTACAGGGAGGATTCCTCCTTATGGATAATAAAGCAGTCTGCGTCACTTTGAGGGTGACCCAGAATGCACCAGTTATGTGGGGGTTCTCCAGCTGGAGTGGCTGGCATACCCACTGAATCTCCTTAAGAGCTGGGTCTGTAACCCTTTACTCCTCTTACAATCTGACGATTTTTCTTTATATAGGGGTGTGAGTTTTAATAACTTGTGGTTTAGTTTTTAATGTGTAGATTTATGCTATCTTTACCTAACTAAGTCTAATTAAAAACTAAAAACTAAGTTCCCGGCTATTTCGGGAGCGTTGTGTTACAATAGTGTTAAAGGTATGTGATGTTTACATATTAGCTTATTTTTTGGAGAGGAGTAGCTCAACTACACTACGACCGTATCCCTATATACTAAGTATGTAATATTGTCCGTCTTTTTGGTCGAGTTTTAGTAGCGATTACCGACGTTTGCGTTGTGTCTAAAGGCGTTAAGTGTCTTAGGGTTAAGGTGAGCTGTCGCTTTCTCAAGAAAGTGAAACTGGGTATTTCGGGTGAATTCTTTTATTGTGGACATTTGAAACTCCCTGTGCAACTGATTGTTGCGGACAAACCAGGGCGCTCCTGCTATGATACGTAGAGTTTTGTTCCAAACTGTCTGGACTTTGGCTCGATGCTTTCCAGACATCTGGCATCCGTACGTAAGCCCGACCCTGATAATGGTTTTGTAAATTAGCAACTTGTTATGAGTTGATAATTTACCTCGATGGTTCAAAAGTAGGTACAGTTTCCCTAAGAGCTGATTTGCCTTACGCACGGTGTCTGTCACTTGGCTCTTCCATATGAGCCGTTTGTCGTATAGAAGGCCCAGGTAGCTAATGCTGTTCGTCCATCTGAGTCTAGTTCCACTGAGTGAGATTGAGGAGGGTCTCTGGTACGGGTATATTTTTCAAAGATCATGGCCTGGGTCAGAGTGATAAGCACACTAACGGACAGGCAGACAGACCGACAGATGTTGCATTTTATAATATACTAGCTGTGCCCGCGGCTCGGCTCGCGTGGACTACAGAATTATTGTTTAGGTTTTTTTCAAGAGAGCGCGCTGACGGCAAACTCTTTTCCGACTTGATCCACTATTATCGTCACTGCTTATTTCTTATGTTACCTAACGTAATAAATTCTATACGAAAACCTGACCAGAGAACACATGTATGAATTAAAAAAAAAAAACACGTAAATCGAATGAGTGGTTCTCGAGTGATACACCTCGAATAATTTGATTTTTTTTACTGATTTTTATTCTCTATACTTCCAAAAATTATTCAAAATTTTTTTTTTAAGAAAATCTCATTCCATTAAAAAGTTAACATTAACATGACGCTGGCGCTGGGTTGGGACCGCTAGCTGGTTTCAGACACTGTCTGCAATATTATTCAGACAGTTTTTAATATTTTTTAACTTTTTTTTTAAATCTTGATAATTACTTTTTCTACCAAATGTCGAGTGGATTTTTAAATTTGTCTAATAAACAATTTTTTTTTAAATAATTAAACATAAATTTTTTGGTCGAAAGTTGCATACTACAGTTTGAAACACCGTAATTTTTTTATTTTTGAAAAAAAAACCGTCGACAATTTTTAACTACTACATTCTTTTACAAGATTGGGTTATTTTTTGTGTTCATTTAGTGACCCATTTAACCCCTATAAAAATAATACAATAAAACAGATAATCGCCATTCTTTTGTATTATTCACTTTAAAATATTATTTCTTAAATATACATACTTTTTGCAGCGCCCAGAAGTACGTGACTCCATAAGCGCACTAACAGACAGACAAACAGAGAGACGTTGCTTTTTATAATATACTAGCTGTGCCCGCGGCTTTAGTCTCGCAGACTACATAATTATTTTTTAGGTTTTTTCGCGAGAGAGCGCGCTGGCGGCAAACTTTTCCGACTTGATTGACTATTATCGTCACTGCTAATCCCTAACGTAACAAAATATATACTAAAACTTGGCCAGAGAACATATGTATAAATTTAAAAAAAAAAAAAAAACACGTAAATCGGATTAGTGGTTCTCGAGTGATAAGCTCATTAACGGACAGACAGGTAAACAGAGAGGCGTTGTGTTTTATAACATATATTGATAATCAATAATAACACCACTATTAAGGCAGCTTTCCAGCTTTCTTTCAACATAAACAAAGAAACAAATATTTTTCACGAAGAACGATGGTTTGGGTTTACCGTATCCATTTTCTGATTCCCTGCCATCAGTGCTCTACTTCTTTTCGTATTCTGATTGTATTGAATTTAATAATGGAACTCTTGACCTAATATTAAAATTAATGGGGTACCGGTCCACAAAAGACGCTATTAACTAGAAATTAGCTACGGAACTTTCGGAATTTTCTTATTTTTTTCTTAAGGGCTAATGAAGCAAATTTTATGTTTAATTAACATTCTCACTGACATGGAGCAAATTGACCTATAAAATACATATTTAATAAAGTCGTAAATATTTAATTTTAATTTAGAATATGTACATATCTGTCACTGAAAGCGGCAAAAAAAAATATATGAGAAAACTATGACTCAGAATACCATATCGACCATATTTACCGGTTTAGTAAGTTAATGTAAATTACCAATAATAAGATATTTCATAATTTAGCTTAAATTTTCCTTACAAAGACAAACAATTTCGGTATTAAAAGCACGGAAATTGTGTTTGTTTCATGATGAAAGAAATTAAATTGTTGGGACTGCATATCCAACACTTTCTCACCTAAACTAACCTCCACACGTGTTCTGCATCCCTAACAATAAAATCAACCCTATATCAGGCTTCTAACATAAAAACCCGGTAAATTTGTATAGAAATGCGATCAAAAAAGTTGAACTGTAATAGTTGTACTGGTTGTACACTGTTACTTAATAATATTTTTACTTCTGAAGCATAACCGCTCTAAGAGTGGATTCTACTAAATCGGCAACGCATTCATATGATTATGTAAAAAAAAATTTTGGGATATTGAAAATAGAATCATTAAATTTTGTTCCTTAAAATAGGCAGGTTGTCTTATCATGTTTGTCGTCCATTTCAGTTACAGTCTGTCAAGTAAGAACGTGTCCGCGATAATTCATTTTTGGTAGAAGCGATTCTAGCGATTCAACAAGAAAATCTGTAGAGGGAACTTTTGGCTACGACGCATTCTAGTAAAAGTATCAGTCGATTCTGAACTTTCGTCGTAATCACGTAAAATCCAAAATGAGTCACTTGTTTGCCCGTCGGTTCGAGGCAATCTTTTTCTGTTCCCATCCAAAGGAGTCTAAAATGACACATTCCGCGGCCGCTAAATATCATTTGTGAAGAAGTAGGTATATATATCATTTTAATGAGACGAAAAATGTCGACGATTTGCCAAAACGTGGCTCGGTAGGCAAAGTCACTCCAAAAGTCGAAAAACAAATCGCGTCTTTGTTTTTACGGGACCTGTAATTGACTTTGCGTCAAGGAACTACAGAATTAACAAAATCGAGTTTGAATGTGTCCCATGAGATCATTTGACAACATCTTCGTGCTCGTGATGCCAAATTACGAAGCACGTTGAAAAAAAACCTTTGCTGGGCGAGAATAACGTCGAGAAGCGGCTCGCTTGGACCCACGATAAGATAATAGAATGGCCCTCGCAATCGCCGGACGCCAACCCTATTGAAAACGCTTGGTCTCCTGTAAAGGGAAACTTCAGACGAAAGACTCCGAGGATTTTAATTCAGTTGTCTCGCCAGATTCGAAAAACTTGCAGAGTATGCAGAAAATCTCGTCGACAGCATGCCTCGAAGATGCCAGGCGATTATTGATGCATGAGGCGATTGAACAACTTAAGTAATTGATCTGAGGTTAGCACACCAAAGAATCCATCGATGGCCAAAAATGTCCTCGAAACACAATTTTTCAAGAATACGAGCGGTCGCAGTTGACAGACTGTACATATCATAAAATTTCAAGCTAAATTACTATTTATATAATCTTATAAATTCCAATTTATACATAAATTCGTTCTGAATTTATACTTGCTTTGCAGATTACAGTACGCTTATTTCTTCATTCACTTTGAACGCCCGAACATCGGCTACTCATGTAAATATCCGTAGACAGCAGGAAGTCGTTGAACTTCACAAAGATCTGAAAAAAAATTCTAACTTGAGGCGAAAGTAACCAAGTAGAATTTAGAGCTACAAAAACCTAAGCGGCAGTTTTTTCTAAACAAGTTAACGTTGCTGAATCCGATATTATTATGTCGGGGCAATCCATTCCTCCAGCATCGACACTCAATTTGCTGGGCGTTAATTTGGGAGCAAATATCTCTTGGCATGAACATGTTGCAACCACAACAAAGAGAGCTTCTTAAAAGTGGGAATATTATATCGAACTAGAAAGCTTTTTACTCCACAACTGTTAATTCTGTACAAAGCACTTATTCGACCAATGATGGGATACTGCTTCCATATTAGCAGCTCAGTACCCAAACATACACTGCATTTGTTGGATGAGATTCAAAAGAGACCTGTTCACCCGACTGGAGATCCAGAACTGACTAGCAACCTTGATTCCTTGGAACATCAAAGAACGGTTGGCTACTTGAGTCTATTCTACAAGTATTTTCAAAGAAAATGTTCGATGGATGTAGCCCGCTTAATTCCTCCCAAACCGGTGCATGTTAGGAATACATGTCGCGCTAATAGTTTACATCCGTATGAAGTTCAGCTTGTCACTCCCCTTACAACCCTTTTTAAAGTCTTTTATATGGTGAACCTCATCCCTTCGGAATGATTTACTCAGGAGTGTGTTTCTCACCGAGGATAATTTTTAACAATTCAAGACCAACGTAAATCGCTGTTTCCGTACACGCGTCGCTCCTTTAGCGCTTTAGGGATTTCCCTAAAAATTTACTTCGAAAAATACAGTTCTGTGACAGGAAGTGTTAATGAGCTTCGTCCAAACCTATTGGGCCAAGCGAAAGACAAATTTATCACATCGTTCAGCATTTTCAAGTCCATTCCACTCGTCTCAATAACTTTTGAACTTGAATAACAGTTTTTGCTTGATTCGAGACAAACATCGCTGCTGTAGAACAAAATGTTTTGCTCATGATCCAATTTTCAAAATTTCGTAACGTACTCAGTGATCTTTGACATTAACTTGATTTAATTGATTCAGAAACTGAAGCCCACCGTCGATTTCGTCGTGAATGTGCTCTAATTAATTGGAAAATAAACCTCATTTTTTATTAACTGGCTTTGCCAACAAGCAAAGCCATAGAATTTGGAGAGACAGCAATTCAGAAGTAATTCACGAAAGTCCATGGCATCCAAGAAAAGTTCCGGTATTTTTCACAGTTCAAAATGTAGTGGGAGAGCAAGTCAAAAACAATGGAATACTTTACAAAACCATGATTAATACATATTTGCCTCCAATTTAACTAAATCTTAATCTGAAGGAGATTCGGTTTTAACTCTCAAAATTCACAACATCACCTGAAACTACTGATTTATTGACAACCAGATTCGATGGTTTGTATATTTAGGGACATGAGAATTAGCCTTCAAGATCTTCATGCTATTTGCCATAGCCAGCCGATTGATGCGAAAAGTAACACGATATCTGAACAATCCCTTAATTATAATTAATTAAATATAAATGTTTCCCCGCTCAAAACTAATTTTGTATTTAATGGATCACTGGCCACACATACGGCTCTAGCGGTAAATGTGGGACTACAATCAATGCGTTCTGATTTGCCTCGTCCTTGTCTAACTCTCCACAGTTTCGAACGCAATTGAAATGTTATCTTGCCACTTATATCAATAATAATATCTTGCGTTTTAAAAATTATTAGGTTGATAAAACGGGGACCGAGGGGATTTCCCAGACTCGGTCTTTTTAAAGGAGTTCGGTTGTTGAGCATCCTTTATTTGTTTTTTGTTCCTTCCTTAATCGTGGATTTTTTTTTGTTTTAAAAGGTTATCATTTTCTTTGTAAATCTCCCCGCCTGGTTATCGATTTTTAAGACTGATAAACTTTAATTATGATAAACTCTTCATATAAGAGAGATTTGTTTTCTCTTGGAAAAGATGTCATCTTCGTCATCATTTTTTTGGAGTTGATAAAGTATTACAACAAAAGACAGTTTTTTTGGGAAAACCTGTTCCTCGCTCATCAGCATAAATTTTACCATAAAAAGGTTTTTTTTTTTGAAAATATCTCCACCTGGTCACCCATTTTTTAAGGTGTTTTATTATGAGGGAAACCTTTTTTTTCTAGTTATTATGAGATATAAAACTGTTTTTTTCTTTGGAAATCTCTCCCTGCCTATTATCGATTGATGATAACGATATTTTATTAGAAGAGATAAAATTTTTATTGAGACCCGAAATGTATATATATATATATATATATTATATATATATATATATATATATATATATATATATATATATATATATATATATATATATACATATATCACACCATAGTAACAGCATGCTTGCCGATTATGTTAACCGCATAACAATAAGACTCAGGTAAGACGGTCTCAGTCTTATTTGAGTCTTGTTGTTATGCGGTTACGTTCGTGTCACTTGCATTATTTCTAAATGACGGTCGGACTAGAAAATCTCGCGAATGGTGAAATCCGCAGTGTTTTTCAATTTTCGAGTGCTCAAAATGTTGGGCCTATACAAATGTATAGGCAAATCAAATAGATATGTATATGATAAAAATGCAATGAATGAGTCTTCTATTAGAAAATGGTGTATCATGTTCAACGAAGGAAGAACAAACCTGCACGATGAAGATCGCAGCGGCTGACTATCACTCGCTACGAATGATTTGAAAGAAAAAGTTAAACAAAAAATTCAGAAGAACAGGCGCTTTACCTCGGACTCATTACACATTTCATTAGCCGATATAAGAAAGGCGGTGAAGCATTTCTGACTTGCACAGTTCCGACATGGCGCCTAGTGATTTTCACCTTTTTCCAGAAATGAAGGCGTTTTTCGGGAGAACACACTTCCAAAGTAATGAAACGCTTAAAGAAACAGTAACTTCACCATTTGCGGCAAAGAAGAATAGCATCAACATTAAGAAACTTGTGTCCCGTCATGATAAGTGACTAAATAACCAATGGTTAGGTTTAATATTGTAAATAAAATTCTGTTTTGATATACCCAACCGTTCTTTACTTTCTGCACGATCTTCAACCCTATATATATAAGACGTAGGCTGAAAAGTTTTTGGTCTGACACATAGATGTCACCCTTTCCAAAAAAGTCATATTATTTTTAGGAAGTATCAATCTACAAACGATACGTGTCAAAATGTCATGACATTTCAGTAACGCTACTTTTGATATTTTCAAAACAATGGAAAAAATTGAATTTCGTGTATTGATTAAACATTATTTTTTGATGGAAAAAAATACAATTCAAGCAAAGCAATGACTTGATAAGTATTACGGGAACTCTGCTCCTGGAAAATCACTTATCATTTACTAGTATACTGAATTTAAACGCGGTCGTAGAGATACAAATGATGCTGAACGCTCTGTACACCCAAAGGAGGGGGTTACACCGGAAAATATCAAACACAAAATTGTTTTGGCCGACCGTAAAGTAAAATTGCGTGAGATAGCTGACACTCTAAGGATATCAAAAGAACGTGTTGGTCATATTTCGCACGAACATTCGAGCATGAGAAAGCTTTGTTCGAAATGGGTATCGCGTTTGCTCATAGTGGACCAAAAACAACGTGTTGATGATTCTGATCGCTGTTTGGACCTGCTTAAGCGCAATAAAAAGGATTTTTTTCATGCGATATGTGACAATGGATGAAACATAGATCCACCACTACACACCGGAATCAGATCGACAATCAGCTGAGTAGAGAGCAACCGGTGAAAGCTGCCCGAAACGACTGACTCAACAGTCAGCTGGGAAGGTGCATTGTCTCTATATTTTGGGATGTGTATGGAATAATTGTCATCGACTGAGAAGGGAAACACCATCAATAGCGAATAGTATATAAAGTTATTGGTCCGTTTGAAGGCACAAATCGCAAAGAAACGATCCCAAACGAACAAAAAAACGTGCTCTTTCATCAAGACAACGCACCGTGTCACAAGTCAATTGTTACGATGGCAAAATTGCATGAATTGAAGTTCAAATTGCTTCCTCATTCACCATATTCTCCAGATTTGGCCCCGATCGACTATTATCTAATCGCAAACCTCAAAAAAATGCTCGCAGGAAAGAGATTTGGCTCCAGTGCGAAAGTTATCGCCGAATCTGAGGCCTATTTTGAAGGCAAAGACAAATCCTTCTACAAGAAAGGTATAAAAATGATAGAAATGTATTAGACTGATTGTATTGCTCTTAAAGGAGACTATATTGATGAACAAAGTTGAATTTTGCAAAAAACTAGACCAAAAACTTTTCAGCCTACGTGTTATATATACATATATATATATATATATATATATATATATATATATATATATATATATATATATATGTATATATGTATATATAACATCTTGCACCAGGAATTGCCAATTTCTGACGTTTTTACGTTATTAATTTAATAATTTCAGAAAATTACTACTGTTAAATAGTAGCATCGGTAGTTTTCAATTGTTAACTGTTTAATCTATATTTAATACGGGTATTAACCTTTCAGTTGTTGGTTAATAAACCCAAACAAATCTAAAAGCCCGCATTAAAGTCTGGGAAAGTGATTAACATTATTGATTTATATTGCTTAAATGATTTGTGTACTTTGTACATTTTAAATTTAAAAATATTTTTAAGTTATAAATCATGAAAAAGGCAAATAAATATGCTTTTAATTTGGGTACTTATGTCCTGTTGTAAAATATTACAACAGATTAGAAGGTATTGTTGTAAGGTACTTAATATTCCTAGAATAGTAGCCAACAGCTAGAACTGAATAGTAAAATATTTCGCATTGCAATAAATAGAAATTTTTAAATGCAACATATATTTTATATTACTACATATACTATGTGGTAATTTAATGACAAATATGATATTCTCGTTTTTTTTCGCCGTGGCCTAAATAAAGCTAGGCGTAAATTGAGACGCGTCACGTGGGGGACGATCTGGCACAAGGGCCATGACGCGAACACATTCCACGCATAGCGTTGTGGTGCGCATACGGCGATTCAACGAAGAAGAACTCTTAACGCATCCCCAGGTGTAGAAATGAGTGAATCGCAAAGACGACATATTTATTGCTTCTGAACAGTCATTATATATTTTAAAATCAAGATTAAAAGTAAACAACATAAAATTGTATTCAATTATCCCCAATTCGAACGTAACTTGCCTGATAAAATCATAATATTTTAAATGAGACTGTAAACTCGTTCTCGTAAATGACCTTGACTTTTTGTGAAAATTATTTAAAAAACACGTGGAATAGGACACCTCGCGCACGTGTAGCACAGAAACTGTGTCTTGACCAGAGCTCCGTGCTTCTGTAAGCAGACGCGAGCAGCGCTGTGTAGCGTCGCGTGTTACCAAATTACACTGTCCTGTTAATTTCCGTTGGCTCCAAAAGAGCATGCTGTGCTATGACGCCTTATAGGCGTCTCAATTGGCGCCTAGGCTAAGCGTCTTCACGCGTACGACACATTTACAGGAAGATGTCCTTCGTAGACCCGGCACAGCAACCAGATTTTTTAACGATATCGTCCGACTCGCATCCGCTACTATTTAAATTTTGGAAAAAATTGCAACTTGCATATATATATATATATATATATATATATATATATATATATATATATATATATATATATATATGTATACATATATATATATATATATATATATATATATATATATATATACATATATACATATATACATATATACATATATACATATATACATATATACATATATACATATATACATATATATATATATATATATATATATATATATATATATATATATATATATATATATATATATATATATATATATATATACATATATATATATATATATATATATATATATATATATATATATATATCACGATCACGATAAGCCTATTTCCGTCCACTGCTAAACGCAGGCCTTTCCCATTTCAATCCATCTTTTCCTATCCGCAGCTATCGTCATCCAGTTTCGTCCAGCATGCCTCTTGATTTCATCTCGCCAGCGGGTGTTCAGCCTTCCATACCCTTGTTTCTTATCTCTCTGTCTCATTCGTGCTATATGCCCACTGCCATTTAAGTTGGTATTTTCTTTTGTCAGCGACCAAGTTTCAACACCATATGTCATAACTGGCAAGATGCATGCATTATACACTTTTGCTTTAAGTGAGTTAGGAATATCCGACTTTAGGATATGGCTGAGTTTTCCAAATGAACACCACCCTAATCTAATTCTTCTTCTAACTTCCTCGTCGATGCCGGTTTTCTTCATTGTTATTCTTTGTCCTAAGTAGATGTAGCTGACCACCATTTCCAGGGGTGTTCCATCTAGCAAGATGTTGAGGGGTTCTTATGTGTTTGATAAAATCTTAGTCTTATTTATATTTATTTTCAGTCCAATATCCTTGATTGCGCTATTTAACTCATCTGTCATATCCTGCAGCTCTTCCTGTTTATCACTTATCAAGACAATATCGTCTGCGAATCTCAGATGATTTAAATAAACCCCATCGATTTTAATCCCTTCACTAGACTAGTTTAGACTGCGCATCGCATCTTCTAAAGCACTAATAAACAATTTAGGAGACAGTATATCCCCCTGACGTATTTCTCTTTTGACAGGTACATTTGAGCATTTTTGTAGATATTTTCTATGATAGTGGTATATCTGCTATCGATGCCGCAATTTTTTAATGAATTCAATATTGCCCACATTTCCATCGAATCGAAAGCCTTTTCATAATCTATAAACGCCATGTATAGTTTGATGTTGTACTCATTGACCTTTTCTATTACGTGCTTTATTACATGCATATGATCGCAAGTATTGAACCCTTATCGAAAGCCAGCTTGCTCGTACGGTTGGTAATAATCGATCTTTTTGGTGATTCGATTGGCGATTATTCTAGAGAATAGCTTGTACATCTGAGAGAGGAGACTTATAGGTTTATAGTTGTCGAGTTTCGATATGCATCCTTTTTTATGAATTAGGATGCCTTCAGCCATCTGCCATTCCCTCGGGATGTTACCCATTTCTAAGCATTTATTGCTAGTTTAATTTTAAAAGTGTGATCGGTTTGTGTAATCATTTCTACAGTTACATTGTCAGGTCCAGGGGCTTTGTTCTTTTTTCATTTATCTTAAAGCACAGTCAAGTTGTCAGGTCCAGGGGCTTTGTTCTTTTTCACTGATCTTAAGGCACAGTCAAGTTCCTTGCTACTCTTTTGCTGTTTAGTTGGTATAGTATATTGGGTCTGTCATTAGATGTATATAGATTTGTATAGTATTCTTGTATTGCTTTTAAGGTACCTTCTCTATCTGTTATTGTTTCGAGTTGTTCATTCTGAACTTTTACAAGTTCCTGTTTTCCTATACTAAGTTGATTTTTGATAGCCTTTGGACCTTTATTCGCTTCTATGGTCTCCAAGATTATTTTTTGTCGTATTGTCTGATGTCTTTTCTTATTTCCTTCTTCGTTGGTTTGTTTAGTTCGCACCATTCTATCTTATTCCTGTTGTTTTTATCCGGTTTTAAAGCTGTTCTTTTTTTTTTATCAGTGCTTGTGTTCTGTCACTTATTTTTTTTCTTTTGTGTTGTTTTTGTTTTGGGCGCCACAGTGCGAGCTGCAGACAGCAACGCCTGGGTCAGGTTCTCGGCCTGTAAGTGTACATCATTGTTTGTGGTATGTTGTTGGAGTTGGTTATTTATCTCTTGATTGTATTGCTGCTGTTCTTGTGCTAGTTTAATGCTGTCAATTTGTGCTCTTTGTTTGGTAAATCTTATCGTTCTTTAAGATCTCGGATTAATATATAGTTTAGCACGTACCATTCTATGGTCATTTTCGACCGTTACTGAGTTTAAGACTTGTCAC
The DNA here is from genome assembly GCA_019049505.1 of Pachyrhynchus sulphureomaculatus. Classification (NCBI taxonomy): domain Eukaryota; kingdom Metazoa; phylum Arthropoda; class Insecta; order Coleoptera; family Curculionidae; genus Pachyrhynchus; species Pachyrhynchus sulphureomaculatus. The sequence goes on from CM032448.1 coordinate 97,694,164, forward strand.
ATCTTGCACAATTCATTTATTGTTGGAGATAATAAAATCAATTTCATTTTTCTCTCCTCTTTTCGCTTGGTACCCACTTGATGATCATCTTTGATATTCGGTGTTCTTCCATTCTTTCCACGTATCCGTACCATATAAGTTGCCGTTGTTCAATATCCTCAATAATCGTGGTTTTTACTTTCATTACATTCCTTTTTCTTTCATTTCTAACTCTATCCATTCTTGACACTCCAATCGATCTTCGCCAATAATCCATTTCGAGTATAACACGATGCTCTTAAATACTGCATTATAAATGAGGTGTTTTCTCTGTGATGTTCTGCTCTTCGACCACAAAACGGAGTTTAAGTGTGAACTGTTTATACCCAATTTTTAAAAATGTATTCAACAACAATAAAGAAAAACAATTTTTATAAGGTTTATTTAAAAAATTTGCTGTCACGACTCAAAGAATCAATGGGATGTGATTTATTTTTTATTTTCACTGAATTCTTGATTTTTCTCTAGGCATCGTTGAACTGCCAAGTAATATTTGGCGAATGAAATTATTGAATAGAATCCTGAACTTTCTCAAAACGGGGCCAAAATATTCTATATTTATTGAAGCCTCCTTTAACGGAATGGACCATATATTATTACATTTCGGATCTTATATTACAAAAAAAAATACGGTTTTCTAAATATCAACATTTGAGATACAGAATATTTACACTCTGATTATTCGTGGTCCAAACAGTACATCATAGAGCATTTTTTTTTCTAAAAAAAAAATTACCCCATTCTTCAATTAAAAGATCTTTTTAATTTAAATAAATTCACTTTGAATAGAAACGGCAAAATTTGATTCAAGATATTATTCTCTTCTTCTCTTCAAGACGATGTTCTTTAATTTAAAACAAAACAAAGTTGTCACATGTGTAAATTTTGGACGAAGATATACTCTAATATGTTAAAATCTATTTAATCTGAGACTAAATTAACAATTTACATAACTTTGTTCTAAAATTTTTTTTTTTTTTCAACGCTTCTGGATTAGTACTACATCATGTTTTGGCATATTCTTTAACATTTGGCTCTATGTAAATTTTCACCAGATAATAAACGTTAGCAACGTTCTGATGATTTTAAAATTACATTAATAATATATTTTTTGACCAAGAATGCTCAAACCTGCAAGTTTTGCAACTACATCAGACACTCATGTCTCAAGATCATGTTTCTCGTACCTTCTACATCACTCCTGCCCGTATCGACCGCATCGCCCGCAATTTCCGCGTCGTTCGCTACAATAACTCTCACGTAAAACATACCGTTACCGATGCTCAAATTTGAAAAATCACACGATGATATGTTTTCTGTCATAGTGATTTCATTTATATTTCTTGGACTCTTGATCTTGCTCGGGGCATGTGTGTGTGAAATCACGATGAGAGATCGTTAGACTGTATTTGGAAAAAAATAAATAAAATATCTACACAATTTGTACATAAAGATTTGCCAGTATATTTTTCCTCATTGAAATAATACCAATATTTGATAACTACCAGTAAGACCAGAAGAAAAGCGCACGAATGGGCAGTTTGTAAAATGTGAATTTTCTGTAAATAATATAAACGTTAATAAACCTATTCCTGATGATTTGAAAAATAAACCCTATAGTTATAAAATTTTTAACCAACAATGTTCAAGAAACAAATGTTTTCCGCAAGCAAGACACTTACGTTGTATCCTACCTTAAATATGCTCTTTGATTTTATTTATTTTTTTTAGTCTGCCGAGGATGTATATTACGACACTTCGAAAACAGCAAAACCCAATGTCCAATGTGTTCAATGGTTTACAAAAAGAAGTCACAATGTTTCCGGTAAGTATAGAAATGCTTCATTAAAATTCAATAAATGTTGAGGAAGTATAATTAATAATTAAATTTAGGTTTTTCATGAAGTGTTTTCTCTTTTTAATGTTTATTAATAAATAGAATTTGAACTTCTAAGAAGAAGAATATTTGTTAATATAATTAGCAATAATAATTAGTATTAACATAATAAGATTGCTGGAACGACATGGGGAGCATGCCCAAATACATCCCGTTCTGATGTCATATCCATCGTCTATTCCACGGCAGAATACTGTATTCCAGCTTGGTACCGAAGTTCTCATACTCACAAAATAGACATCGAGCTAAACGAGACAATTGAATTTATAATTGAAACTGTCAAATTTGCACCACAATCAGGCTACCTGCAGCCGACCCCCCATTGTAATAATAAGGACTTTTTGACTTACCTTTCACTACCCTAAGCCAGCTCACTTCTAACCCCATATAATTCTTTTTTCAACATCTTTTAAACAAAAAAAATAAGGCCTTTTTGGCCCAACGATTGTACCCTCTTCTACCCATATATAAGGTATTTCTCACCTACTTTTTAACGAAAAACAACCCATATTAGACCTTTTTGACAATCTTTTTTAACAAAAAACACCTGATATTAAGCCTCTTGCATCAACTTTTTATCAAAAAACAACCCCATTAACTGCATTGATGCCTTTTCTACATCCATACATACACACATCAACCTTCTTCTAATGCCTTTTTAACAATCTTTTTATCAAAAAACAACCAGTAATACTCTCTCATGGCTTTTTGACCAACTTTTTATCGAAGAAAACTATTAACTTCAATAACACCTTTTTCACAACTAACCTACCCACATTACACATTAAAAATAACCAAGACTATTCCGACAAAAAACCTCATCGTCATAATAAAAACTTTTTAACCGAGTCTAGCATCACCATATTAGGGACCTTTTGCTCAACCAACTCCTCATCGCTATTTTTATTAATACTCGTTTGACCTACAACCAACACCATACACGCACACACCTCAACGACGATGAATATCTTCAGCCGAAAAAATACTACTTCACTTAGAGTTGGAAACACTGTCTCATAAGGCCCTTTTAATATCTAACCTAATTCCATTACACACTAGCAGTACACTAGACAGCCGAAAAACTACTTCTTCACGCAGAGTTGGCAACACTGGCTCACCCCTGCGCATGTGCATACACACCGAAGTGAAGGCGAAATAGCGATAGAATATACACCTACACCTTCCTCGTGAAACACTATATCTATAAACCCGTTGAGTAGTTACTGAGAAAATAGCGAACATAATCGAAGTCATAAAAATGAAGGAGATAGAAGAATACGTTTTGCGCCAGTGATGAGGAACAATGGATATACCTGCACTTTGAACCAATTTCAAAAGGGCCAATTTTCCAACCATACCTTTAAATTAGATTTCAGATTTTATTTATTTATTGTGTAAAAATGGGAATTCTTAATGAATTATTTTTCTTGATTTGATGCACAAATTTGACAAAAACGAAAAAAAAAATAGATAATTTATCTCTCGAAAAGGATTTAATTGATAAATCTCAATAACGTTTCCGAGAATTTATTTATTCAAGTATACCACAACAACATAAACAATTTAAAAATTTTATTAAAAATTTGATAATAGTCTCGAGCACTTCAGAATTTTGAAATGAATAATATGTAGTTTACACTTGTGACAGCTTAACACAAATGAGCACAAGACCATGTAATGCATAAAATGAAATATTTTGAAATAATTTAGTTAAATATTGGTCTGTCCTATTGTATTATACTCCTAGATACTACATAACCCCCCTGTGTGATATTAGCGGCAACGCGATCAACTTGAACTCCGGTTGGATAAATTGTTATAAAATGACAGTCAAGTCGGCGTATCAGGCGTCCTACCAAAATTATAATGTGCAATCGTTGATGCTCGTTCTTTGTTCCATACATCTCACTGGTGAGTGTAAGAACGAAATTTTAAATTCCTGAAAAGTCCTACGAGACAAACAAGCTCAAACTTCTGTGCATTTCCGAATACTACAGGAGACTTATAAAAAACTCCACAATTCAATTAAGTCCACAAGGCACCTTCGATTAGATGATTTTATGATACCTTTTCCATGAACCAACGATACATACATCCACCCCTAATTTTACAAAAAAATTCTAGGTCAGATACACAAATTCAAGCTCTCATATACAAATTGGTCCCCCTCTCTCTTCGTCAAGGAAATACAAAGGAAAGAAGATTTCTATCGAAGTACTGGTGTAAGAGCAGGAAGTTCATGTAGCGATGACAGTGTAATAGATAGAGAACGAGATTTGATGCATGAAACGGAGGAAATGGTACGCATTAGTTGATATAGCGACATTTTACTTATGATTATATTTTCTTAAAAGAAAGACTTAAGTAATAATTCATTGAATTAATAGATGTTGACAGTAATATTAATACTTTTTTTAGATCTCGCAATGTGTAGAAGACAAAACCCAATACTTCAGCCCGGAAGACTCCATTTCGTTATCACTAGAATATTACCAACCACACCTCGATAACACGGACATTATTAGTGATAAAAAAGTGACGGACACGGATACCAACACAACCCCACAAGACACGAACATTATCGATGAGAACACTCATACCATTTCTACCTCAAATACCAGTGTTGAAAATTCCAGTGACCTAAAAGAGAATATTGATAACGATCAAGTAAACAATAAAAACAATGGACAAATTAGTACTGATAAAAATAGTGATAACGTTAAAAAGAATTGTGATAAAAGGTTTTTGCAGTGTCCGGCTGCAGTTAATATGAAGCATTTGCAAAAGTTTATTCGGATGAAATACGGACTTGCTTGTGATCATAGGGTAAGTAGTTTTTTGTTAGTGATAGATGTCTTTATGTTTCCTAAAGACATGAATTCTAAATACCAAACTGTCTGTTCAGTCATAAACATACAGTCACAGTCATTAAATGGATTTCAATCTTAGACCTGGTCTAGTTCTTTTATGAGCATAGCACGCGTGCTGCAAACAAATCATTAAAGTGCTACAGAGATTTACGTTGGTCTAGAATTCCTGTTATTCCATTTTTTCCATTTTCTTTATTGAATTAAAAGTAAGACGTAGCCTCTTACTTACTAGTATATAACATAAAGTGAAAATTGATTAGAAAGTCTTAATTTGTAGTCAGCTTTTGAATGCTAAGGCCTTTGAATTGCAAACTATATTCCTAAAATTATTTAGCAGCTGTAAACTTTCTGTAGAATTCCTTTCAAGCTATTTTACATTTTACTTATTTGCAGGTGGATATTATTCACCAAGGGGAGGTTTTGCCAAGTGATTTTAGTCTCATGGATGTAGCCTACACTTTTAAATGGGAAAAGGTAAGCAGTTTTCGTATTTGTTAAAGAAATATTAAAGAAAATATTATTTTTAAAGAGTGTAATAGCGTCTATATTGGAAAAAGTATACTAATCTTTATAAACTGCTGGAAACAATTACCAAATTTTGATGTCTAGTAGAAAATATTCCGAATTGGATGTTCCAAGCCGAAAACGCAACTCCAACAATGCATGAATCATTCTTAAGTTTTTTGGTGTTCCGTACGGAACACTTATAGGATCACTTCGGTGTCTGTCCATTTATCTATCTGTCTGTCACACTCGATTTTCTCTGAAACTATTTGACACAGAAGGTTAAAATTTGGCACTAATATAGGAATTGATGACCTCATCAGAGACGGGTAGTTTTGAAAGTTAAATTTTGACTTAAGGGGTTAGTTAGTTTTAGGGGGTGAAACCGGAAGTGAAAAAAAAAATTACCATATCATGGAGTGGAGTGTTATAAAAATACGGGTTCAAAAATATATGTAATGTAATACTTGCGCAAACTTTTCTTTGTATATTCTCTACAGGATGTAGGTTGAACGAAAATTATTACGAGTACACCTTTAATATTTTATCTGGTATATAAAAAAAAATTCAAGGTACTCATTTTTCAGTAAAGATCGGAAAAACTTTGTTAAAAACTCATTTTGGATGTGTTTTGTGAAGTCATTGATCATTTGTACCTCCGTAACAAAAAAATTTATTTTAAAAGCAAACAACGTACGAAACACTAATTGCGTAAGTCCGACTTGCACTTGGCCGGTTATTAAAATTTGCCGTGTTTTTGCAGGGTAATGTTGTAGTTTCAGCTTTGAATAATGATTTTATACAATTTGTGTATAAAAATTTTGTAAAAAATTGTTTAATGATGAATGAAAATAATTTAAATATTTTTATCTAGAAATATCTTTTAAAAATAAAGTTATCTGTTTACCCAGGGAAGTGTTGGTGCTAGAAAATTTATTCTACATGATTATTAATTATAAATGGAATACCTCTGCAAATCGCTTATTTGAAGAGTTGGGCAAAAATGATAAATACAGAAATTATAGCGAGTTTAAAGAATTGTTTACGGAGTTAATACAGAAACAAACTCGAAACGCTTTTTAAACATATGACACAAACTTTATATTTTTTTACACACAACAGCTCATATATTATTTTTCAATTTTATAGAACTCTTAATTCTGAAAACGCCAATGTATTTTTATCGTATCATTATGCAAAATAAGGATTCTTTTTTTATACAGATATACAGAAATTATAGCGAGTTTAAAGAATTGTTTACGGAGTTAATACAGAAACAAACTCGAAACGCTTTTTATACATATGACACAAACTTTATATTTTTTTTACACACACCAGCTCATATATTATTTTTCAGTTTTATAGAACTCTTAATTCTGAAAACGCCAATCTATTTTTATTAAGGATTTTTTTTTTTTTTTTTTTTTTGAACTGTCAAAATTGGCAATTTAAGTTTGACAATAACGCAAATGGACAGTGATATTTGTTTGTATTAAGAAGTTTGATAATAGTAAGTGAAAACTGAATTTTAGTCTAAAATATTTTTTTTTCTCGGAGAGTGAAAAATTAAATTTTTATTAAAAAAGAATATATTAAAAGGAAGGCACAACGGACATGGAAGACAAAGAAGAATCCTTATCTTAAATACATTTCCAAGAAAATACTACTGTAATCAGAAAATAGTGAGACTTTTGAAATAAAACGCAAACGGGTTATTTATTTTTCCAAATTTATTTCGTCCCCTTCAAAGTAATCCCCCTTGGATACAATGCATTTATGCCAACGTTTTTTCCAGTCTCTGAAACAGTTGTTGAATTCGATTTCTGAAATGGCCTTTAAAGCCTTCTTCGATTCGGTTTTAATCTCCTCAATCGACTCAAAACGATGTCCTCGAAGCGGTTTTTTTTTTGAGTTTAGGGAATAGCCAGAAGTCCGACGGAGCTAAATCAGGCGAATAGGGCGATTGCGAAATGATATGAGTTGAATTTTTGATGAAAAAGTCGCGAAGAACCAATGCTGTGTGAGAAGGCGCATTATCGTGATGAAAAAACCAAGAGTTGTCGGCCCATAATTCCGGCCTCTTGAGACCTTTGGGAAGCCGAAAAACCATTTTTAAAAATTTAATGCAACTTCTTGCTGAATTTTTTCACTCATGTTAAAAATCGAAAAACGTACTTTTGTTGTTCAACGAATGCAAGCGAATCTTATTAACTACTGACGCTATGGTCTTAAAATTTGACACAGATGGCGGTTAAGATCCAACCAACCTAACGAAAAAAAATTAATCCAATTTGGAAATGCCCTGGCGATTTAAATTTAAAAGTCTTACTATTTTTTGATCACAGTAGTATAACCACATCTTAACTATACAAATATGTGATTATAATACAAAGAGAGTGAAACTACCGGAATCATTCCAAACGAAGAGTCAACTCAAAAATAAAAAAATCAAATTATAGATTGTAGGCCATGGAATGACAAAATTCGAGGTAAACACAACATCGTGCAAGTGCATCGGCTGGTCTGTCAGTCACCAGGCGGGCGTCGCCGCCTTCCTACCGCGGGACCGCTCGCTCATGACCCTTTCTTTCCCCACCGCATCAACTACCTTTTGTCACGCCCTCACAAAATGTTCATTCTAAAATTCCAAGCCACATACCAGTGAAAGATTTTTTTAAATCAAATTGGTAGTTTCAGAGATTACCTCGAACAAACATACAAACTTTACTTCTTTATTATATTATTAAATTTTAATATATATATATATATATATATATATATATATATATATATATATATATATATATATATATATATATATATATATATATATATATATATATATATATATATATATATATATATATATATATATATATATATATATATATATAAATATATATATATATATATATATATATATATATATATATATATATATATATATATATATATATATATATATATATATACAGTGGCGTGCAAAAGTTTCCAGCCAGTGACATTTCGTACTCTAATTTATTAAAAAAAAGACTAATGATTTTTAATCATTACGAGATGTAAGTATGAGATATAGGAAACAAAATATTATAGTAAAAGAGTATTATTTATTGTTGTGAATATATTTATTATTATTATTCTTATATTTATATGTGCAAAAGTTTCCGTCCACATAATATACATTGACACAGTAGGATGTTCAAAGACGTATTTACAAATAATAGCGCGTTGAATGTTCACATTTAGTTCATAAAAGGTCGTGGGAGCATAAACATGGCTCGGCATATGCAAATTCGTGAGAGAATAATAAAATTTTCAAAAGAAGGAAAGTCTTCTCGTGAGATTGCTTCATTATTATCGATAGGTAAATCAACCATGAACGATATTATTGTAAAATACCGTTGTGGATCTGATTTAAAAGATCGTCCACGTAGTGGAAGACCAAGAAAAACGTCTAAAAAAGTAGATCGTATCATTAAACGCAAATCAACTGCGGATGTCAAGAAACCTGCTGCTGAAATTGCACGCGAGCTAAAGGATGAAAACCTAGCTAATGTTAGTCGTAGTACTGTGACACGAAGACTACATGATGTGGGACTTTTTGGCCGTATAGGTATTAAAAAACTATTAATCAGTAAAAAGAATAAAAAGGCCCGATTAAAATTTGCCAAAGATCACCTAAATTGGACAATAAAAGATTGGAAAAAAGTAGCTGTCTCAGACGTATCTAAATTTAATCTTTTTGGAAGCGATGGTAGACAACATGTACGACGTCCTATTGGTACAAGAAATGATGTTCGGTACTAAATTCCTACTGTAAAACACGGTAGAGGAAGTGTGATGGTTTGGGGAATTTTCTCTGCACAAGGAGTCGGTCCATTGATCGAGATCAACGGAAATATGAACGCTGATATTTACAAGGACATTTTAGAAAACAATTTGTTATCATATGCTGAAGAAACGTTGCCGCAGAATTCGATATTTCAGCAGGATAATGACCCCAAATATACATGCAAGTTGTTAAAACAGTGGTTTTCTGCTTCAAATGTGAGAGTTTTAAGCTGGCCATCTCAATCACCGGACTTGAACCCAATAGAACACTTATGGGAAACGCTAGATCGTCAAATTCGAAAGCATACATATTCAAATAAAGCCACATTATTCAAATTATTGAAGAAATAATGGGATAAAAATTCCACTGCACGTATTAATCGATTAATTGAGTCAATGCTACATCGTTGTGCGGCTGTTATCGCTGCAAAGGGTATGGCTACAAAATATTAACATAAAAATATAATTTAAGTCTATTATAAAGCATATGGACTAATAATTTTTCTCGCAGTACAAAGTGGCCGGAAACTTTTGCACATATAAATATAAGAATAATAATAATAAATATATTCACAAACATAAATAATATTCTTTTCCTATATTATTTTGTTTCCTATATCTCATACTCACATCTCATAATGATTAAAAATCATTAGTCTTTTTTTTTAATAAATTAGAGTATAAAATATCACTGGCCGGAAACTTTTGCACGCCACTGTATATATATATATATATATATATATATATATATATATATATATATATATATATATACACGAGGCTGGTTTGAAAAGTCCGTGCAAAGTCCGAGAGATGGCACCACCGGCGCGTATCGAGGTCATGTTTAGTTAGTAGCATCTCTTGAATGAACGCACACCAAGTTTCAGCCATATTGGTCTATTTCTTTGTGTGTTGGCATTCGTGTGAATCAAGGAAGTCGAGTGATTTTCAAGAAATGGACGAAAAAGAATTTCGTGTGGTGATTAAACATTACTTTATGAAAGGCAAAACGCCTCAGGAGACTAAAGAGAAGCTTGATAAACATTATGGTGACTCTGCACCTTCGATTAGAACAGTTTATAAGTGGTTTCAAAATTTTCGGACTAGCCATATGGGCACAAGTGACGCTGAACGTTCTGGACGGCCTGTGGAGGTTACGACTCCAGAAATCATTGATCAAATCCATGATATGGTGATGGATGACAGAAGAGTTAAGGTGCGTGAGATTGCTAGTGCTGTGGGCATCTCGACTGAACGCGTACATAATATTTTGCATAAACATTTGGACATGAGGAAGCTATCCGCAGGACTTTAAGCGTCGTTTCGTCACTGTGGATGAAACATGGATACATTACTATACTCCTGAGACCAAACAACAATCTAAACAATGGGTTACCAAGGGGGAATCTGCACCAAAAAAGGCGAAGACCGTTCCTTCGGCCAGAAAGGTTATGGCGACTGTCTTTTGGGATTCGCAAGGGATAATCCTCATCTACTATCTGGAAAAGGGTAAAACTGTTACAGGTGAATATTATTCATCGTTACTGGACCGTTTGAAAACCGAGCTGCAAGAAAAACGCCCGCGATTGGCCCACAAGAAAGTCCTTTTCCATCACGACAACGCACCAGCACACACCTCAGCAGTTGTGGTCGTAAAATTAATGGAAATAGGATTCCAACTCGTTTCACATCCCCCCTATTCTCCAGACTTGACTCCCTCGGACTACTATTTGTTCCCCAATTTGAAGAAATGGATGGCGGGACAAAGATTTTATTCAAACGAGGAGGTGATTGCATTGCAGACACTAATGGATATTTTGCAGACTTGGACAAATCCTATTATTCGGAAGGGATCAACAAACTAGAACATCGTTGGACGAAGTGTATAAGCCTAAAAGGAGACTATGTCGAAAAATAAAAAAGGTTTACCCCCAAACACATAAGTAGTTTTTATTTTTGCACGGACTTTTCAAACCAGCCTCGTATATATATCCCTTTTTTCGCTCTCCGAGAAAACCATTTTTATACTAACACTTAGTTTCTAACCATCAAAATTCTTAACATATACAAATACCATTATCAATGTGCGTAATTATCAAACAAGCTTACTCATTTTCCCTAAAATTAGAAAAGATAACAAAACAACATAAAAAAATGTATTGATGTTTTTAAAAATAAAAGTTCTCTATAACTAAAAAACCGGTCAAGTGCAAGTTGAACTTGCACGATTAGTGTTCCGTACGTTGATTGTTTTCAAAATAAAAATTTTTGTTAGGGTGGTATAAAATGATCAGTGACTTCACAAAACACACCCCAAATGAGTTTTCAATAAAGTTTGTTTCCAATCTTTACTGAAAACTGGTGACCTTGAAATTCTGTTTTTTTTTTTATATACCAAATAAATTATTAAAGGTAATGCACTCGTGATAATTTTCGTTCAATCTATACCCCGTGGAGAATATTCCAGAATTTTTTCAAAATTTTTTGATTAGTACTTTTCGAGATAAGGTAGGGGACAGCGATTTTTTAAAAGTAATACGAAGAAAAGTGTGCGCAAGTATTACATTATATACGAGTATATATATATATATATATATATATATATATATATATATATATACATATTTTTACTCGTGTTTTCACAAGCTTTCATTTGACACCACACTCGATGACCTAGTAAAAAAAAATTTTTTTCACTTCCGATTTCACCCCTCAAAACGAACCCCTTAAGTCAAAATTTATGTTACGGTGGTATAAAATGATCAGTGACTTCACAAAACACACCCTAAATGAGTTTTCAACAAAGTTTGTTTCCAATCTTTACTGAAATCTGATGACCTTGAAATTTTTGTTTTTTTTATATACCATATAAATTATTAAAGGTAATGCACTCGTGATAATTTTCGTTCAATCTACACCCCGTGGAGAATATTCCAGAATTTTTTTCGAAATTTTTTGATAAGTACTTTTCGAGATAAGGCCCGGGACAGCGATATTTCGCGAATTTTTAAAAATAACACAACGAAAAGTGCGCGCAAGTATAATATTTATATATATATTTTTTACTCGTGTTTTCACAAGCTTTCATTTGACACCACACTCGATGACCTAGTAAAAAAAATTTTTTTTTTTCGCTTCCGACTTCACCCCCCAAAACTAACCCTTAAGTCAAAATTTAATTCTCAAAACTACATGGCTCTGATGAGGCCATCAATTCCTATATTATTACCAAATTTCACCTTTCTATGTCAAATAGTTTCGGAGAAAATCGGGTGTGACAGACAGACAGACAGACAGACAGACAGACACCGAAGTGATCTTATAAGTGTTCCGTACGGAACACTAAAAAAACCATATACAAAGTATTTTATTTAATATAAAGTTTGTGTGGTATATCAAAAACACGATGTGTAATTATTTCTGTTTTAATTCATAAGGGTTTTCTTCAGAAAAAAAAAACGCTACAACTTCTGTGTTTAACATTTTTGCGTAACTCCTCAAATAAGCGAGTTAGATGGATGGTCCATTTATAATCAATAACCTTGTACGCTTAGAAATGGCAACAGTGAAAAAAAAATCATAAACTATTATATCGTTTCATTTGTATAATGAATTTCCAATCATAAATTACCATAAAAGTCGTAAAAACCCGTTAGTCTAAACAATGTTATCAGTATATTATGTATGCTTTTATCATGACCTTTCATAATTTTGCATATTTATTGCAAAAAGCCTACTATTAATAGAAAATTTAATTGCCAATTGTTTTTTTTTAATGATAACAATGTGATAATAAAATTGAGCAATATTTCAAAAATTTCATTACATTTGTTTGAAAGTTCAGGTACGCTTGAAACATAACTTATGTATTATACTCGTACAAGGTGTGGCGTAAGAAAAAAACAAATCGATAAATGGAAAAAGCTCTTATTGTACTGCCGCAGCCACAAAAATAATATATGTAGTTCCCATTCTAAACGCGGAACTAGGTTAGAAATCCATGAACAAAATTTTTTTGAACACGGCTGTATATCAAACTACCATTTTTGGAAATTGTTTTCTAAAAATAATGCCACCTAAATGTAAACCATTACGTTGGCGGCATTCTTCTAGACGAGCGGTGAAATTATGGATTACTGCCTGGCATATTGTTTTCTGTCTGACTGTCATTTCTTGCTGTATACGAGGCTGGTTTGAAAAGTCCGTGCAAAAATAAAAACTACTTATGTGTTTGGGGTAAACCTTTTTTATTTTTCGACATAGTCTCCTTTTAGGCTTATACACTTCGTCTAACGATGTTCTAGTTTGTTGATCCCTTCCGAATAATAGGATTTGTCCAAGTCTGCAAAATATCCATTAGTGTCTGCAATCACCTCCTCGTTTGAATAAATTCTTTGTCCCGCCAGCCATTTCTTCAAATTGGGGACCAAATAGTAGTCCGAGGGAGCCAAGTCTGGAGAATAGGGGGGATGTGAAACGAGTTGGAATCCTATTTCCATTAATTTTGCGACCACAACTGCTGAGGTGTGTGCTGGTGCGTTGTCGTGATGGAAAAGGACTTTCTTTTGGGCCAATAGAGGGCGTTTTTCTTGCAGCTCGGTTTTCAAACGGTCCAATAACGATGAATAATATTCACCTGTAATAGTTTTACCCTTTTCCAGATAGTCGATAAGGATTATCCCTTGCGAATCCCAAAAGACAGTCGCCATAACCTTTCCGGCCGAAGGAACGGTCTTCGCCTTTTTTGGTGCAGATTCCCCCTTGGTAACCCATTGTTTAGATTGTTGTTTGGTCTCAGGAGTATAGTAATGTATCCATGTTTCATCCACAGTGACGAAACGACGCTTAAAGTCCTCCGGATTCTTCTGGAACAGCTGTAAACCATCCTTGCAACACTTCACACGATTCCGTTTTTGGTCAAGCGTGAGCAATCGCGGCACCCATCTCGCGACTAGCTTTCTCATGTCCAAATGTTTATGCAAAATATTATGTACCCGTTCAGTCGAGATGCCCACAGCACTAGCAATCTCACGCACCTTAACTCTTCTGTCATCCATCACCATATCATGGATTTGATCAATGATTTCTGGAGTCGTAAGCTCCACAGGCCGTCCAGAACGTTCAGCGTCACTTGTGCCCATATGGCCAGTCCGAAAATTTTGAAACCACTTATAAACTATTCTAATCGAAGGTGCAGAGTCACCATAATGTTTATCAAGCTTCTCTTTAGTCTCCTGAGGCGTTTTGCCTTTCATAAAGTAATGTTTAATCACCACACGAAATTCTTTTTCGTCCATTTCTTGAAAATCACTCGACTTCCTTGATTCACACGAATGCCAAACACAAAGAAATAGACCAATATGGCTGAAACTTGGTGTGCGTTCATTCAAGAGATGCTACTAACTAAACATGACCTCGATACGAGCCGGTGGTGCCAGCTCTCGGACTTTGCACGGACTTTTCAAACCAGCCTCGTATTTTCTTTTAGTCGTTTTAACTAGTCAGAATTGTTACCGTACACTTTAGTTTTGCGATTATCCCCACATGAAAAAATCCATCGGCGTCTAATCAGGATTACTTGCTGGCTATCCGTGATCACCCATTTTAGAAATTAAGTTATTCGGGAAAATTTCTGTTTGAAATAACCATCACAATTTTGTAAAGAGAGTGTGGGGAAGTTTTCAATCAACCCGACATACTGCTCTGAATTACTGTTTATGTGTTCTGTAACCTCTGATATCCTCAAAGAAGTACGGACTGATTAATCCACGTAGGGACTTTGCGGTCAAGTTGTCACTTTACAAGAATAGAAAGCTTTTTGATGCTTTTATCATCCGAGAACTTTTTTATGGGCACAGCACATGTGCTGGAAGCAAGTTCCTAAAGCACCACAATAGCGACAAGTGTGCGGAAAAAGCGATTCATGTTAGTCTTGAATTGCGGCAAATTATTCTCGGTGGAAAGTACGGTATAGGGCGAATCATTCTAAAGAGATGAGGTTCTCTATATAAAAGGGTGGTACGACGAGGATGTTTGGGAGCAGAGCCACAACATAAGAGCAGTATTCCATCGTTGATCGACTTTAAACTTTGCACAGGAATGTAAGTTGTTGTGAAGGGGAAAGCTTCCTAATACGAGATAAGATTCCGAAATTTTGACAAGCTTTCAAAAGTATGCAACGTGTTCATACTAAAACGTATTTGCTCCCAAGTTAAAACCCAGCAAGTTAGGATGATGCTAGAGGAAAAGAGTATCCGGACATAACTATGTCGGGTTCTGCAATGTTAACTTTTGTAGAAACAACTGGGTTTTTGCAGCGTTACATTCTACTTGGTTACAGTCCTTGTTAAACTGTCTGCTGATATTCACATGAATAGTGATGTTCCAGCATTCAAGGTAAATGCCATGGGCAAAGCTGTAAATTGGATTTCTGGTCCTTTCTAGCAAATCACTTATATAAAGGAGAAAGGTAGCAGGCGGCAGTATGGAGCCTGGTCTAAGATAAGATGGTAAACGTTAAAAAACGTTTAAACATCTGATTACCAAGTTGAGCCTCTGAGCAGTATCAGGTCGCTTTACTTCTTACATCAGCTACATCTTATAGGGTTGCGGATAACAAAATTTCCGAAGATCGCTTTGTAGCGAGCTCTCGGCATAAATACGATAATTGATCGTTTGCGAATTGACAAGTTGCTACCTGACACTCAAATACACTCAACGTTTGAACCTCTTCTTAATATAAATAGAGAACGTGAAATTTTTGCCGCGTCATAGCAATAGAAATTTTGTTTCTATTAAACCCTCGCACACCAGACGCATGCTCTGCTCCGATAAAACGCTGCATAACAACGAAATTTCCTAGTGCCGAGGATACGCTTGGTGCTCTCACTCTACCCCTCTCGTTCGTTCTATTTGTACAATAAGCCAGGTACTAATTTGAACTTGTTTATTAGACATTTTGGGTAACATGGCTGAACAATATACCTAAAAGATCCCTATATTATTAAAACTTTGTATACAGTGTGACAATTTAAGTCCGCATCATATGGGATTTTTTTTAAATAATCACTTTAGCCCAAATCTGGTTATGGCATCCATTTGTGCTTCAAATAATATCAGAAATAAAGTATAGTAAGTCATTTTTACGCATGACGTCACCTGTCAAAAATGACATTTTCGTAAAACCTTTTGAAAAAAACGTATAACGTACAAATTTTGAAAAAAGTTATTAGACAAAATGGTTTATTTTGTGATTCTAGATCTGTTTGTCAAATTTCAACGGCCTACTACAATTTTGAATTTTTGGCAGTTTTTTAACATTTCGGCAATTTGTTTTTCATCTTGATTTATTGCAACCTTATTTAAATCATTTAATTTGTCAAAAACTAGGCACCCATAATCAACAACAAAATGAAGTCGTGTCCATAATTTTTTTATAGAATATTAAAATTCACACATTATGATGAATCATATTTGATGCTAAGTTCGTTTTTTTGTTTTTAAATAGAAAAATATTTCTCGCTTACGTAGTTTGATAGTGAACACACTTGAACGTTTGTAAATTAACACAAATCTTACATTTTGATCGATCTTTTTAGTAATGTATTTAAAGTTTCAACAATGTAATATTTCTTTCTATAAACGCTAAATTAACAATTTACTATTTTAACCTATTTAATAAATACTTTGTATCAAATACACGCATATTGCAATATTCTACATTTCAGTATATCCACCGTTTCGTTCAATGCAACGAATGGTTCTTCTAGAAATTTCTTTGACGGAATTTTTCACAAACTCGAGAGGTATCTCCTGAACACACTGCCTAATTATAGGTTCTAGATGATCGATATCGCTAAATGGTCTAAACTTGTATACTTTTTATTTGAGATAACCACATAAATAGAAATTAAATGGGATGATGTCGGGAGATCGAGGTGGCCAACAATTATCCTGACGTCGCTCAATGATCGTGCCATGAAATAGTTCATTTAAAAATTTAAAGTGTTTCGTACTTGCAAAGTATTGTGTATTGGTGCACCATCTATTTGATACCATAGAGCATATCTTAGATCCACAGCCATGTTATCCAGAACTTTTAAAATTTCGTTATTTAAAAAATCTAAATATCGTTGTGAGTTTAAATTATGTCTAAAAAAATATAGCCCTATTATTTGGTCATTTACAATGTCACACCAAACGTTAGTTTTAAACGAGTATTGGTCACGACACTCAATTATGAAGGTAGGATTTTCTTAGGCCCACCATCGACTATTCTGTGAACTTACTACTCCGTTAGAAGTAAACGTGGCTTCATCAGTCCATAAAACATTATACGGAAATTTGGAGTCCTCTTCTATTTTTCCTTGGTACCAGAATGAAAATAACAACCGAATATTAAAATCTCTATCTATAGAGTGTTTATTAATTTCGGTTTGTGTGTAAAATTTTACGTACACTTTCCCTGTCGATCTCCGGTTTAGACTTCGAAATAGTTTTAACACTGGTTTTGCCTTCTTCCACTACACTTAAGCACACATCTAACTCAGTATCTTCGGTATGTTTACGGGCAACACGATTTCTTTAGAAAACATTTCCCACAGATCCAGTCGATTTAAACTTTTTTATAATTCGGCTCACAAGTTTTTTTCAGGATGACGCTCGTTAAAAACATTTGCAACAGTGCTCTCAGATGTATTTTCCCCACACAATAAAATAATTTCAATTTTTTCTTGAAGAGAAAGAAAGCATATTGTGACACAATCTGTTTTCTTTCCATTCTAGTTTGAATTGCTAACTAAATATTTGACAGCTTACGACACCATATTGCGATCTCTAGTTCTCAATTGTTTCCAGGGCCTACTATTAATAAACGCATCGAAATATCGAGTTTTGCTTAGCGTGTTAATCTCTCTGTTTAACTCTTCTTCCTGGAGAAGGTAAGTTTTCAAGAGGAAATCGGCACATCCATAAAGGGTCTTTCTAATTTTGCGAACGTTAATTTTGATAGCCACGACTAAAATGTGGCTGGATTTATTTTAAATTGGCAGTTACGATAACAATGACACCGAAAGCATTTTAATGTAACTTTCCGGTGGTATTATTAACGCGTAACTGCCAAATTAATAACTAGAATATGTGTAATATGTTTATTACGGTTGCTAATTAGAATCTAAAATGTATTATTGATCTAAAAAGTGATTTTAGCTGAAGTATAAAAAAAAACAAATAGGATAAAGCTGCAAGTTGTTAATTTGGTGTTTATAGTAAGAAACATTACATTGTTAAAAATTTAATTACTAAAAAGATCAAATGTAAGATTTGTGTTAATTTACAAACGTTTAAGTGTGTTCACTATCAAAATACGTAAGCGAGAAACATTTTTCTATTTAAAAACAAAAGCTAATCGAACTTTGCATCAAATATGATTCATGATAACGTGTGAATTTTAAAATTCTATAAAAAAAATTATGGACACGACTTTATTTTGTTCTTAAATAGATTATAGGTGCCTAGTTTTTGACAAATTAAGTGATTTAAATAAGGTTGCAAAAAACTGCCAAAAATTCAAAATTGTAGTAGGCCGTTGAAATTTGACAAACAGATCTAGAATCACAAAATAAAGCATTTTGTCTAATAACTTTTTTTAAAATTTGGCCAAATTATACGTTTTTTTTTTTTTTTTTTTCAAAAAATTTTACGAAAATGTCATTTTTGACAGGTGACGTCATGCGTAAAAATGACTTACTATACTTTATTTCTGATATTATTTGAAGCACAAATGGATGCCATAACCAGATCTGGGCTAAAGTGATTATTTAAAAAAAATCCCATATGATGCGGACTTAAATTGTCATATTGTATATTTATATATTTGTAGGAAAACTATCTTTTAGTTTTTTTTCATGTAGATGCCATTTTTACGTGAATTTGTGAAAATTTTATATCTTCCTTCGTTAAAAAACACTTGTTTCGAATAGATTCCTAGTTATGGTATATGTTTTGAATTCGTTGGTTTATATTTATGTTTTCCAACGAATCCAAATTACATACTGGCTAACGGTTCCGTGGTCACCCGGTAGTGTGTTCATTCAATTTCCTTCTATTGTTTAGTTAGCACAGTGAGAAATTAAAGGAAAATTATTTCTCTCGTCCACCATACGACGACAATTCGATAAGTCCGTGGAACATCAAAGAAGACTACTGTTATTTTAAATTAAACATTTAAAGAGAAACGACTCTCTTATCTCGTTCACATCATACGATTACTCAAATTCCGCCAGATAAGTGTCTGTTTCGGCTATAGCTTCCAGTTTACATCTAATTTATTTTCTGTCACAAAGAGTGACCGCAAAATTGGCCCGTTTTTGCAATTTTCATAACTTTGAGACAAAAGAAAACAAACTTAACGTAAAATGTCTTAAATTAAAGCTAAATAAAAATTTAGGACGTATTTTACATTTTTTTATTTAGGGGTAGCTACCCCCTATTTTGGGGTGGTTATCGATAAATTTTGGAAACATAAAGCTCACACGGTATCATCACAGTATTTTTCTTATTTTTCTGGCTTTTTCCCTAACGTTAGGAGTCAATTTTTTCGATTTAATGACATCGAAACGCGTTTTTACCCTCTGGTAGAGGGTTGTTATTGCTTAGCAATAAGCTTTGGAGACTTATAGATCTCGCGGTAAATTCTCAGTATTTTTCTTAGTTTTCTAGATTTTTCCCATTATAAGAAATCATTTTTTACATTATAACGATACTAAAATGCATTTCAACCCCCTTTTAGGGGGTGCCTATCGTTCAACTATAACTTTTAAAGACATGAAATTACATTCCATGGTATCTTGTCAATATTTTTTTCATTAAGGCTGCTCCCTGATTTGTCGGTGGGGTATCGTACTGAGCACCGAGAAAAACGATATCACATCGACAAATCAGGAAGCGGCCTAACTTTCTGGATTTTTTTCAGCTCGAAGACTTATGTATGTATATATAAATAACTCTTCTTATTGCAACCCCCGTTTAGAGGGTGGTTTTTAATTTATTATACGGTATTGAGTGGAAAATATATAAATACTTGACCTATTTTCATGAATTTTACATCATCAATATCTTACTTATTTTCTGTTAAAAACTTATTTGTTTTCACACTTTTAACCCCCAAAACAGGGGATAGTTACACCTAAATAAAAAAATATGTGCTTCTAGATTTTTAATTAGCTTTAATTTAAGACCTTGTACGTTAAGCTTGCTTTTTTTTGTCTTCAAGTTATGAAGCTTGCAAAAGCGGGGAAAAATTTCACACTTTTTTTCGGTTACTCTTTTTGCTGAGTGTGCTCAACCTGGGGTGTATGGAGGGTAGGTATAGATTTCGTAGCGTAAATGTAACAATTTTTTCAACACAACAGTTGAAAAGTCAGCTGGAGCATTTATCTTGTAAAAGAGAGTACCGTATGCTTGAAGAAAATCGCCCTCGGAGATTCTTACATTTCTACACGGTTCAGAGTCTCTAGATCACGAAAACATAG
This sequence comes from Pachyrhynchus sulphureomaculatus, assembly GCA_019049505.1. Lineage (NCBI taxonomy): Eukaryota > Metazoa > Arthropoda > Insecta > Coleoptera > Curculionidae > Pachyrhynchus > Pachyrhynchus sulphureomaculatus. The sequence goes on from CM032448.1 coordinate 97,714,836, forward strand.
TTTCCCATTTCCATCTGACTGTCCGTCTCCTGGTACGATAACTATTGAATAAAATAAGATGGCAGTTTTAAATTTAGTAGACGTATAATACTTGAAGTAGGAAAGGAACCTATTATTTTGTGAGCGATATTATTCCATGGGAATGGCTAAAAGGAACAAGGCTCATTAACTAGAGTACAGGTTCCATAGTATTATGATTTTCTTAATTTTTCGTTTTATACACGTATAAGAGTGTAGAAGTAAATCACTTAACTGATTATGGCCGTTTTGTATGAAGTTCGTTATTCAGATATTAACATACTCCCTATTTTTAATTTTTCTTCTTTAAAATAAGGAAGTTTAAGAAAATATTATGAGCTTCTTGAAGACAGTAGTTTTCACTTCCCTCATAAGCTTTTCGGGAGTACATTCGCCGGTTTTGACTCTTCTATTGTTTCGAAATGTTGCCACCATTCATCAAGTAGGTGTAGACCGTATTATCGATCATCGGTACATCTGTGTTCTAGCCACTCTAAATACTTTATAAAGTATCTTTAAATTACTCTTTTTTCAGCGTGATATAAATTTGTTATACCACTATACCCGTGAAATTAACCAAGCTATATATCGATTTTACACGGATTTATCGAACAGGCCTCGTAAAACGATATCATTTAAAATAATGGAGATAATTAATTGCTATAAAACACTTAAGTAATTTAATTTTAATTCACCTTTAACCACGCTCAATTAAATGAAAGTACAGGTTGTGAAGATGGTATTATTCGTAATTATTGGCTCTATAACAACTTTTTACGTAATTGTAATTGTGGAATCAAAAATAATTGTTGTGAAAATAATAAAAAGCATTTTAATAAAGTTACTACTACTGCTAGTGTTAGCATCTATAATTAATAAATAATAAACAAATACATGTTTATGGTATACGGGTGAATTTTTTAAAAAATAAAAGTTATTACTTTGACTAAGATTTGAACCTAGGACCACCGGTTTTTCAAGTTATTACTCAAAGACTGAGGTACCAACGTTTGCGATTTCAGTTTACCAGTAAGATAGGGACGTTTCCGCTTCAGAAGTGGGAAGTGAAAGGGGTTAAAGTAAATAAATTTTCCCTGGTTCCAACAATGCTAATAGAAGGGTTCTGGTTTTTGGTGGGTTATTGAACAAGAGTCGATCAAAGGTATATTAACATACTGGCAAAAATCAATGAACAATCAAAACTGAAAGTGAGATTACACGAGGATACCAAGGAAATAAAAATAAAGAGGGGCGTTAGACAGGGTGACATCATATCACCCAAAATATTCACCCTGCTACTAGAAGATATCTTCAAGAGCCTTCACTGGGAAAACAGAGGACTTAACATATTCGGAGAGAGACCCAACAACTTAAGATTTGCTGATGACATCGCACTTTTTGCTGATAAATAAATGCTCCAAGAATTGCAAACTGAAGCAAAAAAGGTCGATTTAGAGATGAACATCACAAAAACTAAATTCATGACGAACGAACAAACAACCATCATAGTATTATCCATACACGGACAACAAGTGGAAAGGGTGGATTCATATGTATATTTGGGACAGGAAGTGACACTCGGAAAAATGAACCAAAAACTGGAAGTCAATCGAAGGATACGCCTGGGATGGGTGGCTTACGGTAAAATGAAGCAAGCTTTTCAGTCTAAACTGCCTTTAAAACTTAAAAGTAAAGTATATAACGAATGCATTCTACCAGTAACAACATATGATAGCGAAACTTGAGTTTTGACACGGAAAATTATTAGAAAATTGCAAGTTCATCAGAAAGCAATTGAAAGGAAAATCCTAGGTATATCACTTAGGAACTGCAGATCAAACGATTGGATCAGGAAAACAACAGGGGTCCACGGCATAATTGAGAGGATATCTTCCCTCAAGTAGAACTGGAGCGGAAAAGTGACCAGATGGAGACCATGGGGGTAAAAGAGAAGCACTGGCAGACCCCAACAACGTTGGTATGACGATACTAAAAGACCAACGGGGTTTAATTCGTATCAAATTGCTAAAAGCAGGGGCATATGAAAGCACATGAGAGGGGCCTATATCCGAAGGATAAAGAATGGCTAGAAGAAGAAGATTGAACAAATATTTACCATAATCATTTATAGTCTAACATATATATATATATATATATATATATATATATATATATATATATATATATATATATATATATATATATATATATACAGTAGAACCCCGATTAACCGAGTCGCATTATCCAAGCTCCGGATTAACCGAGCCAATTTAAGAACCTGATTATCCGAGGTACGCGCGTCTATGCTGCGTATTAACCGAGCTTCTAAAATATGTATGTACATATTTCCATTTAAAATAGTCGGGGCCTTCGGGGAATCCCCGTGGCCAGTGTGAGGGGTTCCCTTATTTATGTTTTTAGACTCTTTCAGCACGTAAATTTACGTGAATACAGTGCGTTATAGCGTTTATTCTGGTAGTTAAGTGTAATTAATACGAACTGCTTTATTTGAATTTTTGTTTGTCGTATTATAATGGAGCAAAATAAGCGTAAAAGAAACGTCGTTCCTATTGAAGAAAAATTAAAAGCCATCAGAAGAACTGAAGCAGAAGAGATAATTAAAGTTGTTGCACGAGATTATGGAGTAGGTGAAGTAACAGTTGAAGATTGGAAAAGAAACCGCACAGAAATAGAAGAGTGGTGTATAAATCAAGCCTCCTCGTCCTCAGGAAGAAAATCAATGAAAACCGGCGACTATGAAAAGGTTAACGAAGCTTTATTCATATGGTTTAACCAACAGAGATCAAAAGGTGTGCCTCTGTCAGGTCCAATTTTACAACAGAAAGCAATAATGATTAGTAGGCAATTCCCAGAGATAGATCAGTTTACCGCCAGTTCTGGATGGCTTGACCGCTGGAAAAAACGGTACGGTGTACGACAACTGACTGTATGTGGTGAAAAACTCTCTGCTGATGTGTCATCAATTGAGAAGTTTAAGCAGAACTTTAAAAAGCAAATCGAAGATTGTGGACACACAAATTTACAACTGTGACGAAACTGGTCTGAATTATAAAATGCTTCCATCAAAAACATTGGCAGGAAAAATCAGCTCCTGGGCACAAACGAAGTAAGGAAAGATTAACTATAATGGTATGTTCCAATGCATCTGGCAAGCACAAAATCCCACTGATGATGATTGGCAAGTCTGCACGTCCAAGAGCTTGAGACGGATGCGATCTTATTTACTAACTGGTTTGAAAAAGCCACTGTTTTATAATGTATGTACCTATTTATATGTTAAAAACGTTAATATATCGGTTTAAAGTATTGGTGTTTATTTTTTGAATAAATAAAAAACAAATCCGGATTATCCGAGGAGGGTATCCCCCACGTTACCTCGGATAACCGGGGTTTTACTGTATATATATATATATATATATATATATATATATATATATATATATATATATATATATATATAAATTTTTGATCTTGAAGTCGAGGAATTTAAAAATTATGTACTGTAGAGGATTTCAGTTATAAACATTTCCAATTTTACTAGGAGTAAAACATTTTTCCATTAAATTCTTTTATATTGGGGATATTAAGAAAAGTGACCTTATTTCTTTATATACTCAATCAGATATAAGTAAAACGGGCAGAGGAGCTTAGATTGGCTGGCTATATTAAGAGACAGGAGCATCAACGATTAATTAAGATAATATGGTTAGAGATTCCGGACGGAAAAATGACTCTGGAAAGACATCGAATGCGGTGCAAGGATAATATAAAACGAAATGTCAGAACTTTAAATATCGACAATGCTGACAATCTTATGATGGATCGGGTAGGATGGAGGTAAATTGTGAAAGCTACAGAGAGAGAGAATTTATTTCTACAGTCTTTCAAGTAAGAATGTGACCGCTCGTATTCTTCAAGTGTTTCGAGAACATTTTTTGCCATTAATGTATTCTTTGGTGTGCTATCAACGGCGTAATTATTTTAGTAAGTTGTCCAATCGCCTCCTGCATCAATAATCGCCTGACATCTTCGAGACATGTTGTCGAAGAGATTTTCTGCATACTCCGCAAATTTTTCGATTCTCGCGAGGGAACTGGGTTAGAGTCCTCAGAGTGTTTCCTCTGAGCTTTCTCTCTACAAAGTACCAAACGTTTTCAATAGGGTTGGCGTCCGACAATTGTGAGAGCCACTCTAGTATCTTATCGTGGACCCAAGCAAGACCTTTCGCGACGTGATTTTCGCCCAGCAAGGGTTTCTTCAAAGTGCTTCGAAATTTAACATCATGAGCATAAAGATGTTGTCGAATCATGTGAGATTTAAACCCGATTTTCTTAATTTTGCTGATCCTTGACGCAGCATCAATTTCGGATCCTGTGAAAACAAAGACACGATTCGTATTTCGACTTTCGGAGTGACTTTGCCTACCGAGCCACGTTTTGGCAAGTCGTCGACATTTTTCTTCTCGTTAAATCGTTTTATCCACTTCTTCACAAACGACACTGAATTTGTCATATATTTAGCGGCCAAGGAATGTGTCATTTTAGGCTCCTTTGAATGGAAACAAAGAAATACTGCCTCGAATCGACGCGCAAACAAGTGACTCATTTTGGATTTTACGTGATTTCGACGAAAGTTCGGAATCAACGGGTACTTTTACTAAAATGCGTCGTAGACAAAGGTTCCCTCTACCGATTTTTTGTTGAATCGCTAAAATTGCATCTACCAAAAATGGATTATCGCGGACAGCTCTTACTCGACAGACTGTATAACCAAACACGAATGAATTGATGGCCTCTACTCAACGGGAAATACACATTCGTAAAGAACTTTAAACTTCCCTGTTTTATGAACATATCTTGTGGTGAATTCTACGAACCAGTGAAATACGGTTTTACCAATACCAGTTTACAGAACTGGCCAAATACCAGCAGAATGGCTCAAGTCAACATTCGTGACCCTACCTAAGAAGGCACACGCTTCAGTATCCGATGACTATCGTATGATCAGTCTTATGCCTTATGTATTAAAACATTCTTAAGGATAATACACACACGGATTTACAGAAAATGTGAAAGTCAAATAGGTCGCACTCAGTTTGGCTTCAGAAATGGAATGGGAACACGTGAACCTTATTTTCCATTAACGTATTAACCGAAAGATGCAGAGACATGAACGTAGATGTATATACATGCTTTATCGACTATCGCAAAGCATTTGACCGTGTGTCACATAACAAAATGATTGACATTCTTAAAGCCACCGGCATCGACAGGGAGGACGTCCAAATAGTAACAAAATTATATTGGTATGAAACAGCTCAAGTACAGATAGAACAAACAACATCTGATGATATCTGTATACGGCAAGGGTGTGTGCTTTCACCATTACTCTTTAATCTCTACTCGGAAACGATATTCAGGGAAGGCCTACATGATGAAACTGCTGGTATTAAGATCAATGGGACAGTAATCAAAAACATTAGATACGCTGATGATACTCTAGTCATAGAAAGGAGCCTTCGAGAACTCCAAAGGCTTATAAATAAAATAGTTCATCATACCGAATAGTTCGGTCTTTTCATGAACATATCCAAAACTAAACTAATGATCTTCTCTAAGAGAAATACAGACGAATTCCTAACTATTCATGGTAACTCTATTGAACAAGTAACGCCCTCTAAATACTTAGGCTTAATAGTGGATAACAACTGCGATCCGAAAAAAGGAAACAGATCGAAAATGGAACAAACTAGACAACATGGGAATATTTTTTACAAGATCGAATCTGAGCTTAGACCTGACAATAAGAATGCTGAGATGCTATGTCTTCTCTGTTCTTTTATAGGATGTGAAAGCTGGACCCTGGACCCTATTAGCGAGAGGAAGATCGAGGCATTCGAGATGTACTTATATCACAGAATGCTCCGAATGTCCTGGATGCAAAAAGTGACCAATTTAGAAGTACTGAATAGAGTTCAGAAAAAGAAGGAAGTCCTTATCACCATCAAGGAAAGGAACCTACAATATTTCGGTCATATAATGAGAGGAGAAAAATACGAGATCCTGCGTCTGATCATAGAAGGAAAAGTATCAATGGGACGGAGACGGAACTCGTGAATGAAGGACTTGAGAAGATGGTTTGCTAAAACATCTTGCGACGTATTTTAGGCTGTTGTATCGAAAATCACAATAACCAAATGGATTGCCAACCTCCGTACGGAGACGGCGTAATAAGGAGAACAAGACCTCGTGTCAGTGCCGCATCGGGTTTAAAGAGTTTACCTGTCACATTTGCTTAAAATTTAGACTAAGTCCATTGGTAATATTTCTTTCGTCCATACTATAACTAACCAAGTAAAACTAATAACCCTACATACTTACTCTAAAAATAAGTTTGCCGGTAACATTATTATTACAATGAAACATTAAATAACATATCATAAATGTAACAAAAATTCTGTCTGAAATTTTATACTGCCTTACTGTTTACTTGTACAATGTATTTCTACGAATATGAAAACATAAATATACGTTCTATTTAGTTGAGAACAAGTAGAGTGTAAAGAATATAACTGTCCGCTGACATGCATTTCCTTTTTATTTATGAGAAAATGCGATTTTTGTGTGGTATTATTATTATTATATATTAATGACATTCTGAATTTTTATGAAGTTTTAAATTACGATTTTTTAAAAATCATCTTTGTTTTGTTGAATAAATTATAATTCATTTTTAGAGTACTAAATTAATGTTTCACTAAAAATGAATAGAAATATCAATAAACTAAAGTATGTATCTAGTTAATTATTTCAACTTTCATGAAATAAAAAATCGGTAAAGTGACTTAACCAATACTTCTTAGTGCGGTAAAAAAAGGTTAAAATAATGATGAGATAGGTATAGTTTAGATACAGCAATATTATGATTTTATCCTCTCTGAGGTATCACCAGGAGTATTGTCCTGAGTTCTGAACCTCGAAAAACTGCTTAAGATTTGAAAATGCGTTTTTTGAGCTTAAAATGTGAATAACTCCGGTTATATAAGTCGGATCGAGACAAAAAAAAACTGTACTCTTCGTAATGAAATTTCCAATAAATCCCCGTTGATTTTAAGTGGCTCAAGTAACAAACATAACCTACAAAATTGAATAAACAGACAAAAATTGGTTTTTTTTTTTAATTTTATTGTACAGGTCAACTAAGTGAACCGATCGGCTTGAAACTTACGAAAATACGAGGCTGGTTTGAAAAGTCCTTGCAAAAATAAAAACTACTTATGTGTTTGGGGTAAACCTTTTTTATTTTTCGACGTAGTCTCCTTTTAGGCTTATACACTTCGTCCAACGATGTTCTAGTTTGTTGATCCCTTCCGAATAATAGGATTTGTCCAAGTCTGCAAAATATCCATTAGTGTCTGCAATCACCTCCTCATTTGAATAAAATCTTTGTCCCGCCAGCCATTTCTTCAAATTGGGGAACAAATAGTAGTCCGAGGGAGCCAAGTCTGGAGAATAGGGGGGATGTGAAACGAGTTGGAATCCTATTTCCATTAATTTTGCGACCACAACTGCTGAGGTGTGTGCTGGTGCGTTGTCGTGATGGAAAAGGACTTTCTTGTGGGCCAATCGCGGGCGTTTTTCTTGTAGCTCGGTTTTCAATCGGTCCAATAACGATGAATAATATTCACCTGTAATAATTTTACCCTTTTCCAGATAGTCGATGAGGATTATCCCTTGCGAATCCCAAAAGACAGTCGCCATAACCTTTCCGGCCGAAGGAACGGTCTTCGCCTTTTTTGGTGCAGATTCCCCCTTGGTAACCCATTGTTTAGATTGTTGTTTGGTCTCAGGAGTATAGTAATGTATCCATGTTTCATCCACAGTGACGAAACGACGCTTAAAGTCCTCCGGATTCTTCTGGAACAGCTGCAAACCATCCTTGCAACACTTCACACGATTCCGTTTTTGGTCAAGCGTGAGCAATCGCGGCACCCATCTTGCGGATAGCTTTCTCATGTCCAAATGTTTATGCAAAATATTATGTACCCGTTCAGTCGAGATGCCCACAGCACTAGCAATCTCACGCACCTTAACTCTTCTGTCATCCATCACCATATCATGGATTTGATCAATGATTTCTGGAGTCGTAACCTCCACAGGCCGTCCAGAAAGTTTAGCGTCACTTGTGCCCATATGGCCAGTCCGAAAATTTTGAAAGCACTTATAAACTGTCCTAATCGAAGGTGCAGAGTCACCATAATGTTTATCAAGCTTCTCTTTAGTCTCCTGAGGCGTTTTGCCTTTCATAAAGTAATGTATAATCACCACACGAAATTCTTTTTCGTCCATTTCTTGAAAATCACTCGACTTCCTTGATTCACACGAATGCCAAACACAAAGAAATGGACCAATATGGCTGAAACTTGGTGTGCGTTCATTCAAGAGATGCTACTAACTAAACATGACCTCGATATGCGCCGGTGGTGCCATCTCTCGGACTTTGCACGGACTTTTCAAACCAGCCTCGTATATAAATAAAAAAAAACACATAAATCGGATAAATGGTTTTCGAGTGATAAGGTCACTAACGGACAGTCAGACAGACAAACAGAGAGATGTTGCATTTTATATATATTATAGATTATTATTATTATTATATAACCTGGAAAGAGAACATATATATGAATAAAAAAAACACATAAATCGGATAAATGGTTTTCGAGTGATGAGCGCACTAACGAACAGACAGACAGACAGACAAACAGAGAGACGTTGCATTTTATCTATATTATAGAAGATTATAGATAACCTGGCCAGAGAACAAATATATGAATTAAAAAAAAAAACGTGTAAATCAGATAAGTGGTTCTCAAGTCAAAAGCGCACTAACGGACAGACAGAGAGACGTTGCATTTTATATATATTATATTCTTTGCTACATGATATTGTTCCATATTCAATGATTTAGGCAGTGTATTGCAAGAGAACGCGCTAGCGGCAAACATTTTTCCGACTTAATTCACTATTATCGTCACTGCTTATTCCTTATATAACCTAACGTAATAAAATATATCCTATAACCTGGCCTGAGAACAAATGTACGTTTTTAAAAAAAAAAAGACGTAATTCGGATAAGTGGTTCTCGAATGATAAGCGCACTAACGGACAGACAAACAGACAGAGAGTCGTTGCATTTTATATATGATGTTTTACATAATCTGACCTTAATATAACGTTCAGAACGTTCAAACAACCATCTGAAACTTCTTTTGAGATCATGTTTAACTCGCGCGCTAGAGTGGATTTAATGTTCTCCAAATCGGCATAACGTTGACCCTTCATGTGAAGCTTGATTTTTGGGAATAAAAAAAAGTCACTAGGGACTAAATCAGGTGCATAAGGAGGGTGGTGGAGTATGGATGCTCGTTTTTGGGCCAAAAGGTGCACCACAATCCCAGCCGTGTGAGCGGGCGCGTTGTCATGAAGCAAGAAAAAATGCTTTACGGTCCTTCTTTCCGGCCGAACTGGCTAAAGCCTCTTGCAAAGTCGCTCCTGGCGTTCAGTGTAGTGCTCTCGGGAACAAATTTTTTGTGGATAATTCCTTGAGCGTCAAAAAATGCTACGAGCACTGTCTTTGTTTTTGACTTGGTGAGGCGCGCTTTCTTCGGTCTAGTCAAATCACTACCGAGACATTGCGCACTTTGCCGTTTTATGGTAGGCTCGTATTAGTAACACCACCTATCATCGTCCACGATTATTTTCGTAGTTTCGGCTGGCGTCCACTGGTTGCTGTTTTTGTTCCAGTGTCAGGCTGCGGGGAACGAAGTTCGCACACACTTTCCTCTTGTTTACAATATTCCTAACAATGTCTTGAACATTTGATTTAGAGATGTTTAACTTTCCTGCCATCAATCTGCAAGACAAATGCCGGTCGGTTTGCAGAAGATGATGAAGTTTCACACCGTCTGTGTCGGCCGAACTTGTACTGCGACGTCCTGTCCTTACATCATCCTCGAACAATCCTCTTTTAAAGCGTTTAAACCACTCAGACACTTGTAAACGCGATGAACAATCGTCACCGTAAGCTTTTTTCAAATATTCAAATGCCTCCGCAGCTATTTTACCCAGTTTCACTTGAAATTTGATTACTGCTTGCTGTTCTATCACACTTCTGTGACACAGCGACTCGTTACAGTTCGCACGTCTACTAGTCAACACTGACTAATTATGAGTTCAAGCTTTTACCGCTGTTTACGAGATGGCGCTGCTTAAAGGCCGGAAAAAAAATCAGTCCTAGAATTTTTTGGGACAGACGGTATAGATATATGTAACTTTAAACCGTAAAAATAAATATTTATGTAAAATTTCGTGACAAATTAAGCTAATTTTTCTCATGATTTTCTATGTATTTTTACATGTTTTTAGTCTTCCGTAGGGAACCCTTATAAGATCACTTCAGAGTCTATCTGTCTATCTGTCTGTATGCTTGTTTGTACGTCTGTCTATCACACCCGATTTTCTTCGAAATTATTTGACATAGAAATATGACTAATATAAGAACTGATAGCCCCATCAGAGTCGTGTAGTTTTGAAAGTTAAATTTTGACTTAAAGCGTTTGAGGGGTAAAATCGGAACTGAAAAAAAAATTTACCAGGGTGTCAAATAAAAGCTTGTAAAAACACGAGTTCAAAAATATTTATAATGTAATACTTGCGCATACTTTTCTTCACTTCACACTTATTTTTAAAAAAATTGCAAAAAATCTGGAAAAATGCTGATTAAGAAATTTTTAAAAAATTCTGGAATATTCTCCACAGGGTGTAGATTGAACGAAAATTATCACGAGTGCATTACCTTTATTTATCTGTTACATTTATATAAAAACAAAAAACAAAAATTTCAAGGTCATCAGTTTTCAGTAAAGATCGGAAAAAACTTTGTTGAAAACTCATTTTGGGTGTGTTTTGTGAAGTCATTGATTATTTTGTACCTCCATAACAAAAATTTTTACTTTAAAAGCAATCAACGTACGGAACACTAATTGCGCAAGTCCAACTTGCACTAGGCCGATTATTTTTTATAGTGCGTGCATGGTTTGGTAAAAATTAAGCAGGCTACGAAGGCCCGAGGTTCAAAACCATCAAGGTTTTTGTGAGCTACATCAATTAAATAATCACGAAGTATATTTGGAATAGAGACAATTCTATTGATGACTCAGTTTAAACATTGTGCATTGTGCAGGCTCTTATGACATAGAGAATTTTCTACTATGAACTCTATTCCATTCCATTAAATGTATTAATTTGCTTACAAGTTTTTGATTAAATCATACCTCTTTATCGATAGATCTGTTACGCCGCTGTTTTAAATTGGCGCCACATCACAATAATACATGCACGCGAAATGCTGTCGAAATTTACAACTTTATTTATATTCACGTCGTTACATAACCTCTATTATTTATTATTGTGTTTATCCTGAAGTTTATTCGGCTTTTATAGCACGTTAAACAGGGAGTTTTCGACTTTTATGTCAGTTTCATATCGGGGATCGATTATTATTTTCGTGACGCCACATCTCGATAGCTTCTATTTAGCGCTTGTCTAACCTTCATATCCGTGCAAGGTAAGGTGCGTACGCTGCATGGGTGACTCTTTCTAAAGCTTGTATTAACGTTGATAATTAAAATTTCCTCGCAAAATCTTCGTTAAAATGCACCATCCTGCTTTTTACATTCCTGTTATGCTAGCGAATAGTCCCTAATGCGTTCTCTCGTAATTTTCAAGCCAGCTTTATTGGAAAAGTTTATTTGTCTCGTGATTCTGTGCCAAGATAATTAAATTTTATGGAAAATAAAATTCGGCGAAGCAAATTACTATAATAAAACAAGCGGGCTCATAATAGAATTTTGCTATGTTGTATTTTATCTGTTTTTTGGCTACTATTTTTGAACATTACATGCTTCGCCAGCGTGGATTATAAGATTTGCATCAATGAAATAACAAAAGACATAAAAAGTCTCAGAAGTTACATTACCTATCTATTTACTGCTTACCCAAACCAACCTTTTGTTACACGAAGGTAGGATACAACGAATTGTACCAAATACTCATACCTAATACGCCTTCGAAAGCTGACACAGCAGCTGTAAAGCCGAGACTCGTGATAATTTTCGCTCAATCTATATTTTATGGAGAATATTCCAGAATTTCTGGAAATATTTTGAGCAATACTTTTCAAAATAGGGGGAGAAACAGCGATTTTGGCCACTTTTTAACAATAATACAAAGAAAAATGTGTAAAAATTAGATGTATGTTTGAACTAGTGTTGTCATAAACTTTCATTTGACACCCCACTTAATACCAGGTAATTTCATCCCCCAAAACTGACCCCTTAAATCAAAATTTAACTTTAAAAAATTAGACGGCTTTGATTGGACCATAAATTCCTGTATTTGTGCCAAATTTCAACTTTCTACATAACACGACACGGGGTGGTTGACACGGTCAACACTTAAAAGCAGGCAGCTCTTTTTGAGGAATCCTCCTTAGGGAATATGTGGTTAATGTAAAATAACTGAAAACGGACAACACCCATTTTTCAGCACTCTACCTACTGTTCTTTCATTCGTTGACAAATAAGAGAACAGTGGGTAAAGGGCTGAAAAATAGGCCTTGTCTATTTTCAGTTATTTTATATTAAACACAAATGCTTGAGGAGGATCCCTCAAAGAGAGCTGCTTACTTTTAAATGTTGACCGAGTCAACCACTCTGTCGACTTGAAAGCTGCAGTGTCACTTTCGATGGACTATTAGGTATGCACACTTACACCCTAACTTCTTGGATAACTACCCATAAATTCTGTTCTCTTATTTGTCGTTCCGCCCGACTGACGAGCAGTGATACAGCGAAACGCGTCTCGAGATGGATTTGACGAATAAATGAACATTGGGTAAAGTGCTGAAAAATGAGCCTTATCAGTTTTCAGTTATTTTACATCAACCTATTGTTACTTTACCATATACACATTTGGGAGTAGCATAAGGAATTTTCTAAGACCGCGCTATATCTTATGACAGTTTCAAAATAGATGTCTCAATACGTAAGAAGTTTTAATAGCCGATTAAAGAATCATTCTATATTATTTTCCCGATATTTTCGTTGTTTCTGAATCAAATTAAATCAAAGATAGTGGAGAACCTGACTAGATGATTTACTTACACCTTAGAGAAAACTATGAAAATTGGATTATTCGTTCTCTAGTGAAGCCACGTATATATATATATATATATATATATATATATATATATATATATATATATATATATATATATATATATATATATATACGAGGCTGGTTTGAAAAGTCCGTGCAAAGTCCGAGAGATGGCACCACCGGCGCGTATCGAGGTCATATTTAGTTAGTAGCATCTCTTGAATGAACGCACACCAAGTTTCAGCCATATTGGTCTATTTCTTTGTGTTTGGCATTCGTGTGAATCAAGGAAGTCGAGTGATTTTCAAGAAATAGACGAAAAAGAATTTCGTGTGGTGATTAAACATTACTTTATGAAAGGCAAAACGCCTCAGGAGACTAAAGAGAAGCTTGATAAATATTATGGTGACTCTGCACCTTCGATTAGAACAGTTTATAAGTGGTTTCAAAATTTTCGGACTGGCCATATGGGCACAAGTGACGCTGAACGTTCTGGACGGCCTGTGGAGGTTACGACTCCAGAAATCATTGATCAAATGGACATGGATACATTACTATACTCCTGAGACCAAACAACAATCTAAACAATGGGTTACCAAGGGGGAATCTGCACCAAAAAAGGCGAAGACCGTTCCTTCGGCCGGAAAGGTTATGGCGACTATCTTTTGGGATTCTCAAGGGATAATCCTCATCGACTATCTGGAAAAGGGTAAAACTATTACAGGTGAATATTATTCATCGTTACTGGACCGTTTGAAAACCGTGCTGCAAGAAAAACGCCCGCGATTGGCCCACAAGAAAGTCCTTTTCCATCACGACAACGCACCAGCACACACCTCAACAGTTGTGGTCGCAAAATTAATGGAAATAGGATTCCAACTCGTTTCACATCCCCCCTATTCTCCAGACTTGGCTCCCTCGGACTACTATTTGTTCCCCAATTTGAAGAAATGGCTGGCGGGACAACGATTTTATTCAAACGAGGAGGTGATTGCAGACAGTAATGGATATCTTGCAGACTTGGACAAATCCTATTATTCAGAAGGGATCAACAAACTAGAACATCGTTGGACGAAGTGTATAAGCCTAAAAGGAGACTATGTCGAAAAATAAAAAAAGGTTTACCCCAAACATATAAGTAGTTTTTATTTTTGCACGGACTTTTCAAACCAGTCTCGTATATATATATATATATATATATATATATATATATATATATATATATATATATATATATATATATATATATATATATATATATATAGATATATATATATATATATATATATATATATATATATATATATATATATATATATATATATATATATATATCCATGGTTGGCTCGCATCGCTCTGAAGCTGCAAAGTTTCAGGTAATTGGCCAGGTGTGGTATATAAATTTCAACATTTTTTGGTGTCTTCTCTTGTATTCCTCTAAGACTAATGTTAATTACCAAATTTGGGAAATTTGGCTTGGTCTTACTGAGTTTTATATAAAGCAACGGTTGGGGAGTTTATTGGTTTGAATATACTGTTTGTTGGGTTTGAATTTGATATGGAAGTGTTTTGTTCGAGTGTTTTGGGATATAAGGGTATCATTCTTGGATTGAATTTAAAATTTTGGTTATTAAGGGTGTTATTTTGATTCTGACTATAAAGAAAATTTTTTTTCCTCAATCACGAGAGCCATAGCAGCCTCTAAATTTAAAAGGTTGCGTAATTTAACATTGTTTTGTAGTTGAGCAGCAAGATTCCTAATACACGTTACTTTTTACTCTGCTGTTAATACGAGAGAGTTTAATTTTGAAAAATCAGAGAGCGAGCATCTCCACATCGAATTCCAAAATTTTAAGGTGTTTCTCCTTTATTTATATTTAAACCAATTAATGTACTAAACAATCTAAATTTCGTTGGTCTATAAAAGTTAATTCTAGCAAATGCTTTACTTCATTCCACGATTTTAGGTCCTGTATTCTGAATCCGATTAATTATTTAAAATGTAGCACTAACTTTGGTAAAAATGTCTCAAATCTAAATTTATCAAACTATCAACACGTATTTTGTATCCTATACCCAGTTATGTTATGAAATTCATGTGAGTCAAGCGACGAACAAATTCTGGCTTTCAGTAAATCACTATTTTATCTAACCTGAATTTTAAGCTACATCAATAGAACATAATAAAATAGGAATCTTATTAAAAAAAACCGGCCAAGTGTAAGTCGGACTTGCGCAATTAGTGTTCCGCACGGTGATTGCTTTTTAAATAAGAAATTTTGTTACTCTAATTGACTTTTCAACAAAGTTTGTTTCTGACCTTTGTTGAAAACTGATGACCTTGAATTTTTGTTTTTTTTATATACCTGATATTTTATCAAAGGTAATGCACTCATGATAATTTTCGTTCAATTTACACCTTGTGGAAAATATTCCAGAATTTTGTCAAAATTTTTTGATCAGTACTTTTCAAGATATAAGGACAGCGATTTTTGGAAATTTTTTTTAAATAATACAAAGAATAGTGTGCTCAAGTATTACATCATATATATTTTTAATCTTATGTTTTTACAGGCTTTCATTTGACATCCCACTCGATGACTGGCAATTTTTTCTGTTAACTTCCGATTTCATCCCCCAAAATTAACTCCTTAAGACAAAATTGAACTTTTAAAATTACATGGCTCTAGGGGGGCTATTAATTCCCATATTAATGCCAAATTTCAACTTTCTATGTCAAATATTTTCGGAGAGAATCGGGTCTGACACACGGACAGACACCGAAGTGATTTTATAAGTGTTCCATGCGAGAAAATATAATAAATAATTACTTTCCTTGTGTTTTACAAGAATAATTAGCCAATTTATTAAATCTCTGCTCTGAAAAAAGTAAAACCGGCAAATTTCTTATTTTATGTTGCAATTTTTTACTTAATAAATAATTTAGCTCTGATCCTGTTCAGTGTTTAAGGCCAGTAGTCCGAAACAAAGCTCCATGTCGGTGTCCAAATTGTAGTGCAGTATTAGCAATTTAGTGGTTATATTATATGTGAGTTATATTCAGAGATATAATACATATAATACAGGGAGGGAGTCTCCCCATCTGCTCCTATGATTATAAAAATATTACTCTCTTAAAATAGCTTTTTATTAAAGGAAACTTAAAAAAAAACAATGATAAAAAAATTAAAAAATACGGCATCTGCATGAACGAAATATCTCAAATAGTCATGTTAAAACTACTTAGTATATATCACCACTACACCAAACACTTCATTTTTACACTCGACGCGCGTTTCGCCAACCATGTTAGCTTCATCAGGAGCCACGATTGACTAAAGTTAAACTGCAAATCTCCGTTATTTACACTTAGCCTAACGTCCGACTGACTCAAGCGGAACTAATTACATAAGCGAGGCCATCAGTTAATATGAAGTATGTGTCTTTACCATATAATCCGAAATATAACAGATATTTAATAAGGTAGGCTTCACTTTAGACTATAAGTCATTAGACAATTTGAGAAATATCTTAGGATATCCCAAAGACAAGATTCCTAAAAGTGGCATTTATGAAATTAGTTGTAATGATTGCGACAAAAAATATGTTAGGCAAACTTGAAGCTGATCGCACTGTAACATTAGATAATCTAAAATTAATTAAAGATGTATCTGATAGGAGATTGTCGAGCGCATACGAAAGTATGGAAACTATAAAATGTAAAAGTAGTTTAAATAAAGACAGAGGCCCTATTCCTTATAGTCCCCTCTCTTTGACTAGAACTGATGGCCTTGTCCATATAATTAGTTTCGCTTGAGTAATTCAGATGTGAGGCCAAGTACAAATAATATACATTTATAGTTTAGCTTTAGTCAATCATCGCTCCTGATGAAGCTAACATGGTTAGCGAAACGCGCGTCTAGTGCAAAAATAAAGTGGTGTAGTGATGATATATACGGAGTAGTGTCATTATGCCAAAGATTCCACATTCCCAACATAGTCACGTTAAAAGTCAAGGACATAACAGTAAAATCAAAGCTACACTAGTTGAATTAGGTATTTTGCAAACAAGTACGAGGCTGGTTTGAAAAGTCCGTGCAAAGTCCGAGAGATGGCACCACCGGCGCGTAACGAGGTCATGTGTAGTTAGTAGCATCTCTTGAATGAACGCACACCAAGTTTCAGCCATATTGGTCCATTTCTTTGTGTTTGGCATTCGTGTGAATCAAGGAAGTCGAGTGATTTTCAAGAAATGGACGAAAAAGAATTTCGTGTGGTGATTAAACATTACTTTGTAAAAGGCAAAACGCCTCAGAAGACTAAAGAGAAGCTTGATAAACATTATGGTGACTCTGCACCTTCGATTGGAACAGTTTATAAGTGGTTTCAAAATTTTCGGACTGGCCATATGGGCACAAATGACGCTGAACGTTCTGGACGGCCTGTGGATGTTACGACTCCAGAAATCATTGATCAAATCCATGATATGGTGATGGATGACAGAAGAGTTAAGGTGCGTGAGATTGCTAGTGCTGTGGGCATCTCGACTGAACTGGTACATAATATTTTGCATAAACATTTGGACATGAGAAAGCTATCCGCAAGATGGGTGCCGCGATTGCTCACGCTTGACCAAAAACGGAATCGTGTGAAGTGTTGCAAGGATGGTTTGCAGCTGTTCCAGAAGAATCCGGAGGACTTTAAGCGTCGTTTCGTCACTGTGGATGAAACTTGGATACATTACTATACTCCTGAGACCAAACAACAATCTAAACAATGGGTTACCAAGGGGGAATCTGCACCAAAAAAGGCGAAGACCGTTCCTTCGGCCGGAAAGGTTATGGCGACTGTCTTTTGGGATTCGCAAGGGATAATCCTCATCGACTATCTGGAAAAGGGTAAAACTATTACAGATGAATATTATTCATCGTTATTGGACCGTTTGAAAACCGAGCTGCAAGAAAAACGCCCGCGATTGGCCCACAAGAAAGTCCTTTTCCATCACGACAACGCACCAGCACACACCTCAGCAGTTGTGGTCGCAAAATTAATGGAAATAGGATTCCAACTCGTTTCACATCCCCCCTATTCTCAAGACTTGGCTCCCTCGGACTACTATTTGTTCCCCAATTTGAACAAATGGCTGGCGGGACAAAGATTTTATTCAAACGAGGAGGTGATTGCAGACACTAATGGATATTTTGCAGACTTGGACAAATCCTATTATTCGGAAGGGATCAACAAACTAGAACATCATTGGACGAAGTGTATAAGCCTAAAAGGAGACTATGTCGAAAAATAAAAAAGGTTTACCTCAAACACATAAGTAGTTTTTATTTTTGCACGGACTTTTCAAACCAACCTCGTACATTAGATCTCATATTACTTATCCTTTTTGTCAATAATTTGTGACTACATTTTGCGAATTTTAGTGTTTCGAGGTTTGCAGATGATACCAATATTGCACTTTCTGAATACCCATGAGAGCTCTCTGAAGTCGCCATTTACTGTCCCGCAAATTCGTAGAATTGTTGTCTGCAAAATAGTTTAACTGAAAATCATGTCAAAAAATCGCACCAATGCTTTTCTTTTCAATTGCTTTAAACTACATTACCTACATACGCCTTAATTGCCCGATACTAAAAGGAAAAAATTCGTTCTGTATTAGATTTTTAACTGAATTGGAATGGATATATCAATTTGATATATTGTACAAATAACTGTCTTCTAAGTTTCAGAAAACTAATTTTATCAACAGAAATAATTTAAAAATATATTATTACTAATAATCTGTAATGTTAAGAAAATTCTTCAGGCCCTAAAGATCCTTTACTCATTCACAAAGAAATTATACGCACAATGCTTTTTAGGACAACTGTTCCATCACTGTACATTTTATCTAAAGTGACGTAACGTCACCTTGATTGTTAAAATTCCGAACATCTAATATGATAACCCAGCATAACCTGACACTCGCTCCTAAAAGTTACGTGATTATGCCCTCAAGTCTGTACAGTCATATGCCTCAGGAATTAAAAATATATACATTTTCAACTTCAAGTCAAGAGGTTTTACTGAGGAGGAGTTTTTACCCTGTAGACGAATACTTGAATTGTAATAATTTAATTAATTAGAAAGTTGAAATTTGTCAGAAATATAGAAATTGATGGCCCAATCACAGTCATGTAGTTTTAAAAGTTAAATTTTCACTTAAGAGGTTCGTTTTGGGGGGTGAAATCGGAAGTGATTTTTTTTTGCAAGATCATCGAGTGGGGTGTCAAATGAAAACTTGTGAAAACACGAGTTCAAAAATATATATAATATAATATTTGCGCAAACTTTTCTTTATATTATTTCCAAAAAACCGTTGTCCCTCTTCTCTATCTCTAAGCGCACTAATCAAAAAATTTCGAAAAAATTCTGAAATACTCTCCATAAGGTGTAGATTGACTGAAAATTATCACGAGTGCCGTACCTCATGAGTTTTCAACAAAGATCGAAAACAAACTTTGTTGAAAACTTATTTGGTGTGTGTTTTGTGAAGTCATTGTTCATTTTATACCTCCGTAACGAAGATTTTTATTTTAAAAGCAATCACCGAACAGATCCAGTAATTGCACAAGTCCGACTTGTACTTGGCTGGTTTTTTTAGTTTGGTTTCCATCAAAATTTGAAGTAATCTATTAACTTCTTACTGAAACGAATTTGGTGATACAATCAGAATAACGCTAATGCTTCTATTGAAAACTGATAGATATTTTGTTAATTATAGTCCGTGAAGTTTGAGAATTCCAAAAAAGCGATATCGAAAAATACTGTACAGAGTACAAATATTTCATTGTTTAACGAAAACGAAACCAACAGTTAAAACCAAACTAAAGATTAAGCAAAAGTTCCGGCGCCAACTAAATCCCCTAACTCAATGCCATTTATTATTCCATCGAAAATAACAATAAAAAATAACGATGAAAGGCTTTTTCGATTCAATTGTCCCGTCATTTACACACACCGGGGAACACAGCCAACTTTTCGAGTACATTCCCGTCGACAAACAATAACAATTTCATAATTTGTCCGACATTTTGTAACAATTTACGTTAACAAATCGGTCATCTCTCACGCGCCGAGGGCATTAAAACACGGGTGAAGGGGTGGGGGGAGGGCGGAAGCTCCGTAGAGTGAGATGGAAAATGGGGTGCTCTTAGAATTTGAATGGGTAAATTATTGAACGGTGTTATCTGTTCTTGTTTGCGGCTTGAATTGACTCTGTGAGTGGTCGGGCGCAGACAAATTACATGGAGGAATACAGATGGCTTTTTGTGGATAATAGCGCAGAAGGGCCGGGACAACCGTAATAAAATAAATTTGTTTACCTCCATATTTTTGTTTTATATTAAGTCTTGACTTTCATCGCATGCACGATTTACAAGTCTGTATGGATGGAGCTGTGTGTTGCTGTCCGATCTTCAATTTCTAGTCGATAATTATATTTCTGCCGTCGTTGTTTCGTTCGACGTCTTCTTGCGTCTACTACTTCTCTAATATATATATATATATATATATATATATATATATATATATATATATATATATATATATATATATATATATATATATTGAATGGACAGATTAGGCCGAGGGCAGAGGCAGCGGAGAAAGTCTTTAATAGTATCAAGAACACATTCCTAGCAAAAAAGAAATACCGAAATCAACAAAACTACAAATCTTCAAAAGGGTGGCGACACCAATAATTACATATGGATCTGAAGTGTGGACAACAACATAAGGTCACAGAAGTAAGATACAAAGTATCGAAATGAGATTCCTCAGAAAGATTGAAGGAAAGACAAGACTGGATAGGATAAGAAACGTTAATATACGGGAAATACTGAGGCGGATACAGGAGAAAATAGACGAAAGTCCGTTGAGGTGGTTTGGACATACACAAAGAATAGAACAGGAAAGACTGGTAAGAAGAGTATATGAAACAAGAGAGAATAAAAAACGAAGGCGAGGAAGACCAAGAAGAACATGGAGGGAAGAAGTAAGGGGAGCAATAGAGAAGAGGGGAGTGACGTGGGAAGAGGCAACAAGGCTGGCCCGAAATAGAGAAAGATGGAGAGAAATATGAAGGACCCCAACCTAACCCAACCCACTCACACCAGCCTACACCGAGAGATATCATGGCTAAGGATTAAGTAAGTATATTTGCTGACGCTAGCAGCATAAATGAGGTAACTAGCCTGATGGAAAGGCTAGAAAGAACAAGTAAAGATTGTGGGCTAAGCCTAAACCTCGCGAAAACCAAATGGATGCTTATGAGTAAAAACCAACCACCAGCAAGACAATTATTACTAAACAACCACAGAATTAAACACAGAATCTTACACCTATTTGGGAACAATAATTAACTCAGGCAAAAGAAATACGTGTGAGAATGGAAGAGCGAGCGCATCGTTTAATAATGTGAAGAGCATATTTATCTCCAATAGTATTAAAATCAGACTGCTCCAATGTTATATATCTCTGGTACTGTTGTACGGAGTAAAAACGTGGACAATGACCGAAACGCTCATGAAAAAGGTTGATGCCTTTGAAATGTGGGCGTACAGACGTATCCTGCGAATATCTTGGACGAACCAATCACTAACGAGGAGGTACTGCGTCGGATCGGTAAGGAAAGAGAGGTGGGAATAACTATTAAGAGAAGAAAGCTGGAATACCTCGGACATCTTATGAGGCACAGTAAATATCGGATACTTACTTACAGTTAATAATCCAAGGAAAGCAACAGGAGGAGACCCCGGAGAAGAAGACACTCTTGGCTCCAGAACCTGCGTCGTTGGTTCGGGCTGTCATCTGCTCAACTGTTTAGATGTGCCGCAAATAAAATCAGGATAGCTCTGTTAATAGCCAACGTTCCTAACGAACAAGGCACATGAAGAAGAAGATATATATATATATATATATATATATATATATATATATATATATATATATATATATATATATATATATACATATATATATATATATATATATATATATATATATATATATATATATAATACATTAAAATTTCGGGTTTCAATCCATTAGTCTAATAATGAATTTGAACGACGTTTCTCCAAAATCTCATTTGGGATTTTCAAGTTCTCTTGCTGCTGCTCGAAGCAAGAGCGAGTTTAGCCAGCAGCAAGAGCACTTGAAAATGCCAAATGAGATTTTAGGGAACGTCGTGCAAATTCATTGTTAGACGAACGGATTGAAATCCGGAATTTTAATGTATTATATTTCGCCATCCGTGAAAACCTCTCTCTCTCTCTCTCTCTCTATATATATATATATATATATATATATATATATATATATATATATATATATATATATATATATATATATATATATATATATACAGCGAATGTGGTTGCATTCCAGTTCCTTCGTGCCATCGTTTCCTGTTGTTCTATTATCCGTCTAGTAGATTCCCAGAGACATTACCCTTGTTTATTCCTTTCATCCATGTTTCTCGTGGGTGTCCGCGTTTCCGTTTGTTTTAAGGTCTACAGTGCACTAGCATTTTCAGTAGTCTTTTCCCATTCATTTGGTTAACATGCTTGTACCAGACTGTTGTTTTTGTGGTTCTTTCTTTTTTTGTTAGTTCTCTGATCGCCTCGTTTCTTATCTTTTCTAGTTCCGATATGCTGGCTGATCGTCTCAAAAAGTCCATCTTTGTTTTCGTTTCATTGCCTTACTATTCTAGATCTTCCTCTTTTTTTTTTCTTGTGGTTGTTACTGCATCAACAGTTTGGGGAGCTTTCTATCGTCCAGCCCATTTGCATGTTCGAACAATCTAAGTTGTTTCTGTTCGATATCCTACGTTCTTATTTCTTCAATTCTGAATGTCTCTTTACTGTATCCTTTCTTACTCTGCCCATTCTAGAGACACTAAGCAGTCTTTTTATGACATTGACGTTCATCGCTACAACTTCTGACTTCTTGTTATGTATCTTCATTATTATTCCAAAGATATTGAATTTTCGTTTTTAGTGGTCCGTACGGAACACTTATAAGATCATTTCGCTGTCTGTCTGTCCCTCTGTTACATCCGATTTTCTCCCAAACTATTTGACATAGAAAGTTGAAATTTGGCACTAATATAGTAATTGATGGCCTCATCAAAGCCATGCAGTTTCGAAAGTTAAATTTTGACTTAACGGGTTAGTTTTAAGGGGTAAAATCGGAAGTGAATTTTCTTACCAGTCATCAAGTCAGCATCATAATTTTTTATTTTAAAAGCAATCAACGTATGGAACACTAATTGTGCAATTTCGACTTGCACTTGGTCGTTTATTTGTTCATTTCCTTATTCTATTATTCTCCATTTATCACCTCGTAATTTTTACCCTCAGCAGTAAAAGTCACTAATAGAAGTTTTTGTTGTATGTATTTTGTTTCGTTTCATTTAGACCTCATTTATTATATTCCTCCTTAGCGTTTGCTAGGACTACTTGGTCATCAGCGAACTGTAGCATATAGTGGCACGTTCTATCATTACCGATACCTTTGATTTCCTTTCCGCCGTTTCAAGGTAAAGGCGTTGGTGGTTTCGTAACTGTTAAAGATTAAGCAATTCTTTTTTCCTTATTTCTTTATTTTAATTCATTATACAGATTCTGTACTATGTGGGAATGTGAAATCTTTGGCACAATGACACTACTCAGTATATATCACCACTACATCAAACACTTTATTTTTGCACTCGACGCGTGTTTCGCTAACCATGTTAGCTTCATCAGGAACGATTATTGATAATAGTATAGTTGATAGTATGGCTATGAAGTATATCGCAAAAGTAAGTTTTTAATTGAAATGTTGTCACAGGCTTGTTGAATGTCAAGAAAAGTTAAGTGAATATCTCCAGTAGTGGTAAATTCTTTTTGCAATTATTTATTTTACGCAAAAGACATTATTGTTACATGGCTCTAAAACCTTTTTGCTCCCCAATGAGGCAAAAATGCAACAAATTTGATTGAGTTTCGAAAATTGATCAGTGGTTCAATTAGACAAGAAATTGCATAATATGTGTAAAAGTTTAAGTATTATGATGTATTAGCTAGTAGCTAAATAAAGTATTCATTTATTCATTCATTCATTAATTCTTCTTTACGTCCTTGATATTATTCTACCTTTTTGACAGATATAACCCTGTAGTTATTACAGTCGTGTTTGTTGCCTTTTTTATGAATTGATGGTGTATATCCTTCTTTATACTGTTCGGGCATGACGACATTAACTTCCTAGATTCAACAGTTGTTAGACCTAAAATGGTTATCAAAACTGAAGACAAACAAGAACTCTATAGACAGCATACAGAAATGCCCAACATGGAGTATTTTATAGAAACATCGATTCGCTGCACCTATAGAAAAAACATTTAGTTTCCTACAGTCTTAAATCAGACTGAAGGATTCTTACTCGCTAATCAGGATAGTGCAATCAATACGTTATTATATTTTATATTATACCGTAATCGATCAGACAGATATTAAGTATATTGCACGCATCAGCGAGCCAGAGTATCGCTTATGCATTTGCTATCAGTCTGCTCAGTTCATGCTATAGCATCGTACTTCCATAGACACCTTCTTAAATATTCATATGCTATTAATGAGGTCCCCAGACACCCTTCCCGTAACAGATAGATAAAAATTGTGGAAAATGATAAGTGATATATTTACTAGAATTTAGTTTTGTCGACAAGGCTTCCACAAGTCAGATAAGCTGATCCTCCTCTATAAGACCACATAAAATATTTTAGCATTGTGTTCTTGGCATTTTTTGAGACACACATAGCAATCAAAGAGGATGAACAATGTTACAAGTACATGGATTTGCAATACGAACATTACACTCTAGTCCTACCGTAGTCGTTGTCACTGGAGTTTTAGCAGAAATTAACAGCACCCTCCTAGAAAACCTTTTCTTGTATGAGCTTTTCACAAATGTTGCAGGGAAATTCCTAAAGCACTACAGGAGCAACCCATGTGCGGAAAAATCGATTTATGTTGGTTTTGAATCGCTGTAACACTGCTTGCTGGATGTGATGTATTAGTGCGACGTATATTAATAGCACACACCGCTCTGGGAGAAATTAAACGTACTACATCCATTGAACATTTTCCATGAAAATACTTGCCAAATAGACTCAAATCACCAACCGTTCTTCGATGTTCCAAGGTATCAAAGTTTATGGTGAGTTCTGGGTCTTCAACTCTTTTCTGAGTACAATCCAACAAATGAAGTGTATGCTTGGGAGCAGAGCCCCAAACATGGAAGCAGTATGCCATCGTTGGTAGAATTTGAGCTTTGTACATAATTAACAGTTGTTGTGGAGTTTAAAGCTTTCTAGTTCGAAAGAGTATTCCCAGCTTTTGAGAAGCTCTCTTTGCTATGCATGCGACATGTGACATATTTGCTTCCAAGTTAACGCTCAGCAACTTGAGTGACAATGCTAGGGGAATGGAGTGTCCTGACATATGTAACTATGTCGGGTTCCTCAACGTTTGCTTCTTTAAAAAAACTGCCACCTGGGTTTTTGTAGCGTTAAATTCTAAGTTGAACGACTTCCTGCGCATACTGTCATCTGCAAAGCTGTAGATTGAATTTCTGGCCCCTTCCAGCAGATCATTAATATAAATGAGAAAGAGAGTAGGAGACATTATGGAGCCTTGAGGCACACCGGCATTGATAGTGAAGGTATTTGAAATACATCCATGGATCTCAGCTAAGTTACTTGCAATGAAAATGCAGAAAGCAGTTATCCTTGGTTCTCTCACATTGCTTAATTAGAATTTAGTCGACAGTTGTTAAATGAACGAGTGTGAGGTGTAATTACCACTAACCAGCTGTAATGTGTCAGTTGGAGCCACAGGATTAACCGCGTCGAACTCCTCTTGTTAAATAATATAGTCCAATCAAAATATGACCAAAACAGACCAAAAACAGAAATCGCCGGATACTGCTACTTTGTTTAAAAAATACTCATCTCGACAAGTACAGTAAGGAAAATATATTGCAACTGTTGAAAAATTGGGGCAACACCCTCAAAAATTTTTTGTGTGTTTTTTTATCATATTTTTGCAATTTTATCATAAATTTATGGAAGATACACTAAAAATTGTAATAAGTCATAGTTTACTTCTTCGTAAAGGTTCAAATTACTTTACGGCAAACCTTGGTTTGACCGAAAATGCAAAGAAGCTGTTGCTTCTAAACATCTTGCCAATATGTAAATCCTAACACCATAAATCGTTACACCTTTATTCGTGTCCGGAACAGATGCAAAGAAATTATCGACCAAACCAAGGAGGCACACAATCAACGAATTAGAAACAAACTTCTCGCTTGTTTCAACAATTCCAGGTCCTTTTGGTCAGTCGCTAAGGCAGTTAGTCAAAATTTTACCAAATCCACCATACCACCACTCACACGGCCAGATAATTCTATTGCAACGACACCTGTTGAAAAAGCGAACTTGTTGGCTGAACTCTTTGCTTCACATTCTACTGTCGATGTCCAAGGAAAAACACCACCTAATATTCCCATGGTGCAGTCAAGGATGCCCGATATTGTCTTCAGACAGAGTATCATTAAACGTACTTTAATGAAGCTAGTTTTCAAAACCTGTGCGAGGGAACTAACACCAGTTTTCTGTAGACTTTTCAACCTACCCTACAGAAAGGGAATATTTCCTTCCTGCTGGGAATGTACCACAATTTACCAAAAAAGGCAAGAAGACCTTGCCAAATAACTACCGACCAGTCGCAGAGCGCTCTTTACGAGTTGCAGTCGACAGATTTCTTTCTAACACCTTCACTATCAACGCCGGTGTGCCCCAAGGCTCCATACTATCTCCTACTCTCTTTCTCATTTACATTAACGATCTGCTGGAAAAGACCGGAAACCCAATCAACAGCTTTGCAGATGACAGTACGCTTATCTCTTCATTCACTGTGAACGCTCGGACATCGGCTATTCAGACGAATATCTGCAGACAGCGGTCGTTCAACTTAACAAAGACATGGAAGAAATTCTATCTGGGGTGACAGTAACCAAATGGAATTTAACGCTACAAAAACCCAGGCGGCAGTTTTTTCTAAAAAAGTTAACGTTGCTGAACCCGTCACAGTTATGGCAGAGCATTCCACTCCTCTAACATTGTCACTCAATTTGTTGGGCGTTAGTTTAGGAGCAAATATGTCCTGGCATGAACATGTCGCAGGCGTAGGAAGGAGAACTTCTCAAAAGTTGAGAGTATTATTTCGAACCAGAAAGCTTTACACTCCACAACAACTGTTAATTTTTTGCAAAGCTCAAATTCGACCAATTATGGAATACTGCTCCCGTGTTTGGGGCTTCGCTCCCAAACATATATTGCATTTGTTGAATTCTATTCAGAGAAGAGCTATTCGTCTGATTGGAGACTCGGAACTGACCGGCGGCCTCGATTCGCTGGAACATCGAAGAACGGTTGGCGACTTGAGCCTATTCTACAAGTATTTTCATGGAAAGTGTTCGAAGGATGTAGCCTGCTTAATTCCTTCCAGAGCGGTGCATGTTAGAAATACACGTCGCGCTAATACTTCACATCCGTAAGAGGTTCAGCTTGTTACTCCTCGTACAACGCTTTTCAAGTAGTCTTTTATATGGAGAACATCATATTTGGAATAATTTGCCACCGAGTACAATTTACAGTGATTTAAGAATAACGTAAATCGCTTTTTCCGCGCACGTGTCTCTCCTGTAGCGCTTTAGGGACTTCCCTGCAGCACGAGTGCTGAGACTTACGTTGACAAGGGGGGAGAAATGATAATTTGGATCACCAATTTAACAATTTAACTCAACCACTCAACATGTACAGTAACTTGTGTATAATAATTAAAAAGAACTTTGGCTACTAAAAATATTATAAAACTTAAAATAATTTTTTAAAATGAAATCGTAAATTTGCATTAAAAAAAGTTTGGAACTAAAATGGTCATTTTCTCGGGCCTAAATCGTTTAAATGAGTTCTCAAGTATCTCAAATGAAAGTTTAGGAACTAAGGAACATTTTCTGATAGTTTAAGTAAGGTAGTAGTATACCGAAAAAATCTAATATGTAAAAAAATGGCTAAAATTATATATGTAAAAAAATTGCTAAAATTATGTTTGGATGAATTAAGGTAATGGTCCATGGAACATATTTCCAGAATTAAATAAAAAAAATTAGCTTACAGTTTGCCTATTTAATCACAAAAAAATGACAAAAAAAAAACGACAAAAACAGCCAATTTCTCCCGACGAGAAGGCTCAAATGACCTCCACAGCCGCTTAAATTTTTCGTTTTTTTTTTTTAGAATCAAAATCTGTTAGTATTTTTAGTTTATCTTTCATAAATTTATGATAAAATGCAAAAATACGCCAAAAAACCTAAAAATGGGCCATTTCTCCCATTTTTGAGGGTGTTGCGCCAATTTTTTAGCGGTCGCAATAATTTTTCCGTCAAGAAAAGTATTTACAAAATAACCGGTCAAGTACAAGTGGGACTTACGCAATTACTGTTCCGTACGTTGATTGCTTTTAGGATAAAAATTTTTGTTACGGAAGTATAAAATGATCAGTGACTTCACAAAACACATCCCAAATGAGTTTTCAACAAAGTTTTTTCCGATCTTTACTGAAAGCTGATGACCTTAAAATTTTTGTTTTTTTTATATACCAAATAAATTATTAAAGATAATGCACTCATTCAATCTACACCCTGTAGAGAATATTCCAGAATTTTTCGAGATAAGGGGAGGGGACAGCGATTTTTCGCACTTTTTTGAAAATAATGCAAAGAGAAGTGTGCGCAAGTATTACATTATATATATTTTTAAACTCGTGTTTTTACAAGCTTTCATTTGACACCACACTCGATGACCTAGTAAAAAAATGTTTTTTTCACTTCCGATTTCACCCCCCAAAGCTAACCCCTTAAGTCAAAATTTAACTTTCAAAACTGCACTACTTGTGCAAGTCGGACTTGCACAAGTAGTGTTCCGTACGTTGATTGCTTTTGAAATAAAAAATTTTGTTATGGAGGTATAAGATGATCAATAACTTCACAAAACACACACCAAGTGAGTTTTCAACAAAGTTTTTTTCCGAACTTTACTGAAACCTGATGACCTTGATTTTTTTTTTTTATATATACCAGATAAGTTATTAAAGGTATTGCACTCGTGATAATTTTTTTGTTGAATTTACAGCCTGTGGAGAATATTATAGGGTTTTTTCAAAATTTTTTGATCAGTACTTTTCGAGTTAAGGGGGGAGACAGCGATTTTTCGCAATTTTTTTAAAAATAATACAAAGAAAAGTGTGCACAAGTATTACATTATATATATTTTTAAACTCGTGTTTTTACAAGTTTTCATTTACACCCGACTCGATGACCTAGTAATTTTGTTTTTCATTTACGATTTCATCCCCCAAAACTAACCCCTTAAGTCAAAATTTAACTTTCAAAACTGCACGGCTCTAATGAGGCTATCAATTCCTATAATGGTGCCAAATTTCATATTTCTATGTCAAATAGTTTCGGAGAAAATCGGGCGTAACAGACAGACAGACAGATAGACGAACACCAAAGTGATCTTATAAGTATTCCGTACGGAACACTAAAAAGTAGCAGTATCCGACGATTTCACCTCAAAATCCTATTCTGACTGGAATAATATTAATAATAATCAATCCTAACCATGATAATAATAGCTTTATTACCCAACAGTTTCCCATTAATAGGGTAAATATTTAGACATTTACATATTCAATGACAGTCTGTAGTAATTGCTTCTTATTACAACAGTATATGTCACAAACATTACAAATATGATTAAAATTAGTACACATTACATGAATAGGTGAATTCAATACCAAATTAGTATTAGGTCTGTTACATCTAAAAAACATATTTGATCGTGAGTGTATCCGTGGCACATTGATGTTAATACGAGACAGTATATCCCTGCAATCAATCATATTGAGCAATTCTTTATATAGGAATAATATTGAGGCACAATCTCTCCTGATTTCTAGGCTAAGAATATTTGTCTGTTCACACAAATAATCGCTGCTGATTCCCCGTTCAGGATACATTCCATTAATCTTAAACAACAGAAATTTCAGAAATCTCCTCTGCACTTTTTCAAGTGAAACTCTATGCACGTCGTACATTGGACTCCAGACAATACTTGTATATTCTAGTTTCGAGCGAACAAAGCAGAAATACAAAACCTTCAGTGATGCAATATTAGTGATGATCCAATGATACTGGGATAACTCATGAAACCAAAGACAAAATATTTTTAGAGAACAAATTAACATACTTCACATACTCTTTTTTAATACCGTGTAAGCTGATTTTACTACCTAAATTCACGGTAATAACAACTATCACATAACAAATATTTACACTACTTAAATTTTAAGATTATTGCAGCTGTTCATACCATAAAAGCTATACATGTATATTCAAATACCGAAGTTGTGTTCAGAAGGTATAGAAATGCCTTGAGAAAGCGTGCCACCAATATGATAGTTTAAATATATTTTAAATAAAAATTATGGTAAACATATGCTAATACTAAATATTTAAATAATATAATGTTGTAAAGTAAAACAAAAAGTTAATAAATAAATAAATAAAATACCAGTTTACAAATATCATTCAAAAAAAAACGTCCAAGTGCAAGTCGGACTTGCGCAATTAGTGTTTAGTTAATTAAATCCCTGACATGTATATATCTTAAGATCCAATATGTATTCTCACGTTTTTTCTTAGTCAATAACGTAAAAGAGTTATAGCATCTTAGCTACCCAATAGCTCAAATTTTTTTTTTTTTCACTTCCAGTTTCACCCTCCAAAACTAATCCCTTAGGAAATTTAACTTTCAAAACTACAGGGTTCTCATTGGGAGACGAGTATATTTGTGCCAAATTTCAACTTTCAATGTCAAGTAGTTTCGGAGAAAATCGGATGTGACATACGGACAGACAGACCACGAAGTAATCTCATAAATGTTCCGTACGAAACACTAAAAATAACATCCTATTACTATATTTAAGTTGTTTATTGATAGTTGCCCTTTTTCCAGAAGACCTTTCGTATTCAATTTACTTCATATATTTTTTTGTAATGTTATAGTATTGGCTGTGTGAATTAATTTTGAGGGTTTTTTCGATAAAAACATCGCTTTATTGTAAAAAAATGGTTACAACTTGGTTATTCAAAGTATTGTCCATCGCTAGCCACTACTTTCTCTCATTTTTGTGGCAGCATATGATTACGACGTTGAAAGAACGACTCATCTTTTGAGACTATCCACAAATCGACCCATTTTTTGGTATCATCATAAGAATGGAAGCGCTGTTCAGATAGGCCGTGCGTCATCGATCGGAACAAGTGATAATCAAAAAGGGCAATGTTTGGTGAGTACGTCGGATGAGATAGGACATTCCATCCAAGCACTTCTAGCGTTTCCTGGCGGGTTTTGCAACATGTGGCCGAGCGTGGTCATGTTGAAAAATCACTTTGTCGTGTCTTTTGGCATATTGCGATCGTTTTTCCTTCAACACTCGGTTTAATTACATCAATTGTTATCGGTAACGTTCCCGAGTAATAGTTTTGTTGGGTTAGAACAGCTCATAATACACTACACCTAGCTGATCCCACCAGATACACAGCATAAACTTAGAGCCATGAATATTCGGCTTTGGCGAGGATGTTGATGGTTCACCGGGCTTCACCCATGATTTTTTGCGCTTTATATTATCGTAACGTACTCATTTTTCATCACCAGTTACGATAGATGCAAAAAAACCTTTCCGATTGTGCCGTTGAAGCAGTTATTCACGGGTGAAAAATCGTATTTCGACGTCTTTCGGTTTCAATTCGTACGGCACCCCATTTCCTTACTTTTGAATCATTCCCAGTGCATGTACACGCTTGGAAATGGTTGTGCGATCAACTGCTAATGATTCTGCAATTTCTTTTTTCATTTGGCACGGGTCTTCATCG
This sequence comes from Pachyrhynchus sulphureomaculatus, assembly GCA_019049505.1. NCBI lineage: Eukaryota > Metazoa > Arthropoda > Insecta > Coleoptera > Curculionidae > Pachyrhynchus > Pachyrhynchus sulphureomaculatus. The sequence goes on from CM032448.1 coordinate 97,747,196, forward strand.
AGTAATGCCTCTAATTCTTCATCTATATACTTTTTTGGCTGACCTGCACGTTCTTTGTCTCCCGTGACGAAATAACCACTTTTAAAGCGTCGGAACCAGTACTCACATGTTTTTGTCGATGGAATATAATCACCAAAGGTTTCCGACAGCAACTGATAATTTTCAGCAGCGCCATTCTTCGAATTAAACAGGAAAAGTAACACTTCCCGGAAATGGTGTTTTGTTGGCACGTAATTTGACATATTTAATGCTGAAAAAAATATGTTGTTTACACTTCGGCAAAATAACATATATTAACACGTAGGCTGAAAAGTTTTTGGTCTGACAATAGATGTCGCCCTTTTCAAATAATATTTAGGAAGTACCAACCTTCAAACGATACGTGTCAAAAGTTCATGACATTTCGATCATTAGTTTACAAGTTACAGTGGTTTTAGTAACGCTACTTTTTATATTTTCAAAACAATGGAAAAAAATGGAATTTCGTGTGTTGATTAAATACTGTTTTTTGATGGGAAAAATACCATTCAAGCAAAGCAATGGTTTGATAAGTGTTACAGGGACTCTGTCCCTAAAAAATCACTTACGATTTACTGGTATGCTGAATTTAAACGTGGTCGTACAGATACAAATGATGCTGAAAGCGCTGGACCCCCAAATGAGGTGGTTACACCGGGGAAAACATAAAAAAAACACAAAATTGTTTTAGATGACCGTAAAATGAAATTGCGTGAGATAGCTGGCACCCTAAAAATATCAAAAGAACGTGTTGATCATATTTCGCATGAAGATTTGGGCATCAGAAAGCTCTGTTTGAAATGGGTACCGCGTTTGCTCACAGTGGACCAAAAACAACAACGTGTTGATAATTCTGAGCAGTGTTTGAGCGCAATAAAAAGGCACTACACACCGGAATCAAATCGCTGACTGAACAGCGGGGAAAGCCGCCCAAAGCCACCAAAGACACAACACTTGGCTGGAAAGGTTTTGGCCTCTGTATTTTGGGATGCGCATGGAATATCGACTACGCTGAGAAGGGAAAAACCATCAATAGCGAATATTATATAAAGTTATTGGTGCGTGCGTTTGAAGGCAGAAATCACAAAGAAACGGCCTCAAATGAACAAGAAGGAAGTGCTCTTTCATCAAGACAATGCACCGTGTCACAAGTTAATGGTTACGATGGCAAAATTGCATAAATTGAAGTTCGAATTGCTTCCTTATCCACCGTATTCTCCAGATTTGGCCCCCAGCGACTATTATCTATTCGCAGACCTCGAAAAAATGCTCGCGGGAAAGAGATTTGGCTCCAATGAAGAAGTTATCCCCGAAACTGAGGACTATTTTGAAGACAAAGACAAATCCTTCTACAAGAAAGGTATAAAAATGTTAGCAAAGCGTTGGACTGATCGTATCGCTCTTGAATAGACCAAAAACGTTTCAGCCTACGTGTTAAAAAATTAAAGTCTAATGATGGTGCTTTATCATGAATAGAGCAACAGTACGCCCCGATGCGATATAATCAAGTTTCGCCCTCTTTTAGAAATCACTCAAAATTAATTCACATTCCTTATAATGGTCCTGGTATTTTATAAGTGTACGAATAGCCTGTTTACCACAAAACGTTAATAGTTTAACAATAATGAAACGTCGGTGTAACATATTTCAAATTATGAATGTCGACCGTAGCAAAGTCTATCGACACTAGAAGCCTTTGTATGCTAATTCACGGCTATTGAGAACAAGAAAACTGAAAATAAATAGTTGTGTATTCATTGTATAGTTCAACCCGTTCGACATCAGTTCAACATTTCACCCAGACGGTAATGCTATGAATCTTTCTCCTAATTTGCATTAAAATGATTGTTGGCCTAGATCATAGCAGATACCATAATTTTTTAAAATATAATTTACATTTAAAGGTTAAATATTCAATTAATTAATAAATATTTATATTTACATCACTCGCTGCTAATAATTTTTAATAATAATAAATTAATAATATTAATTTAATTGAGCCACATCTTAACATTTCAATAATAATATTTTACACTAATACAGATGATTATAATATAGCATAGAATCCCAGACGAATAGAGAACAGCGATAGTTATACTGATGTACAAGAAGAGAGAAAAAGAAGATCAAAATAACTATAGAGGCAAAAATCTATTAAACTGTACACTGAAATTAACAACAAAGATTATTACAACAAAAATAAACGCGCGAATACAACTGTAAGAAGAACAGTAAGGATTCAGAAATACGCGCTCATGCACCGATGCCCTATTCATTGTGAAACAGGTGAAAGAAAAATCCATGGTATACAACATTCCAACATACTTATGACTGATAGACTTAAAAAAAGCTTTCGACATTGTTCAAATAGAAGACGTGATTCATCTTTTATATACCAGGAAGATCCCATTAGACCTAATTAAAACTATCAAGAATATATATAAACACAATAAAGTAGTCGCAAGATTAGCCGAAGGAATTACAGAACCAATCAACTATAAACCTGCAATCAGACAGAGAGACTTATTAAGTCTTCTTCTGTTTAATATTGTCATGGATGAAATTATAAAGAATTTTAAAAGAAAAAAGGGATATAGGCTGGGTAATAGAGAACTCAGAATTATATGTTATACAGATGACGCGATAATAATGACTGACACTGAGAACGATCTGCAAAAGCTGCTATACGAATTCTATATAGTAGCAAAACAATATAATATGTCAATCTCAATTGAAAAAAGTAATACCAAAAGAGCCGATCATGTGCAGGTTGGTGGTGGAAGATAAACCAATAGAATAGGTGATGGAGGTCGAATACCTGGGCATCAAAATATCTAGTATCGGAAATATCGAGGAAGAAGTAAAACATCAAGACAACAAGGCTAATAGGATAGCGAGATGCCTCAGTGATACCATAGTTAGAAATAAATTCCTCTCCGTTGAGCCCAAAACAACAATATACAAGAGCGTGATACGACCAGTAATGACTTACACATCTGAAACAAGATGTTGGAATCAACTGAAATAAGAATACTTAGGAGATGTACAAATAAGACACTGAGGGAGAGAGAAAGAAGTGAAGATTTAAGACGCACATGTAATAAAGAAAATATCAACCAGTGGATAAGAGGAAGAAAAATGGAATCGGATCAACACATAGGAAGAATGGCAAACAATAGGATAGTATGGATAGCAAGAGACAAGTCGCCGAATGAAAAAAGATCAATGGGACGTCCAAGAAAGAGATGGCGCGACGATATATAGATCAGGGAACAAAGAAAACAAGCAATAGTGCGGAAGAAGAAGATATTTTTTACACTTACCAACTTAAAAAAAATGACTTGCACATTGTTATCTCAATTTTTGATGCTTTATCTAAAAATACTCACATCCAGTTAGTGCCCTAATCCACCAAAAACTCGGACACGCCTTTTGAAACTCAACTGAAAATCAACTGAGATTCAATTGTAATTTAAAATAGGATAGGATAAATCATTTTTAGTTAAATATAGTCAGTATGTCACAAATACAACTACTCCTCGTTGATATGAAAACATTGGCATCCAAAGAAAAATCAGGAATATATAGTAAGGAGAATAGAGAACTTGCGTGGTCGTCGTCGTTTACATCTACCTAATGACGTCCATTAAAATACGTCGTACTATTTCTATTCTTGATACACCAATACTTCGTCATAGATATTCCACTTCAACTGCCACTAACTTAATCTTTTCATCGTCGTTTATTTATACGCTTTTCCGTTCTCTCATATACTAGCTCCGTTTCCACCGTTGCTTTTCCATTACATATTTTTTTATTTCTCGCAGACTCTTATTTTACCTAGATCTTTATTCAAGACTATTCGAATTATTTCTCTGTTGAGAGTTGACGTTCCTTCCACGGTTTTTAATGAGCCATTACGATCATCTGCAATGAATTCATTATCTTTTTGATCAACTCTGATCGTCATGTTGAATCGTCGAATTGATGTTTCCTTGTGTTTGTAATATTCAGACTGTTCCCACCTATCAAAAAAGCGTTTATGCCATTTTAAAACGTATGCATATATACCAGGTGTACAAGTATGAAATGCGGATTTTTTTTCTAAAAAAACATCTTAAATTCGGAAGAATGATAAAAAGTGCTTTATTCAAAGTATGCTCCATCGCTTGTTATACATTTTTCCCATCTTTCGGGCAATTTGTGAATACCACGCTAGTAAAAATCCTCCCCCTTTGGTATGAACCATTCATCGAGCCATTTTTTCACATCTTCGTACGAACCAAAGCGCTGCTCAGCAAGTGCGTGACCCATCGATGCAAACAAGTGGTAATCGGAAGGAGCCAAGTCTAGTGAGTAAGCCGCATAGGGTGGAACTTCCCAGCTGAGTGCTTCCAACGTGTCGCGAACTAGTTTTGCCATATGTGATGGAGCATTGTCATGAAGAAAAATGACTTTGTGTTGCCTCTTTCGGTATTCTGGCCTTTTTTCAAGCAGCGAACAATTCAAATCGGTCAATTGTTGTTGGTAACGTTTAGTAGTATTAACCGTTTCCCCAGGTTTTAACAGCTCATAATTGACCACGCCCCTCTGGTTCCACCAAACACAGAGCATCGTCTTTCTGCCAAAGCGATTCGGTCTTGCGGTCGATGTGGATGGTGCGCCTGGGTCTACCTATGATTTTTTGTGCTTGGGATTCTCAAAATAAATCCACTTTTCACCCCCTGTAACTATACGATGCAAAAACGGCTTCCTTTTGTACCGAGCGAGCAAAACGTCACTCGTGTTTTTGCGCTTTTCCATTTGCCTGTCGTTCAACTCATGCGGTACCCATCTACCGGTCTTCTGAATCTTTCCCATCTCTCGTAGTCGCTTAGAAACAGCTTGTTGACTAACTCCCAATTGCTCGGCGAGTTGTTTTTGTATTTGCGAATCATCTTCGTCCAACAATGCTTGCAATTCCACATCTTCGTATTTTTTTGGCGGTTTTCCACGTTCCTTGTCTGCAACATCGAACTCACCACTTTTGAAACGCCGAAACCATCGTTCACACGTATCTTACGATGGAGCATGTTCACCATAAGCTTTTCGAAGTAATCGGTATGATTCAACAGCAGTTTTCTTCAAATGAAAACAAAAAATTAATGCTTTCCGCGAATGCTCTTTGTTCCGTATAAATTTCGACATATTGAACACAACAACACAACACTATGCACACACTTTTCCAATTTAACACTCGTGCACATCTGACACTTGTTGATGACACAACAAAATGGCGCAGTGTCAAATCTTTATAGTTCAAAGTGCATTGGTGCACCATCTGTTGTCTGAAATCCGCATTTCATACTTGTACACCTGGTATATATATATATATATATATATATATATATATATATATATATATATATATATATATATATATATATATATGTATATATAATTTAACATGACATTTCCAATGGTTGTACAATTTAAAAATCTTTCAGTATCTTGTTTTATTCTCATCATCATCATCATATCCAATTAGAATCTAAATTGTTCAGACACTCATAATCTCCAACTTTTCTGAATATTTTTCTTCTCTTTTTAAGTCCGATTCTTTACAGCTTCTATCTTACTTTTACCCACGTTTTCAGAGAATAGAGAAACGTTGCAGAACAAATTTTTATTTGTAAAGGCGATAACACGCCGAAGTCGTTTGCATTTGAATAGACCACTCGACTGGTTTAAAACACGATATTACCGGAGATATTTACTAAGTTTTATTTGACTTATGCCCTTAAAAGGAATCTACATGTGGACGGCAATCACGTTTAGTATGTACTTTGTCCTTATTGTCAGTTTGTGTAGTTATCGCATTTAAAAGTTTCACCTTTATTCAAGTTTGCATCTTGACTTAAAAATCAAACATAAATATGGTCCGTAATATGTATAAAACAGGATAAACTTTAGTCCCGCGCTTTTTTTTGTCTTTACAAATATTTTCAATGTGATTCACAATAAGTGCACAGCACCGAGCGATATGAAAGCCATCCCATGACAAGACAAACCTCAACATACCATTCATACTATAATACTGACGCCATCCGTAGGGAATCAAAATCCCATCAACAGTGTTAGGTGACAAAACTAGATATAATAGCCGCTCTAGGCACTTCAAAAAAAAAAATAACGGCAATAAAGAGATTTTATAACGCTTATTTTTCATATGCCTTTATCCTTATCGTTATTTCAGGCATGCGCAGTATTAACACCAAGGAATTGCAAGGTTAGGGTAGTATTCATATTTTATCTGGGGGCATGGCAGTGTCCCCGCCAAGTCGAGCAGAAAGCAGAACCGTACCATCCTTTTCTCGAAGCCACTCACGGCACTTTCGACCCCCCTGTAACTTCGTTGTGGATAAAGCTAGAAGCCTGAATTTCCTAAATTATCTACTATTTATACCTTATAGTTTACGAACTATCGCCAGTCGAAGTTCTTTAATTTTGTCACTGACACACTCACCGATCATCAAAATTCTAAGGTACTTCTAGCAGACGCAGAAACATCAAATTTTGAATTTAGTTAGTGTTTAGCCTATTAAGGAAGGAAAAACTGAAACATCCCGAAAAAACGGGACTGAACGTTTTCTAAATTGTACAGTCACTTAAGCCAAAAAAGAGGGTCAACCTCGGAATGAGAGATAATAAGCTGTAAACTTGTATAAACCTTTATTTTGACATTCTAAAAGTTGTCTCAAAAGTCTCATAAAATCTCGTGTCCGCATCTTAAGATATTCAAGGTAACAAAAATCGGTTTTTCGCAAATATTTCGCTTCCTATGGTTTCAATAATAGTGGCATCTATAATGAAAATTGTAGAGCATAAAATTCTCTACAAATTTTGTTCTAAACATTTTTTTATACACTTAACCGTTTTTGCATAACGCAAGGTCAACCGTGAGTTAATCACTAAAAAATCTATAATTATGAATAATTTGTATTATTTATTAATTAATATATTATATTTAATAATATTTTTCATTTATCAAATATATTCGTTTAATAATATTTACCTACTTCGTGTAATTAAAAAATCGTTAAGTGAAATACTTTAAGTATATTTTAATTATAAAAAAATAGGAAGATGATGCTTCCATCACAGCAGGGCTAGAAGAGAATATAGTTATTAAAATAGGAGTCATGTTAAGACGAAATATTGACGTGAGTCTTGGCAGAGTCAACGGTTCTATCGGTATAGTACAAGGAATAAAGATTGATCCTGAAAATACAAATAAAATTTAAAAAATACTTATTACATTTAATAATGAACATCTTTACGAGCTTGGTCCAGTCAAAACTAAATTTGACATTATTAATAGAGCTTATGTTCATCGCGAACAGTTTCCGATATGTATAGCCTATGCTATTACCATATACAAAATCAGGGGCTAAGTCTAAACAGTGCACTGATGGCCATCGGTTCTTCAGTGTTCACATGCGGTCAAGCATACGTGGCACTTTCGAGAGTGACAAGTCTGGGCGGATTACATCTAATTAATATCGATTTCGGTAGTATCAAAGCTCAGGAGCCCGCAATCGTCGAATATAATCGACTTAGAAGCACTTATCGTCCAGACTTGTCAAAAATTGTTACATCATAGCCTTTGAGAAAACCCAATAGAGACAGGAAGTGGGCTTTAAGAAAATTCATAGCTGACGTACAAGAAATATTACCCGAGAAGAAAAAAAAAAGAGTACTACCTACACCCCGTGGGGGGGCGGGATAGAATATCTCCCCCGGTATGTTCTGCCTGTCGTAGGAGGCGACTTAAAGAACAATCTAGATGGTAGATGCCCAGATCCCACCAGCATCGCCCGGTGTGATACCATCCCATCGGCTTAAGCTGCGTGAAGTTGCTTAACGTTTCGTGGCTGTGCCGATGTCCCGGACTGTGGGACCAAATAGCATGATGAGGCACCTGGATACAAAAAATTCCGGAGGTAAAATAGCCCCCCGTTCGGATCTCCGGGTGGGGGCTGGTTCAGGGGCGTCGACATGCAAAGAACAGAATTTCAAAATGGATTTTTGCAACATACGAGGTTTAAATTCGAACATAAATTCAGTGCACCAACACCTGCAATCAAATAAACCTCATGTACTCGCTCTCTGTGAAACTAAGGTCAGTTCATCGACCAGCACAGTAAACTATCTTTATCCTGGGTACGATTTCTATTCCCGATTTAGGCGTAACTTTGGAATCTGTCTTTATGTCAGAAGCGACCTCTCTTGCCAACGAGAAGAGGCTCTGGAGCCCCCAAACTTTGATGTTATGTGGTTAAAAATAACGACTCAACCAACCACAAGGTTCGTCTGTATCCTCTATCGACCACCAAGTGATACAAACTTTAGAACACTTTTCGCTTCTCTTGCAGACACCATAGATCATTTACAAATTAACTATCCAAATGCCGAAATTGCCATCCTGGGCGACTTTAATGTCCACAACATCAACTGGCTTAAATATTCAAATACTACCGACGAACAAGGTCGTGAAGCCGAATCATTTTCAATCAGTTGTGGCTTGACTCAGCTTATTGATGAACCAACACGGATCCCTGATCGAGACGGAGAGTTCGCCAGTCTTCTTGATCTGTTTTTAACCACTAATCCGGAGATTTACACGGTCAGCGTAAATCCACCGTTAGGTTCTTCCGACCATAAACTACTTTCGACATCGAGTATTCTAGCAATCAGTGACAGAGAGGCGCCCAAACCGCGCAAGATTTGGCACTACAAATCTGCTAAATGGGAAGATCTCATGGAATATTTTCGAACTTTCCCTTGGTTGGACGTTTGTTTTCGATCCGACGACCCATCTGACTGCGCCAGGGAGGTTTCCGATGTTATTTTGGCCGGTATGGATGCTTACATCCCTTTTTCGAAGAAATGCCCTTCCAACGGCAAGCCTTGGTTTGACCTAAAATGCAAAGAAGCTGTTGCTTCTAAACATCTTGCATACCGACAGTGGCGTGAAGATCCTAACACCATAAATCGTAACATCTTTGTTCGTGCCAGGAACAGATGCAAAGAAATTATCGACGAAACCAAGGAGGTACACAATCAACGGATTAGAAACAAACTTCTCGCTTGTCCCGGCAATTCCAGGTCCTTTTGGTCAGTCGCTAAGGCAGTTAGTCAAAATTTCACCAAATCCACCATACCACCACTCACACGGCCAGATAATTCTATTGCAACGACACCTGTTGAGAAAGCGAACTTGTTGGCTGAACTCTTTGCTTCACATTCTACTGTCGATTTCCAAGGAAAAACACCACCTACTATTCCCATAGTGCAGTCAAGGATGCCCGATATTGTCTTCAGACAGCGTATCATAAAACGTATTTTGATGAAGCTAGACACCAAAAAGGCTTCAGGCGCTGACGGAATACCTGCCATAGTTCTCAAGAACTGTGCGAGGGAACTAACACCAGTTTTCTGTAGACTTTTCAACCTATCCTACAGAAAGGGAATATTTCCTTCCTGCTGGAAATGTGCCACAGTTCAGCCGATACCTAAAAAAGGCAAGAAGACCTTGCCAAATAACTACCGACCAATCGCACTACTCTCAATAATATCGAAAGTCATGGAAAAGGCTATCAATCAGCATCTTCTAAAATATCTTGAAGGATTCAACATTATTAGTGATCACCAATATGGCTTTCGTAAAAATAGATCAACAGGAGATCTTCTGACTTATGTAACACATGTTTGGAACAACGCAATTGAACACTTTGGAGAATCTCGAGCGGTTGCTCTTGACATATCCAAGGCATTTGACCGTGTTTGGCACGATGGGCTGTTGGCTAAGCTACGTTCTTATGGTATGTCTGAAAAGTTCTGTTTGTGGCTATCATGTTTCCTTAGAGAGCGTTCTTTACGAGTGGCAGTTGACGGATTTCTTTCTAACACCTTCACTATCAACGCCGGTGTGCCCCAAGGTTCCATATTGTCTCCTACTCTCTTCCTCATTATATTAACGATCTGCTGGAAAAGACCGAGAATTCAATCTACAGCTTTGCAGATGACAGTACACTTATCTCTTCATTCACTTTGAACGCTTGGACATCGACTACTCAGACGAATATCCGCAGACAGCAGGAAGTCATTCAACTTAACAAAGACCTGGAAGAAATTCTATCTTGGGGTGACAGTAACCAAGTGGAATTTAACGCTACAAAAACCCAGGCGGCAGTTTTTTCTAAAAAAGTTAACGTTGCAGAACCCGACATAGTTATGTCGGGGCACTCCATCCCTCTAACATCGTCACTCAATCTGTTAGGCGTTAATTTGGGAGCAAATATGTCCTGGCATGAACATGTTGCAGGCATAGCAAGAAGAGCTTCTCAAAAGTTGGGAATATTGTTTCGAACCAGAAAGCTTTACACTCCACAACAACTGTTAATTCTTTACAAAGCTCAAATTCGACCAACTATGGAATACTGCTCCCATGTTTGGAGCTCCGCTCCCAAACATACACTGCATTTGTTGGATTCTATCCAGAGAAGAGCTGTTCGTCTGATTGGACACCCGGAATTGACCGACGGCCTTGATTCGCTGGAACATCGGAGAACGGTTGGCGACTTGAGCCTATTCTATAAGTACTTTCATGGAAAGTGTTCGAAAGATGTGGCCCGTTTGATTCCTCCCAGAGCGGTGCATATTAGAAGTACACGTCGCGCTGATGCTTCACATCCGTATGAGGTTCAGCTTGTTACTCCTCGTACAACGCTTTTCAAGCAGTCTTTTATATGGAGAACATCATACCTTTGGAATGGTTTACCCAGGACTGTGTTTCCCATCGAGTACAATCTACAGCGATTCAAGAACAACGTGAATCGTTTTCTCCGCACACGTGTCGCTCCTGTAGCGCTTTAGGGACTTCCCTGTAGCACGTGTGCTAGACCCATAAAAAAAAAAAAAAAAAAAAAAAAAAAAAGAAATGAGATCCCATCAAAAACATAAAATGAAAAAAAATGCCAAGTCTCGCAACGCAGTCCTTCCACCACAAAAAGTTGTGAGATCTCATGTAAAACCAAGTCAGTTATTTTAGTTATTATCTATGGAAGCACCTATTCAACAACTTTGTCATAAATTGTTATCTATTTAGTTACCTACCAACATTTATAGTGACCGTATCAATATTAGACATCTTTATTTCTATAAGAAATATAATGACTTGGCAATCGCACGGCAACATAATCACATAAGAATAATCTACTATTTAAAATAATTTATTCTTAAGTGCACTGTTTAGACTTACTTAGCAATCGAAATAGTAGATTATTCTTAAGTGATTATGTTGCCGTTCGATTGCCAAATCATTATATTTATTATAGAAGTAAAGATGTCTAATATTGATACGGTCACGTGGGACCAGAGGGGCGTGGTCTATTATGAGCTATTAAAACCTGGGGAAACGGTTAATACTAAACGTTACCAACAACAATTGACCGATTTGAACCGTTCGCTGCTTGAAAAAAGGCCAGAATACCGAAAGAGGCAACACAAAGTCATCACATCACATACGGCAAAATCAGTTCGCGACACGTTGGAAGCACTCAGCTGGGAAGTTCTACTCAATGCGGCTTACTCACCAGACTTGGCTCCTTCCGATTACCACTTGTTTGCATCGATGGGTCACGCACTTGTTGAGCAGCGCTTTGGTTCGTACGAACATGTGAAGAAATGGCTCGATGAATGGTTCGTAGCAAAAGGGGAAGATTTTTTACTGGCGTGGTATTTACAAATTGCCCGAAAGATGGGAAAAATGTATAACAAGCGATGGAGCATACTTTGGATAAAGCACTTTTTATCATTCTTCCGAATTTAACATGTTTTTTTTTAGAAAAAAAATCCGCATTTTATACTTGTACACCTGGTATGAACAAAAGTTAGTCAACGTCTGCTTGTAGATGTGTATGTGTGTATGTATGTGTGTGTATATGTATTTACGTGTAGGTCCTGGTATAGCTAATAAATACAGAAATTTTTATGCAGTTTTCTTTCACGTGTAGGTACACATTTTTTGGCCAAGACTTATATTGTATTTCAAAGGTCTTATTTCGTTATTACTCCGATGCCGGTCCCAAGCCCGGATGAAAAAGGAGGAGGGTTGGGGCGGGGGACTAGCAATCCCCCACCTGTAAAACCTAAAACCGCTAAACCCCCAAACGAAAAGCTTCGGAAACGGACGGAAAAACAACTACAACGATAAAAGCAACGAAAAGGACAATAATTATCGGAACTTGGAATGTTCAAGGACTCTCATACAAAACCTCAGAAATAATAAAGATGATGTTAATTGGGTCTGAGCGCATCGACAGCTAAGGTCATTTAGCGCCCCATATTAAGATTATTGTGTACTAGACTTGGAAGTCAATTTCCTTCAAAATTTTTTTTATGTTGTCTTTATGTGTTTCAAAAGATTCTAAGGCTAATTTCAGATTTGAAGGAATGTTGTATTTGTCTCTTATATTTTTGTGGTGATCCGACTCAAATATGTGTATGACAGATAAAGGAAACCCACAGGTAGGACATAGAGGTGGTGGTTCGTTTTTTATAAGATGACCGTGGGAAGAAAACGTGTGTCCCACCGCCAACCTTCTCAATAGTACATTGTCCTTTCTTCCCACGATGGAGGAGTTCAAAGGCGGGAAGACATTTCGTTTTATGGACCACAGTTTATTACTGGGGTCTTCCAGATCCCACTGTAATTGGAAAAAGGATTTATGGATAGTCTTAAGGAATATGTTGACGTCAGAGAAGCGATTTTCCCCTGTATTCATAGAGCCTCTTTCAATAGCGAGTTTTGCATAAGTGTCCGCTTTGTCATTGCCACTGTTGTCGATGTGGCTGGGTAACCAAAGAAAAGAGATGGACCGATGTTTGAGTTTTGCTGTGTACATTAGATCAGTGATGTGTCTGATGTAGTTATAATCTAGATTTCTTAATTTAATGGCAGTGAGAGCGCTCAGGGAGTCAGAAATAATTAAGGATGGTTTGTTGGAAGTTCTTGAGAGGGAATATCTGATAGCCTCTTTAATTGCAAGGAGTTCAGCAGAGAAGATGGTAGCATGGATAGGAAGTTTGTACATTTTAATGGTGTTTTGTGAAATAAAGGCTGCTCCTACCCCTTTATCCATTTTAGAGCCGTCTGTGTAAAAGAGACAGTGGTTTGGATAGTTTCTGGAGATTCTTTTTAGGAACAGTTTATTGAGAAATGCATTGGAGTAGTCTGATTTATTATAAGAATGTAAGTGAAGGTCTGTGGAGGGACGTGGAGAGAGCCATGGAGAAAAAGATATTTGAAGAGGATAATTGTATTTTGGAGGGGAAATGTTATGGAGAGAGATGAAGTTGAAGATTCTTTTGGGGATAGATTCCGGAGGGATAAAGAGTTTAAACCAAATCAAAGCCGATATAATTATTAAATCTTGGTAGGTAACTAATTAGATAACAATTTATGACAAAGTTGTTGAACAGGTGCTTCCATAGATACCAACTAAAATAACTGACTTGGTTTTACATGAGATCTCACAACTTTTTGTGGTGGAAGGACTGCGTTGCGAGACTTGGCATTTTTTTACATTTTATGTTTTTGATGGGATAAACTTTTTTTTCATTCATTTCATGCTTAAGCACACCGGTTTTTAGTATTTGATGGGTCAACACAAGTTTCTAAATTAAAGTTGTCTCTAGCAGGTTTCTATTACTTTCTTCAATATTTCCAAGGTAATATGAATGTGCGTTTAATAAAATTTCATTTGAAATTAGCCGTACAGACACTGTAACGCCATTGTGCCAGAGATTACAAAATCCCAACATAATCAGAATACTCTCGTCAGTGTTATTTACAATAAATGATTATCGTTTCAATTTTACTGTTATTTCTTATTGGTTTGTATACCTAAGTAGGAAAAAAACAGGCTCTACCATAATAGCGATAAGAAAAACGAACTTCAAATAACCTCTCTTATAAGTTCCTAATTAAGGGAAACCTTAATAAAGATGTCTCTTATTTTGTTTTACTACTTCCAAAGCTCCAAATGGTGGACGCACGCTTCACAGCTGAATCCTTATATTTAATTTCCTCCCTTTACTATTGCGCAAGCTCCAAATGGTGGGCACTTTAAATAAAGATAATGACAGATCTTTAAGATAAAAGACTTCCTACTTTCTGCGGAGATTTGTATGAGTAACTGATGTTCAAGCCTTTAAAATGAATGAAAAAATAAACGCACAGTCGTCTCCAAAACTGCAGATGGGTCCTTTTCAGCAGATCGTTAATGTAAATGAGAAAAACAGTAGGAGATAATATGGAGTCCTATGGCACACCGACGTTGATAATGAAGGTATTAGAAAGAAATCTTTTGACGACCAGTCGTAAAGGATGCACTCTCAGGAAACACAAAAGCCATAAATAAAACTTTTCAGACATGCCATAACAGCGTAGTTTAGCCAATAATCCATCATGCCAAACACGGTTAAATGCCTTGGAGATATCAAGTGCACCCGCTCGAAATCCTCCGAAATGTTCAATTGTGTTGTTTCAAATATATGTTACATAAATTAGAAGATCTCCAGCAGGATATCTTTGCTTATGAAAGCTATATTGATGGTTGCCAATAATATTAAATCCATTTAGATGTTTTAGAAGGTGCTAATTGATAGCCTTTTCCATAACTTCCGATATTATTGAAAGCAGTGCGACTGGTCTATAGTTGTTTGGTAGGGTCGTCTTGCCTTTTTTGGGTATCGGATGAACTCTGGCGCGTCTCAACTGGAAGTAATATTCCCTCTCTGTGCAATAGGTTGAAAAGTTTACTGGACTAGTGTTAATTCGCTCATGCCTATTGTGGCATTGATCCTAGAGGGGGTTAGAACATAGACCCCCAATTAATGCAGACCATGGAAACATTACAATGTTTCTAGCGAATATAAATGAACAGTTTCACACATACCAGTTTCAAGAAGAGAAACTAATATATGAACATAATACTAAAAGGTGGACCTGAAGTGTCTTCAGATCCACCTGTTAGTGGAGGAAGAGAAAAGACCAAGGAATTCCACAAACAGAAAATAATCAGATGGCACTACAAGAGTGGCGATCCCGTGTCATTCATATTAGACCTGTAGAGCAGAGGTGTCAAACTCAATTTTGCAGAGGGCCATATATTAAATTTAGAATGTGTAGGCGGGCCAGATTCAAATAAAAAAAATGTACTGAATTATTATAGCATTTTATTTATTTAATTATATAGTATATAATATACGGTTGTTAAAAATTATATCAAAGTTATAAAAGACAGTAATTATTTTGAGCTCGAGGATCCAGATACCTGACTTCTCTTGTTTTTGACAAGCTCATTGATGTCAGGTATCATATTCGTTGTAGTTATTTTAAGAATTGATTGGAGATGTTCATTCGAAAGTCTTGTGCGATGTTTGTTCTTATTTATTTTCATGACGGAAAACATCTGCTCACATAAATAGGTGCTACCAAACATGCAGAGAATGCGTGCTGCATGCTTTTTTAATTCCGGGTAGTTATCCAAACTCTTGAAATATTGTGTATAAAATGTAAGAGCGTTAATCTCTTTAAATTTTTCTTTCAAAATACTGTCCGATTGAAGATTTATCAACTCCATTTGCAAATGAACTGGTGCCTGTGAAGCTTCAAAATTGAATGGATTGTTGAAAATTAGGAATTCCATTTCATTCATTTTGTGAAAGTTTTTAAAAACGATTGTTGAATTCCGTGATCAAATTTTGCAGAAGTTGAGAATATTGATCCAATTTTTTTTGGTTCACTGTGCCAAATGATTTTAAATGAGAGAAATGATCCAAAGTTTGATTTTTTACCTGATTTTCCCACAGCCTCAACTTTGTTTCAAAGGCTTGAATACTTGAATACATTTGAGTGACAATCAGATTTTTACCCTGGAACTTTACATTCAGATCAGTCAAGTGTTTATTCATATCTACCAAAAAGGCACAATCAACCCACCAGTCATTGTCATAATCAATTGGGTTGCCTTTTTCTAACATGAAAGCTTGAATAGGGTAATGCAAAAAATTGTTCTAAAACTACTCCTCGACTGAGCCAACGAACTTCGGTGAAGTGAGGAACATCAGAAAACTTTTCGTCCAAATCTTGTAAAAACTGCCTGAACTGTAGGTGATTTAGCCCTCTGCTCCTTATAAAATTTACTATTTTAATTATAGGTTGCATGACATGGTCCATTTTTAAATGTTTGGATGCCAATGATTCCTGATGAATTATACAGTGAAATCCCACAAAATTCCCTGATGTTTTCTGTTTTAATTTAGTTACAACGCCCGAATGTTTGCCAGACATGGCAGGAGCGCCATCTGTAGTTGTGCTGCTAAGTATATTCCAGTCGAGTTTATATTCTGCTATCAAATGCTCAATTGCAGAATAAATATCATTTGCTGTTGTAGTACCTGTCAATGGAACGCATTTTAATAGTTCTTCAGTTATTTCAAAGTTACTGTTAATACCTCGTATAAAAACAGCAAGTTGAGCTGTATCAACAGTATCAGTGCTCTCGTCAACAGCCAGTGAAAAGTTTGTAAATTCCTTAATTTTCTCCTTCAGTTGAAGAACCAAATTTTGAGATAAATCATTTATTCTTGAAGCAACAGTGTTTCTCGACAGCGAAATACTTTGAATTATTGCCTTTTGAAATGGAAATGAAACATTGGCAACTTTCAACATACAGTATTTAATAAAATCACCATCAGTGAAAGGTTTTGATCTCTTCGCGATTTCTAATGCAATAATAAAACTTGATTTCAGGGCATCTTCGCTCTCAGTATTAGCTTTAGTAAACATCGATTGTTGACCTTGAAGTTTAGATTTTAAAGATGACAATGTGTCCATTCTTATTTTTTCAGTGTAACAATCGAATTTTGATTTATGATTCGTATCATAGTGTCTCTTCAAGTTAAACTCCTTACAAACAGCAACTGTTTGATTGCAAATCAAACACAGTGGTTTACCTTTCCATTCTATGAAAAAATATGCAATTTCCCATTTAGACTGAAAAACTCTGCACTCACTATCAACTTTACGTTTTTGTGACATTATGCCAAAATCGTAACAATTATGGAACTCGACACAACAATTATGGATATCGCACGCGCACGACACAAACAAATGCACAATACCTTCACAATCACTACTTCGCAGTACAACTAAAATCCTTCTGCGACCGTATCGCTTCGATTACTCGACTCACACTCAACTGACTCACGTCGCGCCGACTCACTCCTTTTATAATATCGATAAGGAAGGTTCTAGTCTAGACTCGAAGCGCGTGGAAGATTCTATTGTTCTCAACAAAAATAATAGGGTATTTCCGCTTGTTGGCGTTACTGTCTATCTCTCTCGCTTGTCAAAGCACGCGCTGCCCTTGAAATTACTTATAAATGTAGTGTGTGCATTTTAAAACTTCCGTAGAGGAATCGAGTGAAGTCTAAAAGCTCTAAAAAACATGATTCTTCTTTCTGTGACACATTGCGATCGCGGGCCTTATTGATACGTCCTGGGGGCCGAATGCGGCCCGCGGGCCGTATCTTTGACATCCCTGCTGTAGAGCCTCAAAAATGTCACAATGTGGTTATTCGGTCATTCTGCCCAAAATTATCACGCCAAACCCAAAGGTGTGAAGTACGGAAAAAAATCATCATTACTCGAACCATTGAAAACCTTCCCAGTGTATAAATTGCTAGGGATCACACTTCACCATCTTATCGTGAATGCCCAAATTATCTCATTACTTTCTGACACACCACATATAAGCTCAAATTTTCGCGGCTGTTTTCAAGCAATTTCTACTTCTCGTGTTTTAAAACGTTATTCTTCATTAGCATTTCTAATTATTTCCACGTGTTTTTTTTTTACAAGATGTATCTTTTAATGTGCTTAAAAACAATTCAGCTTTCCTCCTTTAATCCCTCGCTTTCTTTTTGAAATGCGAGCAAGATCATTAAACGTGAAGGGGATAATGGCTAACAGGAAGTCGTTCGTTTGTATTTTAATTTCTCTTTTACCACTTGATAATTCTATTGTATTTATTTTGTAGATCTTTTCAACGTCTATTTTAGATCTGAAATCTACTGTATGATTTTATTAATGTTAAATCTCTCCAAAATAGAAAAAATAATCAACTTTCAAAAAATAGTAACTTCTCACCAGAGAGGCCGCTAAGGTGAAGAACAACAGAAAACTAGAAAGGTCTAATTAGCATCGCTCTCTCCCTTCGATATACGCTTTCCTCTCGATATATTGTTTCCTCAGCAATGCTAGTGACGACGTTATTTGTATGGCTATTAATTGTCGAGACGGAGTCGTTTGCATTTTAATAAAGAACTTGACCAATGTAAAGTTCGACAATTTACTTTTATCTAAATTCCTAAAAGAATATTACGTAAGCGATTGGAAGGAAACAGAGAAATTCCATTTCCATTCTTACACGAAATTTTAATTAAATCTTTAAACCAAACAGACTTTATCAGTTTTATTGATTCATGCCACTAATTCACTTCGTCAATTTCATTGATTCGTACAGTTTGTCCCAATTTATAGTCCGCGACGCCAATTACAGTCTGCCAAGTAAGAACGTGAGCTCTCGTATTCTTGAAAAAAATATGTTTCGAGAACATTTTTTGCCATCAAAGTATTCTTTGGTGTCCTAACAATGGCGCAATTACCTTAGTAAGTTGTCCAATAGCCTCCTGCATCAATAATCACCTGGCATCTTCGAGGCATGCTGTCGACTAGATTTTCTTCATGCTCTGCAAATTTTTCGAATTTCGCGAGACTCCTGGGTCAAAGTCCTCAGGGAATTTCCTCTGAGCTTTCTCTTTACAAGGGACCAAACGTTTTCATTAGGGTTGGTGTCCGCCGATTGTGAGGGCCACTCTAGTACCTTATCGTGTTCCCAAACGAGCCGTTTCGCGACGGAATTTGACATCATGAGCACGAAGATGTTGTGGAATGGTCTCATGGAACACATTGAAACCCGATTTTCTTAATTTTGCCGCTCCTTGACACATCGTCAATGGGAACAAAGAAAGACTGCCTCGAACCGACACACAAACAAGTGACTCATTTTAGATTTTACGTGATTTCGACGAAAGTTCGAAATCGACTGATGCTTTTACTAAAATGACAAAATGAGATAAAGGTTCCCTCTACTCGCTAAAATCGCATCTACCAAAAATGAATTATCGCGAACACGGTCTTACTTAACAGCCTGTATATAAATAACCCGCAATAGTGGATCAGTTGGCTGCCTGATATACGGGGTTGAATTAGGATTAAAGTAAATTCAAATTTTTATTTATTTTTACCACGCACAAAGTAAACCACAATTTTGTGATCTGCTCTTTTTAATTGATTGTAAATACCAAATAGCGAGTAAACCTTGCAATTCCATTGTTTTCTTTCTTTTATCAAATTTTTTTGTATTTAAAACTTTAGTGTTAAAAGAACTCTATTGGGACTTACCCTGGAACAAATGATACTTATTTCGTCTTGAGAAATCTCCTTTTTAGTGTTCCGTACGGAACACTTATAAGATCACTTCGGTGTCTGTCTGTCTGTCTGTCTGCCTGTCTGTCTATCTGTCTGTCTGTCACACCCGATTTTCTCCGAAACTATTTGACATAGAAAGTTGAAATTTGGTAATAATGTATAAATTGATGGCCTCATTACAGCTGTGTAGTTTTGAAAGTTAAATTTTGACTTAAGGGGTTAATTTTGGGGGGTGAGATCGGAACTGAAAAAAAAATTTTTTTACTAGGTCATCGAGTGTGGTGTCAAATGAAAGCTTGTGAAAACACGAGTAAAAAATGTATATATAATGTAATACTTGCGCGCACTTTTCTTTGCGTTATTTTTAAAAAATCGCGAAAAATCGCTGTCCCGCGCCTTATCTCGAAAAGTACTTATCAAAAAATTTTGAAAAAAAATTCTGGAATATTCTCCACGGGATGTAGATTGAACGAAAATTATCACGAGTGCATTACCTTTAATAATTTATCTACTATATAAAAAAAAAAATTCAAGGTCATCAGATTTCAGTAAAGATTGGAAACAAACTTTGTTGAAAACTCATTTGGGGTGTGTTTTGTGAAGTCACTGATCATTTTATACCTCTGTAACAAAATTTTTTATTTTAAAAGCAATCAACGTACGGAACACTAATTGCGCAAGTTCAACTTGCACTTGACCGGTTTTTTTAATATGTCTTAAGTTGGGTACAAGTTGTTCCTTGAATGAAACATAAATTTTCATCCTTACAGAATCTTTTTTTTTATGGGACTAGCACACGTGCTGCAGGGAGGTCCCTAAAGCGCTACAGGAGCGACACGTGTGCGGAAAAAACGATTCACGTTGTTCTTGAATCGCTGTAAATTATACTCGGTGGGAAACACAGTCCTGGACAAATTATTCCAAAGGGATGATGTTCTCTATATAAAAGACTGCTTGAAAAGCGTTGTACGAGGAGTAACAAGCTGAACCGATGTGAAGTATCAGCGCGACATGTATTTCTAACATGCACCGCTCTGGGAGGAATTAAACGGGCCACATCCTCCGAACACTTTCCATGAAAATACTTGTAGAATAGGCTCAAGGCGCCAACCGTTCTTCGATGTTCCAGCGAATCAAGGCCGCCGGTCAGTTCCGGGTCTCCAATCAGACGAACAGCTCTTCTCTGAATAGGATCCAACAAATGCAGTGTATGTTTGGGAGTAGTAGTAGTTATATGGTAAGATCTTCTTGCCTTTTTTAGGTATCGGCTGAACTGTGGCACATTTCCAGCAGGAAGGAAATATTCCCTTTCTGTGGGATAGGTTGAAAAGTCTACAGAATTACTTGCAGAATATTCCTAGGATCTATTCTAGATCTGACAACCAACATTCTTATATTCTTTTCTGAATAAGTTTTTCTCCTCCTTACGTATTTTAATATGCTATTTCTACGAAGCAAAAGTTCAAACCTGTTGCGAGAGCTGAGAGCAGGTGCCATAATTTCATAATTTTTACGAAGCTTTATGTGCGAGGGCTGCCTTTTAAGTTTTTACAAACGATCACTAGGTGACGCTATTGAGATGTGACATTACCATTGTTGTCAAATCTGACATTATTGTTAAAACAGTGGTAGTGGGTTTATTCTGTCTTTATTGTAATGAGATCTCATATTTTGTATTAGTTTCCAAGCTTCTGTTGATCTTGTTCCTCCAACCATACTATCAATTTCATTGCATTTTGTTTCCCAGAATGTGTTGGCTTCTTTTTTTATTGTGTTTTTCACTACATATTTCTCTCGTCTATATTCTTGAAGATTTTCTGGATTTTTACTGATTAATCATATCGGATATGCTTCATTTTTTTTTCTTAGTTGACCATATTGTATTATTTTTGTTTTTGATTTTTTGTTTTGAATCTTCATATCCTAGAGCTTCTTCGGCTGCCTTTATTATAGCTTGAGTTATTCTTTGATGTTCTTCTATATTTGTAGTTTCAGGTTTAATTCACAATTGTTATTTTAATCTTTGTATATATAGGTTTCTTATTGATTCTTGGTATAGTAGATGTAATTGAAAGCCTTTTGTTTCCTGGTTCTTTTGGTTGGTATGGGTGTGCTTGAATGTTCTTGGATATTCGTAAATGTGAAATATATTTTGCTTATTACAATTTAGTGGTCGGAGCGGCAGCTAGGGCTTCTTTTTACTCTAGTATCCTGGATCTTCAGAGTTGTATCTTGTTTTGTAATGACATAATCTATTATTGATTTTTGATTTAATGCTGGCCTCTCCCATGTATTCATACATATGTATCTTTTTATGTTTGTAGAATGAATTACATATTCTTAAGTTATTCTGCTTACATAGTTCAATTAAATGTTCTCCGCTATCATTGGTTGTATCTTCTCCATATGGACCAACTACTTCGTCGTTAACTCTATTTCCAATTCTAGCATTTAGGTCTCCTGCTATTATTAGATGTTGTCTCTTTGGGGTTATTTGTATTTGTTTTTCTAGGTCATCATAAGAGGCTGTTTTAATTTGGTCAGGTGCGTCATCTGTAGGGGAATATAGTGCTATTACTGTGGTCTCCCTTCCGAGCAGTAATAATTTTATTATCAGACATCTTTCGGTTACATATTCTATGTTTTTTATGCATTTATAATATTTCGTTTTTATTAGTATTGCTACTCCTGCTTAGGCCCTTTCGTTCTTATTTACTAAAGTCCATATTAGTGTGTAGTCGCCGAATCGTTGTGGTCCGTGGCCTTTCTTCTTTGTCTCCGATAGAATAATTACGTCCGCTTTAATTTGGCTTAAACTCTTTATTATTTCTGAGGTTTTGTTTGGGAGTCCTCCAACATTCCAAGTTCCGATAACACAGCCCCACAAAAAAAAAAGTGGGGTATACTTTTGATGCGATATATCAGATCCGTAGTATTTTTGCCCGCTGATCACGAATCTGACGTCAGAATATCGCCATCACATCTCAATTTTTTTCTAACCTCAAAAATAGGTAAAAATTAGTTAAAATTAAGAAAAATATACTCCTAAAAAATTGATTCAAGCTTTTTCATGAATCCAAAGATGTATTAATATGTGTTCGGACACGCTAAGCTAATATTCATCGGTTGGATTGAGCCATACAGTTCTGTTTTCTTTCTAACCTCAATAAATCAGACAGATATAGTGCTTCTCGAATGCAAAAACGAATTCAAATTAAAATTCAACCGATCCTTACCAAATTTGGTACACGGGGATTTTTTGGGTCGCTGATCACGAATCTGAGGTTGGATTTGCAAAATTCAAGATGGCAGATGTTTTCGCGCCATTTTGAACCCCGAGAAAATTCATCGGTCGATTTTTATTCTTCTACCTGCATCCAGGGCACCTCCACGTGGTGACGGTGGGCAACGGTGTTACTCCACTAGCCGGCAGAGTCCCTGGATAACGGCTAAGATGCCGTCATGGCAGGTAGAAGAAAGAGAATTACGATGCAGGGACTCCCACATCGATGATTTCCCAGATAATCTTGGTGACTACAGTGAGGAGCAAGGGGAACGTTTTCACCAAGATCTGAAAATCATAGAAAATCGGTATCAAGGACGATGGGATGACCATATGCTAGCGGACTATTGCTGGTCGCTAAAAAGAGAAACAAGTCCTCAAAAGCGTTTGGGCAGAAAGCCTTTGAATAGGTCATTCGCGGAAAAAAGAACAAGATACAGCCAAAAAAAGGAAAGAGGCGCGGGTCTAACCTTCGCAATTCTAGGGCTTAAGGGTCTACTATTTGAGAGTATATGGTTTAAAAGTCCTGGTTTTGAGTTTATTGGGTCTCATTTTTAAAGTTACAGGGTTATTGAGGTCTATTTTTTGAGGTTACAGGGTGTGGGAGTCTAAGGTTTCAGGGTTTAGGGTTTAAGAGTATCAGGTTTGAGGATTCCCCAACTGTATACCAAATTTGGTAGAACAGGAGGATCCGCCATTTTGAATTTTGCAAATCCGACCTCAGATTCATGATCAGCAACCCAAAAAACCCCCGTGTACCAAATTTGGTAAGAATCGGTTGAATTTTAATTTGAATTCGTTTTTTTGCATTCGAGAAGCACTATATCTGTCTGATTTATTGAGGTTAGAAAGAAAACAGAACTGTATGGCTTAATCCAACCGATGAATATTAGCTTAGCGTGTCCGAATACATATTAATACATCTTTGGATTCATGAAAAAGCTTGAATCAATTTGTTAGGAGTATATTTTTCTTAAGTTTTACTAATTTTTACCTATTTTTTGAGGTTAGAAAAAAATTGAGATGTGATGGCGATATTCTGACGTCAGATTCGTGATCAGCGGGCAAAAATACTACGGATCTGATATATCGCATCAAAAGTATACCCCACTTTTTTTTTTGTGGGGCTGTGTAATCATTGTCCTTTTTCGTTGCTTTTGTCGTTGTAGTTGTTTTTTCCGTCCGTTTCCGAGGCTTTTCGTTTGGGAGTTTAGCGGTTTTAGGTTTTATATGTGGTGGATTGCTAGTCCCCCCGCCCCAACCCTCCTCCTTTTTCATCCGGGCTTGGGACCGGCATCGGAGTAATAACGAAAGAAGACCTTTAAAATACAATATAAGTCTTGGCCAAAAAAATGTGTACCTACACGTGAAAGAAAACTGCATAAAAATTTCTGTATTTATTAGCCAGGACCTACATCCACACGTAAATATATATACACACACATACATACACACATACACATCTACAAGCAGACGTTGACTAACTTTTGTTCATACCAGGTGTACAAGTATGAAATGCGGATTTTTTTTTCTAAAAAAACATGTTAAATTCGGAAGAATGATAAAAAGTGCTTTATTCAAAGTATGCTCCATCGCTTGTTATACATCTTCGAGCAATTTGTGAATACCATGCCAGTAAAAATCTTCCCCTTTTGCTGCGAACCATTCATCGAGCCATTTTTTCACATCTTCGTACGAACCAAAGCGCTGCTCAACAAGTGCATGACCCATCGATGCAAACAAGTGGTAATCGGTTGGAGCCAAGTCTGGTGAGTAAGCCGCATTGAGTAGAACTTCCCAGCTGAGTGCTTCCAACGTGTCGCGAACTGATTTTGCCAGATGTGAGGTGATGACTTTGTGTTGCCTCTTTCGGTATTCTGGCCTTTTTTCAAGCAGCGAACGGTTCAAATCGGTCAATTGTTGTTGGTAACGTTTAGTATTAACCGTTTCCCCAGGTTTTAATAGCTCATAATAGACCACGCCCCTCTGGTCCCACCAAACACAGAGCATCGTCTTTCTGCCGAAGCGATTCGGTCTTGCGGTCGATGTGGATGGTGCGCCTGGGTCTACCCATGATTTTTGCACTTGGGATTTTCAAAATAAATCCCCTTTTCATCATCTGTAACTATACGACGCAAAAACGACTTCCTTTTGTATCGAGCGAGCAAAATGTCACTCGTGTTTTTGCGCTTTTTCCATTTGCCTGTCGTTTAACTCATGCGGTACCCATCTACCGGTCTTCTGAATCTTTCCCATCTCTCGTAGCCGATTGGAAACAGCTTGTTGACTAACGCCCAATTGCTCGGCGAGTTGTTTTTTGTGTTTGCGAATCATCTTCGTCCAACAATGCTTGCAATTCCACATCTTCGTATTTTTTTGGCGGTTTTCCACGTTCCTTGTCTGCAACATCGAAGTCACCACTTTTGAAACGCCGAAACCATCGTTCACACGTATCTTGCGATGGAGCATGTTCACCATAAGCTTCTCGAAGTAATCGGTATGATTCAACAGCAGTTTTCTTTAAATGAAAACAAAAAATTAATGCTGTCCGCGAATGCTCTTTGTTCGGTATAAATTTCGACATATTGAACACAACAACACAACACTATGCACACACTTTTCCAATTTATCACTCGTGCGCGTCTGACACTTGTTGATGACACAACAAAATGGCGCAGTGTCAAATCTTTATAGCACAAACTGCATTGGTACACCATCTGTTGTCTAAAATCCGCGTTTCATACTTGGACACCTGGTATTTAAGTTTTTGGGGATATTTATCCTTTTTCACTTGAAATTCTTATTTACCACAATTATAATTCAATTTTTATTCACAATTCTTAAATCCTATCAATTTTATTCACCCATTTTAATTATTGACGCAACTAATTCACATTCTGATTCGTAAACTGTGCAATCTTCTATAATCCCAATGTTTTGTACTAAACTACATTCTATCTTCTTTCAAGCTATAAATCTGTCTCGCTTCGTTACACACGTTGTCTGCATAGCGATACAG
The DNA here is from genome assembly GCA_019049505.1 of Pachyrhynchus sulphureomaculatus. Taxonomy (NCBI): domain Eukaryota; kingdom Metazoa; phylum Arthropoda; class Insecta; order Coleoptera; family Curculionidae; genus Pachyrhynchus; species Pachyrhynchus sulphureomaculatus. Next base: position 97,773,119 of record CM032448.1, read on the forward strand.
CGAGATCATTATTCGTAAGGGCGATAATTGCCAACTCGGAGTCGTTTGCATTTGAATAGACCACTTGACTGCTGTAAAGTAGGTAATTTTACTTTTATTTAACTTCATAGAAGTTTCGTGCTCGTAAATGAGACGACATATGGACAGTATTTACGGCATTTTTGTTCATTATTTACTGCTTTTGCAAGGTATTATTTTACAGATATAATTTATTAGCATGTTGATTGTGCATATTGAAGCTAATAATTTAGTATAGAATTAAAACTGCTAAGACTACGAACAACATATGTCGAAATGTGTCCAAAAATCCGACAAATCACTCGTCTCATGTTCTGTTGCAATACCTTTAAAATTTAATTAATGTTGTCCAGAAATAATTTGCGTCCCTAATTTTTTTTAGCTTTCTATTACTAGCAAGAAGAGAATCAGCCTCTATATATATATATATATACATATATATATATATATATATATATATATATATATATATATATATATATATATATATATATATATATAGGCATACACGTAGGCCGAAAATTCGACTTTATTTATCAACATAGTCTCCTTCAAGAGCGATACAATCAGTCTAACGGTTTTCTAACATTTCTATACCTTTCTTGTAGAAGGATTTGCCTTTGCCTTCAAAATAAGCCTCAGTTTCGGCGATAACTTCTTCATTGGAGCCAAACCTCTTTCCCCTGAGCATTTTTTTTGACGTCTGCGAATAGATAATAGTCACTGTAGGCCAAATCTGGAGAATACGGTGGATGAAGAAGCAATTCGAACTTCAATTCATGCAATTTTGCCATCGTAACCATTGTCTTGTGACACAGTGCGTTGTCTTGATGAAAAAGCACTTTTTTATTGTTTAGTTGGAGCCGTTTCTTTGCTATTTCTGCCTTCAAACGCACCAATAACTTTATATAATATTCGGTATTAATGGTTTTTCTCTTCTCAGTATAGGCGATGAAAATTATTCCATGCGCATCCCAAAATACAGAGGCCAAAACCTTTCCAGCTGACTGTTGTATCTTTGGTCGCTTTGGGCGGTTTTCACCGGCTATTGTCCACTCAGCTGACTGCCGATTTGATTCCGGTGTGTAGTAGTGGATCTATGTTTCATCCGTTGTCACATATCGCATAAAAAAATCCTTTTTATTGCGCTTAAACAGGTCCAAACAGCTCTCAGAATCATCAACACCATCAAAACCACCTCATTTGGGCATCCATGTTCAGCATCATTTGTGTCTGTACGACTGCGTTTAAATTCAGCATACCCGTAAATGATGTATAATTTTTCAGGGGCAGAGTTCTCGTAACACTTATCAAGCTATTGCTTTGCTGGAACTGTATTTCTTCCCATTAAAAAACAGTGCTTAATCAACACACAAAATTCGATCTTTTCCATTGTTTGAAAATATCAAAAGTAGCGTCACTAAAACCACTATAACTTGTAAACTAATCATCGAAATGTCATGAACTTTTGACACGTATCGTTAGAAGGTTGGTATTTCCTAAAAATTATTTGAAAAGGGCGACATCTATTGTCAGACCAAAAACTTTTCAGCCTAAACTAATCGTCGAAATCTCATCGTTTGAAGGTTGGTACTTCCTAAAATCATATGGATTTTTTGAAAAGGGCCACATCTATGTGCCAGACCAAAAACTTTTCAGCCTACGGTATATATATATATATATATATATATATATATATATATATATATATATATATATATATATATATATGTATATATATATATATATATATATATATATATATATATATATATATATATATATATATATATATATACAGTGCGACCTCGATAACTTCGATAATCCAGACTAATTAAAACCGCGGTGATCCGAATTAGTAAATAATTCGAATTACTGAAGCAGGACATTATTTATATTAAAAAAACGAATCATTTAATACGAAACAACTAAAAAATAGTACATACCTAGAATAATATTTAAAATAGAAGCATATCTTTTCAAGTTTTATTTTATTTTCTAAAAAAATTTGTAATTTTTGTTTGCTTGACCCTTCTCTGGTTCATCATAAAAGCAATTTCTTTTAATCTTTGAAGTACAAGAACATCACTTAGAGGGATATCATTTTCTTCTGCCCATCTCATGCACACATTGAAACTTTTAACTGCCTCATCATTCTTCACAGTGTTCTTAATAGTCTGGTTTGTATTAGTATTTAACTCTGAACCTTTATTATCACTCTCGTGTTGTTCATCAGTATAATCTATGTCTTCCAGTGGTAACAAATCTTCATCATTTTCAAGCCAATTACATATTTCCACGTTCGTGAGATTCTGCTCAGTGAGAACATTCAGTATATCTGAAACATCTGTTAAATATTTACGAATTAACCAAAAAAATACTAAAAGAAAAATTTCAGGCTTAACCTTTCTTTGCCTGATAAAATTTCGTAGGAAATTGGGACGTGCCTTGATCGTTGCGTACAAAACCATGTATACAAACGAGTTTTCATTTCTGGATATTCGGCTTTTCGTAAGGTTTTTCTGACGCCAGGACCGGAATCACATTTGGAAATAAATCTAAAAGAAGTTACACGTCCATAGTGAGTGTCCAAAATTATCTATAAAATAAATCATATTACATACCTTTTGATTTTCCCTTGCTTCTTTTTTATATCCGAAATTGTGGATGTTCCTACTCCGTATACATTTGCCAACACTTTTCCGCTTTCACCAAGAACTAGTCTTTCTAATATATCAGACTTTTGTTTTTATTGTTAGCGTAATATGTTTTCTTTTAGAAGGCATTTTAATATGTAGGTACATATACGTAAAAAAACGTTTACATACTTATATGAACCACATAAAGTAAAACAGAACTTAGGTATGTTGTACTTGTGACAATAAACAAACAACTACAAAGTCCTTAATCTTTAGACGCGATGCGTTGTAGGCAAATGTATTAGACTGGAAGTTAGGAGAATCCCCTCACTATTCAGTTTTCCTATGTAGTTTAAATTAATAGATGTCCGGATTACCTAGTACCATCAAATCCTGATTATAAAGTACACAATGCAATAGAAATGTTTGTCCGGATTATTAAAGAATCCTGTTTAATGGAGATCCGAATTATCGAGGTGGTACTGTATATATATATATATATATATATATATATATATATATATATATATATATATATATATATATGCTAACATTGACAATAAAATGCTTTGAACTGTTAGTTCGAAGAAATTACGCCATCTTGATTTTTTTAAATGGAAATGTATATTATTTTATTTTTGAGTCCTACTAAAAATTCTAGATATTATTTGTCTAACATACCATATGTCTAAATTGAACTGTTTTGGAATTATTTTCATTTCAAATTTAGAATAAAAAAAAAAGACAAAAGTGTTTGATTCGCGAAGCACTTCCAAGAAAATGATCGCTTGTTTCTTTGGTTATACTGAACATGTTGCAACCATTGCTTTAGAGTATCGAAGAACAGTTAATCCTGAATGGTAAACAACAATTTTTCAATGCCAGAAGTCATCAATGAAATCAGGAAAAACAACCGAAACCTCGCATCACTCTTCATGATGACAATGCCAGCTCTCACACAGCACGTCAAACAATTGATTATTTGACAAAGAGAAATATCGCCCGTATTCACCTAATTTATCGCCTAACGATTTCTTTTTGTTCCCGAATATCAAAAAAAAAATGCGTGAACAGCGATTTTCATCACCTCAAGAAGCTGCTGAATCCTTCCAAGATCATGTTTTTGAGGTACCAACTTCAGAGTGGAAAAAATGTTTCAAGAATTGCTTCGAACGCATGACGCAAAAGCGAATATTTTGAGAAACAATAAAACGATTTGTACCAAAATTTGTTTTCTTTCACTGTTTTTATACAAACTTAAAAGGAAGCCCCCGTACTTTCCCTAACAAGGGACGTAAATAGAGGATTATAATGTCTAAAAACTCAATACATCTCCGTGTTAATTACTAATTATTCTAAATAACAACATCAGCTTATAAATCTCCATTTCATTTTATCTTCATCAATTTATAGAAAACTTCTTTTTTCCAAAAAATTTGTACGCCACTGAAAATAGGCCAACATGACCTCAAAAGTGCGCGCGACTTGCGAACATTTTTCGTACTATTTTTAGATTAGTTTGCGCTTTAAATACGATGTACTTATGCGACGAACTGGTCTCCGTTGAAACACGAATAGACCGTATTCGCACTATTTCGCACGTGTCTTTCACTTTCTCTATGCTACATAAAACAACAGATAAGGATTTATAGTGTATGGCGTATCGACAATTATACATCGATAGTTAAGGGGATTTGCTCAAGTTTTTTTAATACTTTGCTACCATTTATTAAATCCACAATTTAAGATATGTTACAAGATAACATTCACATTATACCAGTATATGATCTTTTTAGTGTTCCAGGTGTCTCGATTTGCGCGGGACATCCCGATTTTCAGAGGTCTATGGCGCCCCGATTTACCCTTAATCGGGACGCCGAATGTCTCGATCTTGGGTCAATTGGTAATTATAAAAGGTTCAAACTCCGCGGATATCGTTTTGTGACTGTGAATAGCGCGATAGAGTTATCACGTTGTCCCGTTTTGTTATATTTAAAAAAGTTTACCGCAGTTAATTGCCAAATAGGTACTGCTAATTGCACTACCCTACCATTATTTTCTTCACTTAATGATAAAAATAAACGTTGCTCTATAAAAACCTTAGTTTCTTTAGTTGTCCCGAATGAACAACCAACATCTCGATTTTTTTAACCTTCCGCCCCGAAATTTGGCATACGGGACCTGACAACACTACTCCGGTGTCTGTCTGCCCATCTATCTGTCCGTCTGTCACACCCGGTTTTTTGCGGAACCATTTGACATAGAAAATTGAAATTTGGCACAAATGTAGGAATTGATGACCTCATCAGAGCCGTGTAGTTTTGAAAGTTAAATTTTGACTTAAGGGGTTAGTTTTGGGGGTGAAATCGGAAGTGAAATTTTTTTTTACCAGGTCATGGAGTGGGATGTCAAATGAAAGCTTGTAAAAACACGAGTTCAAAAATATATATAATGTAATACTTGCGCACACTTTTAGTATTATTTTTTAAAAATTACGAAAACCGCTGTCCTCAAAAGTACTGGTCAAAAAAAAATTGAAAAAATTCTGGAATATTCTTCACAGGGTATACATTGAACGACAATTATCACGACTCACCTTTAATAATTTATCTGGTATGTAAAAAACAACAAAAATTTCAAGGTCATCAGTTTTCAGTAAAAATCGGAAAAAAACTTTGTTGAGAACTCATTTGGGGTGTGTTTTATGGAGTCATTGATCATTTTATACTTCCGTAACAAACATTGTTATTTTAAAAGCAATCAACGTACGGAACACTAAATGCGTAAGTCCGACTTGTACCGGTTATTTTTACATAAAAAGCTATAGATACTATAGATGAGCAACCGATCTTAAGATTACAAGCATCGCTAAAGTTAGTTATAGTATTTTGACAGACTATAACACGAGGGACTAATACCCAAACGCATTCGTTTTAGTTTCCCCCCAACATTACGAATCTAGTGAAGTCATTAATCATTGGCAGTAGGTTGTTAATGGAAAAAGGAGAGGACGATGGAGACCGAAGTCTTACTTTGTCACGATTGTTCAATGTCCATATGGTCGACATCTCAAATTCAGAAAATACCAACTTGATTTTGTATGCTGATGCAACTGCCATTACAACCAGTTCAAGAAGCCGTAGGACAATATCCAAAATCTCCAGGCACTCCTGAACACCCACCGGCAATGAAACACATTCACAAATTCTCTGGTGATTGTGGCTTTATCTTCAAGTGTGTAACCTGAATGTGGATGGTACCCTAAACCGACATAATTTTCTGTCGTTACGTACTCCTTAGGATGTATTCTAAAGGCTTACGAACGGACAAGACAGTGAAAATGGTAGCTACAAAATTGGGCTCATTTACTGATGATGCAAATGAGCGTGACGTCAAGGGAATTAAAATTCGTTCTCGACTAAATTGGGGGGAGACGACAAAGCAGAACTCCGACCAGCAGGCTCAGGCACGCTGGTGCTGTGGCTTAGTTGAGACAGTGCAGGGGCGTGTACTCTAAGATCGCGGATTTGGATCCCACCGGCCCGGGAAACTCTTTAAATTCACTTGTTGATTCCTTACCTGTGTTTTCCTGTTCTGATGAAGGCAGTATATTGCCAAAACTTTAATACATTATGAACACACAGATTTTTGTTATTCGCGGTCTACAAACCCAAATTTGTAGAATATTCTATGCTGTAGTTATTTAACAGAATTTTGTTGAAGTCACGCAGGAAATAATGCCAATATACAGTCAGTCCAAAAAATCTCCAAACACCATCTGCTATTTTTCTGTTTTGTTTAACTAATTAACTGGAACTATAGAGAGAGAGAAAACATGTTTAAATTAATATTTGAAACTTAACCAACAAAGATTAGTATTAAAAATAACCGGTCAAGTGCAAGTTGAACTTGCGCAATTAGTGTTCCGTACGTTGATTGCTTTTCAAATAAAAAAATTTTGTTACAGAGCTATAAAATGATCAGTGACTTCACAAAACACACCCCAAATGAGTTTTCAACAAAGTTTGTTTCCAATCTTTATTGAAATCTGATTTTTTTGTTTTTTTTTATATACCAGATAAATTATTAAAGGTAATGCACTCGTGATAATTTTCGTTCAATCTACACCCCATGGAGAATATTCCAGAATTTTTTCAAAATTTTTTGATAAATACTTTTCGAGATAAAGCGGGTGGACAGCGATTTTTTGCGATATTTTTTAAAATAATACAAAGAAAAGTGCGCGAAAATTATATATATATATATATATATATATATATATATATATATATATATATATATATATATATATATATATATGCAAATAATTATAGATCCCAAGAAAAGTGCACTAAAATTGAAAGCAGAAGTACGGGAACTATTTCCGAAAAATCTTTGTTCACAAACAGTGAGAAATTGTTTACACAGGGCAGGCTATAAGGGATGTGCAGCCAAGAAGAAGCCGTTAATTTCGGAAGCTAATCGGAAGAAGCGACTAGCTTTTGCTGGGGAATACGTTATTAAACCTCCTGAATTTTGGGAATCCGTATTCTTTAGTGACGAAACTAAAATTAACCTTTTTGAGTCTAATGGCAGAACTAATGTTTGAAGAAAGAAGAATACCGCATTCGATATTAAAAGCATTTGTTCCACTGTGAGACAAGGGGGTGGCAGTGTTCTTCTTTGGGGATGCATGTCCGTTGGAGGGGTTGGAAATTTAGATTTTATTAATGGTACCATGGAACAGCATGTTTATCTGAACATTTTGAGTGACAATTTAAGAGAAAGTGTCCAAAAATTAACACGCGAAAAAAGATACATTTTCCAACAGGATAATGATCCGAAACATACCGCAAACTTGGTGCGAGAATGAATGATCTATAATGTGCGACAGCAACTTCATACATCTCCACAATCACCCTATGTTAACCCGAGCATTTATGGGAGGAACTTAAACATAAGGTTTCAAATAGAGAAGAACTAAAAAACAGAATATTGAACGAATGGGAGAACTTGTCAGCAAAAGTTACTAAACATCTGGTTGCAAGCATGACGAAAAGGTTAGAGGAGATTATCCAAGGCCAACGGCGGTCCACTAAATATTAGTATAAACTAAGTTGGATACCCGCCGAAGCCTGTCCCAAGCCAGGTTGGAAAAGGGTGAGGGGGAGGAGTAACAACCTCGCTAAAAAACCAAGGTTCATCTGGCCCGGATGATAGCACCCTGTAAGGGCCCCTGCCAGGGTACGGCGAAAATGGTCAACGGTGGACAGAGCAGATGAGATCTAAGTATCCAATGTTCTGGAAAGCGGAGGAGCCGACTTTAAAGGGAAGACCGATCTCTGGAGTCTTGAAAGACAAGCGGTCTATGGGAAGAAAACCCTGAGATAAAATTACCTGGTCCTCCAAGTTGGGGGTTAAGGCGACAGGCTAGTTCCCCGTCACTTGTAAAATCTCAACTTACTAAAAAGCCTAACAAATGCCTCGGTACGGACGGATCTCACGGAACACGACAAAAGCTACGAAAAAGGATTATGAATATTGGTACTTGGAATGTACAAGGAATCAAAGGAAAGGCAGAGGAAATAACACAAGAATTACTCAACATGAACATGGAATTGGTGGTGCTAACAGAGACAAAGAAGAAGGGAACTGGTACAGAAGTCATCAACAACTATGTACATCTATTCACTGGAGTGCCAAAACATGAAAGAGCGAAAAGAGGCGTCTCGATCATGCTACATAAAAAATATAAAAATAAAATATCTGATTTCGATGCAGTGAGTGAAGATATTATTCGGATCAATTTGACTGTAAACCAACAGCCAATAACAATTCTTGGGTTATATGCAATATCTGATGATGAACCAATAACGAAAAAGGACGAATTTTTTGAACGGGTCAGCGATGAAATTCTAAAAATTGGAACATCAAGAGAAGTAATAATACTGGGAGACCTGAATAGTAGAGTTGGTCAAAGAAATGATGACGACGTAGTAGGGCCCCATGGAGAAATTACTACAAACGACAACGGCCAGAGATTAATTGCATTGTGCCAACAACATCAGCTAAAAATAACCAATGGATTCTACAAACATAAAAAAATTCATACATACACCTGGGTTCAACACACAAGAAGCCTTAAATCTGTAATTGACTATGTAATGGTTAAACAGAAGACAAATTTAAAAATTAATGATGTAAGATCCTATAGAGGTGTGACATGTGGATCAGACCATTATATGGTCAAGGCAAAGTTTATAGTCCCATTTAGATCCAAACAACGTGCAGATAAGAGAGAAGAAACTGACCAGACAGAAGAAGTATCAACAAAACAATATAAAATAGATAGCTTAATTAATGAAAGTACACAAAAGTTATACCAACGTAGACTGGACGAAAAAACTCTTCAGAACAAGAAACCGACAGCCACTAGAAATTGTATATGAAAATATAGTAAACAGTATTAGAACCGCTGCAGAAGAGGCAGTTGGATTAAAAATTAAAAAGCATAGTTACAAACTCTGGTGGAATAACGAGATTGAAGAATTAATAAGTCGGAAAAAAACAACTATATATTAAATGGTTAAACACCCAACAACAAGAAGACAAAGAGCAATATTTAGACTTGAAAAGGACAACAAGGAGAATAATAAACGTAGCAAAGAAGGAGATATGGGGCAAAAAGTGTATGGAAATCAACACATATTTAGGAGGAAAAAAGTGTTCAGAATCATGGAAGTTCATAAAAAACGTAACATCGAACTCTAAAAATAAAGCAAACATTCAAACTGTATCAATAAAGAAATGGATGGACCACTACAAGATACTATTATCAGAAAACAGAGACGAATACCTGGTGAATACACCAACGGATATACTCATAGAGGGAGAAACAATTGTGGTTGACGTTGATACAGTTAAAAAAGCAGTTAGTAAATTGAAGAATGGTCGAGCTGCAGCACCAGGAGGAATTCCCGCTGAACTGATTAAATGTGGGTCAGGAAAGCTGTTTGATCAGCTTACCTGGTGTATAAATCAGTATATAAATGGCGCGAGTGTGCCTGAGGAATGGAAAGAGGCTTACGTATCATCCATTCATAAAAAGGGAAACAAGCTTGACTGTTTTAACTACAGAGGAATATCAGTGACCAGTACTTTGAACCGTCTTTATGGAAGAATTATTCGGGATCTCATTGAAGAGGAATATAGAGCTAAAGAAGAAGAAGAGCAATCTGGATTTCGAGCTGGAAGAACCTGTACCGATAATGTCTTCACCCTAAAACAAATAATAGAAAAAAGGTCAGCTACCAACCAAGAAATCCACCTTATGTTCATAGATCTTCAGAAAGCCTACGATACAGTCCCGGTGAAAAAATTGTGGAAAGTCTTACAGGAAACCAATGTTAACCAGACAATTATAAGAGCTCTTAAGAAATTATATACAGGAGCCTCATCACAAATAAAGGTTGGCAACAGAGTGTCAAAGAAATTCCTAGTGGATAAAGGTTTGCGTCAGGGATGCTGTATATCACCTACATTATTTAAAATATATGTAGCGAGGACCTTATACCAATGGAAGAGGAAATGTAATGGGATGGGTATTGACATTGGCAGAACATGCTTATACACTCTTCAGTTTGCTGACGATCAAGTCATTATAGCAAATGAGAGGAACGATTTAGAGCAGAGGTGTCAAACTCAATTTTGCATATATTAAATTTAGAATGTGTAGGCGGGCCAGATTCAAATAACAAAAATGTACTGAATTATTATAAAAGAGGGTAATTATTTTGAGCTCGAGGATCCAGATACCTGACTTCTTGCGATCGCGGGCCTTATTGATACGTCGGGGGCCGGATGCGGCCCGCGGGCCGTATCTTTGACATCCCTGATTTAGAGTATATGGCTCGAAAATTGCATACTAAATATAAGAACTGGGGACTAGAGCTTAACACGCAGAAAACTAAATACCTCCCTATAGGAACGGAACCATCGAATATCCAGCTAGACAATCAAGAAGAAATAACCAGCTGCCTCTCATACACGTATCTGGGTGTAGAATTCGACACGTCATGCAAAGATGATAGCGAGATTAACAAACGAATAACACAAGCGAGAAGAGCAATAGGATGCCTAAACGGTATACTATGGAGCGATAACATCGGAAAGAGACGCAAATATAACATATATGAAACTCTCATTAAAAGTAGTCTAACCTACGGCTCAGAGACGTGGAGAATATCAGACCAGAATCGCAGGAAACTTGAGGCAACTGAAATGGACGTATTTAAAAGAACATTAGGTATATCACGAAGAGATAGAATTCGAAATGACGAAGTAAGACGGCGAATGGGGATAGATGGATCCATTATAACAGACATCGAACAGAAACAGTTGATATGGTACGGGCATGTACAACGGATGGAAGAAACCAGATTACCCAAAATCGCCATGCAATGGATACCACCGAATCACAAAAAACGAGGACGACCTAAAAAAACATGGAAGGAGAGCATTAATAAAGCTATGAGTGCTCGAGAGAACCTGAGAGAAGATCAATGGATGGATCGGAAAGAATGGAAGTTAGGCATCGGACAACGACGAAAGACGTTTAATAAACCGATATATTATTATTATCATATAAACTAAGTTGGTGTTTTCCATTAAACTCCGTCAAACTCTTATTGGTAATTGTTAAGTGTATGGAGACTTTTTTGACATTAAGCAAAATAACCCTAGCAGTTGATGCGCCTCTAAACAAATCTAATCTTTTTTGACATTAATTTTGTTTACATTTTTATAACAATGATGAAACTTCTAAATAAAATGTTCCGTAGTTGTTTTTAATACTAATCCTCGTTGATTAAGTTTAAAATATTAATTTAAACATGTTTTCTCATAGTTCCAATTAATTAGTTAAACATAACAAACATAACATAATAGTATAGAAAGCAGGTGGTTTATGGAGACTTTTTGGACTAACTGTAATAAATAAGGTGTTCCCAGGTCTTAGTACAACTAAACGCGACCTATTTAATAGTTGTTTCACTATAAAAGAATATGGCTTTATTTTATATGTTAAAACATATATAGTAATGGCAATTGTCATGGTGGCTAAAATATAATAGAAAAACTAGCCAAACTTTTACCAATTATCAAATTACATTTTTAAAGCAAATGGCGATTGCTCATAATCCTTTATAGCTCAACTGATAAAGCAGTAGTCTAGGGAAATCCTGGGTTCGAATCCTGGTCGAGATAATTACTGCGCTAGAACGTTATTATCACTATTTATTTTTGAAATGGTGAAAATTAAAGCGAACTAAGAATTGTTATTTTCTCATTATCACAGCTTAGAGAAGGTTTTGTCTTAATTAGTTACCTTCATTAATAGGCTTTGTCAATGTGTACCATAGGGACAAATAGAAGACAGAGAACTAAATCACAACCCTGTCCAACCTTCAAGGCAACGTGATGATATTCAATAAAATTACCCCTCTCCACTTTCTTGCAACACCGCAAAGACAATCGAGTGGTCCCTGCCATTTTATAGAACAAACCGCTTTAGATGCCGTAACGGCGTCGCACCTTATATTTATTAATTTTAATAGCAAGTTACTAAAATACTATTAAAATACGAACCGGTTAAGAAAGTCTATGTCTGCAGTAAACACATTTTTTAACAATATAACAACAGTATTTTTTATCGTTTAACTCATAGTTGGTAAAACAAGAAATCGTTTAACTAATAGCAATGAACTAAAGAAACAAAATTACAAATTATCTAACATCCCACAAAAAACAAGAACTACCTCCTGACAATAATCGAACAATAGCTAATAATGCGCTTCGGAGTAGCAAACAAACCTTATACAGTAAAGAGATAGTCGCAGGTTGTTGAACTAAAAACTTGTTTCACTATTGTCGGTAAATAGTTTTGCTTAGTTTGGCGTTTCTTTGGTATTATTCTATGCCCACGATTTCACAATTTTTTTTGCTTCGGGCGCATCATATTAACAGGATTGGGTTTAAGATATTGCAAAAAATATCACATCCTATGGGGCACAATATACCTCTATAAATAAATATTATCTATAACTAAAATTTCAGAAAGTTAGAGCAAATAAAGTATTTAACACAACGGTAATATATATTTTGTTTTCTTGATGACAGAGTGTAATTGAAAAATGAACTAAAAACTCCACAATATAAACTAAAAATTTGGATCCAACGAAATAAAAACAATCTAAATAGATTACATTACATCTCAAGATTTTTTTTTTTGGTTCTTAGGACACTTGTTCAAATCAAAATTATTGAAATACATATTAAATTAAATAAATATTAACAACATAATATTTCAACCAGAAATTAACCCCATTCATAGGATTGCAATAAATTATGTGAGTAACAACACTATACAAACCATTATTTTACTCTAGCACCACATAAAGTTACTTCAATACCATTTTTTTTTTGCAGGAAACGCTTACAAAGCTGCTCGTTTCGAAAATTTTCGTTATTAAAACTCTAAAAACACGGTTTTGGACTGTTATATTAAAAGCTTAAAAAGTCTGCATTTTTACGATTCCTGATTTTTTAGCGACTGTGTAAGTCTCGACCATGCACATCAACTCCACGTGCCGGTAGTGCAGCCTATGTACAGCTAATAGTTTAACATTGAAACTTGTATATTATTAAAATGTTTTGAATCATTTTAAATTTCTATCGTACATTCTTCAATAGTTTTTTAGTGTTCCATACGGAACACTTATAAGATCACTTCGATGTTTGTCTGTCTGTCTGTCATACCGATTTTCTCCGAAACTATTTGACGTAGAAAATTGAAATTTGGTATCAGAGCCATGTGGTTTTAAGAGTTAAATTTTGACCTAAGGGGTTAGTTTTGGGGGGTAAAATCGAAAGTGAAAAAAAAATTTTTTTACTAGGTCATCGAGTGTGGTGTTAAATGAAAGCTTGTGAAAACACGAGTAAAAAATGTATATATAATGTAATACTTGCGCACACTTTTCTTTGTATTATTTTTAAAAAATCGCGAAAAATTGCTGTCCACCGCCTTATCTCGAAAAGTACTTATCAAAAAATTTTGAAAAAATTCCGGAATATTCTCCACGGGGTGTAGATTGAACAAAAATTATCACGAGTGCATTACCTTTATTAATTTTTCTGGTATTTAAAAAAAAACAAAAATTTCAAGGTCATCAGATTTCAGTAAAGATTGGAAACTTTGTTGAAAACTCGTTTGGGGTGTGTTTTGTGAAGTCACTGATCATTTTATACATCTGTAACAAAATTTTTTATTTTAAAAGCAATCAACGTACGGAACACTAATTGCACAAGTTCAACTTGCACTTGACCGGTTATTTTTACTAGTGTAAACCATTAAAAAAAAATATATATGGATGTAATGAAAGTTTATTTAAGTGCTATGGCCCAATTAAATATTGAAATTAATTATACAATACCATATATGTCAAAAATTTCATAATACTTTTCGATATACTCATAAAAGAGACACTCAGTATATATCACCAGTACACCAAACACTTTATTTTTGCGCTCGACGCGCGTTTCGCTAACCATGTTAGCAAAAATAAAGTGTTTGGTGTAATGGTGATATACACTGAGTGTATCATTGTGCCAAAGATTCCACATTCCCAACTTAACTCATAAGAGAGGCTCATTATTTTGCGAGTGAACCTTGAGAGTGCATTCTCGGCGCGAGAAGTTGAATCGCACTGCCGGGCGTATGGATAGCCGTTAAAAAATATGTAATTGTAGAAGAACAAGGACAATTTTTTAAGTGTCTCGCCTAATTCACTATTTTCCTATTCTGTATACTAAGAAACTTCTTTCGGTACTAAACTTAGTTTTTTGTAAGGAAGCCAAATATGATAACCAAAAATTTATCACTGCAAATTTGACAGATTACAAAGCCAACTCGGATGTTTTAAAATGGCACCCTCTAAATATAGCCACACTACCCTTTTCCTATATGAGATATCAAAAAAAATTCTTTTACCAGTAAACTTAGTTTTTTTTTGCGAGGAAGCGAAATATGATAACAGAAGGTTTGTCACTTGTCAAATTTGACAGATTACAACGCCAACTAGGATTTTTTTTAAATAGCACCTTCTACATATGAGCACACCATTTACTCTTTTCCTATTTAGGTTATCAAAAATATTCCTTCACCAGTAAACTCTGGTTTTTTTTGTGAGGAAGCTAAATATGATAACCAACCATTAACATACATAAATCAACTAAAAGAATAAGAATAAATATAGGCACACTATTTACCCTTTTCCTATGTGAGATATCAAAAAAATTCTTTTACCAGTAAACTTTGTTTTTTTTGTGAGGAAGCCAAATATGATAACAGAAGATTTGTCACTTGTCAAATTTGACATATTAAAACGCCAGCTAGGATTTTTTTAAATAGCACCCTCTACATATGAGCACACCATTTACTCTTTTCCTATTTGGGTTATCAAAAATATTCCTTTACCAGTAAACTCTGGTTTTTTTGTGAGGAAGCTAAATATGATAACCAACAATTAACTTACATAAATCAACTAAAAGAATAAGAAAAAAAAGATGAGTCAGACAGGAAGATATTCTGTTTCCAAAGTTGTTCACTGCAGTCTTAGCACTAAAACATTAGATTAGGAAAACAAGGGAATTATGGTCGTTGAAGAAAGATTGAACCATATAAGGTTTGGAAATGACATAGTCCTAATATCAAACAACTTGCAAGAGTCTAGAGAAATGTTAGAAGAACTATGAAAAGCAACCCAGAAAACAGGTCTGCTAATAAACTACAATGAAACGAAAATGATTACCAACTTAATACCCAGTGAACACGTAAAAGTGAAAAATAAGGAGATCGAGATTCTGGAAAAAAATATAACTACCTTGGCCATAAAATCCGGATCAGCAGAAAGAACCAGACATGCGAATTACCCAAACGAATAACCTTATGCTGGGCAACTTACGGAAAGCTTAGAGATATATTTAAAATATACATTGAAATACGAAAAGCCTTTAACCACTGCCTAACCCAATAATAACATACAGTGCTGAAACGTTGACACTTACAAAAAAGTCAGCTACAAAACTGTGAATAACGCCACGCTGAAATGAGAGGTCTATATTAGGTTTGTCTCTAAGAGATCCGAAACTAGAAAATAAGAACGGGTGTAGCGACACTATAATGCGTATTACATAGTTAAAATGAAGGTGGGCGCTTCACGTGGCCAGACTAAATGATAATAGATGGACGAAGCGAACTGTAGGATGGCGACCGAAAACTGACAAACGTAACCGAGGAGAATCACCGACAGACGACCTTAAAAGAATCGCACAAACCGGCTTGTAATGGCCTGGAGCAGAGAACAATGGAAACGCCTTGAGAAGGCCTACGTTCAGCAATGGACAGAAGAGGCTAATTGATGATGAATCATTGATAACTTATTCAGAAGTTCATCATTTGATAAATTCAAGTATTTAAATTTGTTACACGTAACCCAACCCAACAAATTTTTAATGATAAATTTCGCATTAAAAATTTTACTAAATCCAGTCCTGGATTTTATCTATGTTATGCTTTAAGATTCGAAATCAATATCTGACAATCTTTATCATGATTTAAATCTTATTTATGTGAAAGGTAGTTACTCGTATAATAATGTCGCAAATAATAATAGTAATGATAGTAATCAATAATATTATATAAGCAATTTACTACTGTTTATTACTACTTAGTTTCCGAGAAGAAAGTTCTAGAATATATTAAGGCAAGATGTCTCAATTTTAAAATATTTATATTAAAAAAAAGAAAATCTTAAAAGTTACGGTATATCAAACTACATGAACCAACCAGCGTCAAAATATTGAACATTAGTCGACATGTCCTTCCCGTGACTGTAGCTATATCTTACTGGATATTTTCTCTTAATTGTTCCAAGGAGGAAGTAACAATCTTCCCTCCAGGAAATTTTAGTTTTAAGATATACTCAAGTTGGAAAAAAACACATTGGCCTCAAATCAGGACTATATGGAGGCCAACTTATATAAAAAACAATAACAAATTCGCGATCATCTCCACATATCAATTGTTAATTATATTTTTACACCTTTAAGACCAATCGAATACATGGAGAATATTTTTACCATAATTCTCTCCGCTATTATGCTCTTTACTAATTTTTTTTTTAGCTGCTATCATGTTAGTTATATTTTTTCTCTGTTACAGAAAAAACCCATAAGGTTCTTTTACCGCATCTTCAAACCAATGAAGATCCGACCAATCAAAATCGTCAATACCACCCTTTCAACCGGAGGAAAACAACTGCAAATCGTCCCTGTTACAACCAGCAGTCACCAAACGACTAATATCACTCATCACACCAGTGAACCTCAAACTAATGTGGTAAAATCGCCTCCCAAATCACCAAAACTTGAAAATCTTCCTGAGAAAAACGAGACAACGTATACTAGGGAAGAAACAGAAAGTGAGCAACAGGATAAGGAAATATTATTGGCTCACTTGCAGTTACAAAGCAAGTCTAAAGCTATGCAGAATGCGGAAGCTAAAAAAGTACAGGTACCTGAGAAAGTAGTTAAAGATTGTGTGTTTGAGTACGAAGAACCAGATCAAGAAGAGATTAAAAGGTTTGCAGAAAGAAGAGACAGAGAATGGGCGTTACAAAAGAAGCTAGAAGAAGAAACGAGAAATGAGCGGGAGGACTACTACTCCAGAGAGCATTACTCAAGTAAAAAGAGGAAAAAGAGTAAGCATTCAAAAAACGAGTCAAACGGCCACAAAGAAAAGAAACGAAAAATTCATGCTGATAAAATCCACGCAGAGATAACGAATAATGATAAAACCGACTTAAAATTAAAAGTAAAAATTACCACCAATGGTCATAAACATAAACATCATAAAATAGAAAGTATTGAGAAGTCAGAACTAAGCCATAAAGAAAAACTTCTTCAGATGAGACAGGTTCGACACAAACACTTGTCTGGATCCTCGGGGGACGAGCAGAAAAATCAACCTGCTATCCCAACAATAAAAGTACCTAAGGCTTATGTAACCGAGAGACCGAAAGAAAGTAGGTATATCTCTGGTGAACCTGAATCCAAGAAGAAAAGAGAGAGTTCCTCTGAAGATTCGAGCCGCAATATCAGTGAAAATAATAACAAGCCACTAGAATCTCATTCAAGACCCAGAATTGAACCTATGGTTATTAAGTCAATGCCAAGCGTATCGGAATGCAATCCCTCTAGAGTAAATCCGACTATTTCCAGACCGTTATCTCGCCCAGAGTTCCCACCAGCCAAAATAGCTAAGACTGAGGCAAGAGTTGCATCGGTGCATCTGGAACGACACGATCAGACCGAACGAAGTGCTCAGAAGACATTTCTTAAGACAACTGCAGTTAATACCGATAGACACGCCAAAGATCAGAAAGTCAGCCAGGGCAAGATGGAAAGCGCTAAAGCTACGGGACCAATGAGTAATAAAGTGCTTCCAATTGGAAGCATTACCACTAACAATAAGTCCTTGGATAGAAAAATCGCTAGTTTACAACAGAGATGTACTATCGAACCGAAAAATCATTTACCAAGTAACGTCAGAAGTACTGACAATGGCAAAGTTGAGAAAAAGGTTACTTTCAATAATGATAAATCTAAAATTATTACACCTCAATATCCGCCGGGTTTCACAGTAAGCAAAATTGACAACAATGGTGTTAGAAAAGCTGATAATAACGATACTATTCAAGATAACCGACCAAGTTTGGAAATAACGTTAATACCACCAACAAGCAGCACCCCTCCAAAACCAACTGAACCTAAACAAGTTAAAAGACCACCTCCGGGAACCATTCCTTTGGAACGGATCAAAAATGCTGTAAATCTGAAATCTGGAATAAGTATTATTCCAAAAATGCCTGAAAGGACTGATAACATTGGTGTCCTTGATTTGTCAAAACCTAATAAGACTCCTGAAAACTCTCCCCGATCTTCACCGAAAAACGAACCCATTAACGGGTTGAATTCAATGGTAAACAGGCAAATTAATAGTACAATTCCAAGGCCGGCAAATTCGCCTAGCCGGAGTAACACAGAAAACAAGAACGCCCAATTGTCGAACTTAAAAATGCTTTCAACAGTTGCGTTGGAACATCAGACTATTAACAAATCCACTCCTAATAACTTAAGTAAGGCCAGGTCACAAATCCCAAACCTACAAACTATAAACAGGGTGCCCTCAATGCAGCATTCGCCAAACTCAATTCGAGGGCCTGGTTTGCAACGATTGCCCCCAAAATTGAACGAAATTCAAAAGTTCAGACCCACAAACCCTCAAATTAGAAATCTGAGACCGAATCAAAATCAAAATATCAGAAATATACCTAATCCAAGTCTCCTGATGAACAGACAACAGCAAAATCAGAGTAGGATGGTGTCAAACTCAAATTCTTCACAGACTGGTACCGTTGAGAAGAAGGAGAGTTCCTCAAAGCCTTCAGCAACAGTTACCAGCACCACTGGTGGTACTGCACCGAAGGAAATGCCAGTGATGAAATCGGCTATTTTGGAACAAAAAATGTCTGAAAAGCAAGAGATATCTGTTTAAATTTGTAGAGAATTTTCTTCAGCCCAGTGAACCCAAGTGATAAATTAGTTTGCGTAAAGTGAAAGTGAGCAAAATTGGCAAGTTGGAGTCTGCCTCAAAAAGAAAAAATTATCCAGTCCGTAAACACTAAGTAGGGAATGTTTTTTTTTTAAAAAAAAAACGTTCACGGGGAAATAGGGAAAGTATATGTGATAAATTTAGTATAGGTTTAAAGAATGTATCAATACGTACGGTGTCTTAGAACCGAATCAAATAAAAATATGGGGTGGTCGAAAATTTTGATCGATTTTGATTCTAGCAGGTATTAGGAACATTTCAAACCATTATAGAAAAACATTCTTTCGGCGCTTTTTTTTGAAGTAAAAAAAAACATTTTTTAATATTTTTACTAATTTAGAAAAAATGAATAAATTCCGCTGAGGCTAGTTTATATAATTTTCGTATTAAAACAAACCCGCAATTGTTTTTCTCAGCTTATATTAAAAATTATTATGTCTGATGTAAACTGCTATGATTTTTTTTTAATATTGTTTAACTCATACGCAATCTAATTTAAAAATATTATGAGAAAATATCTCGATAATTTACCGATACAATTTTTAAATTCGATTGCGTGTGGGTTTAACAATGTTTAAGTTTTTTTTTTTATATAGGAGTTTAAACTAGACATTAAACTTTGAAATAAAAAGCAGGAAAAAATTTCAGGTTTTCTTTTTTTATGAAAATCAGTCTACAATAAAAGCTACCAAACAAAGAGTAATCAAAAGCGACATCTCAGCTCAAAGTAAAATAAAAGAACCACGACTATATATTATCGGTTTAAAAAGTATAATATCAATGGTCAAAAATACCCCTTCCACTCATCAACTCCCTCCAGCAAGCTCAATAATCACTGATTTATTTTTTTTGCGTGCGGAAGTTAATTGACACTTCATTTTAAAATAAAAAAAGGATGTGTGAAAAAAAATACAATGTTATCAATCATGTAAAATTACGTACATTTATAACATAATACATAAATAGAATAATATACTCGTATATCATTTATATCGAAAAGTAAAATTTAATTTTATATTTATGCTAACAAAAAGTAATAATTTTGAAATGTATATTAGTTAAGTATTGATAATCTTCTTCTTAAAGTGCCTATTCGGTTCAAATAATGGCAATCATTCTGGCTGTTATTACTTTATCCAGTGCAGCTCTGAAAAGTCCGGTAGTATTTGTTGAGAACCAATTTCGCAGATTGTTTAGCCAGGAGATACGTCTGCGTCCTGGTCCCCTTTTTCCAAAAACCTTTTTTCGGAGTATTTGCTGTAGTAATCCATATTTGCGGAATTTTTTCACTGTGTCCTAAATGCTCCAATTTTCCTACTTTAACAGTTTCTATAATTTCCAGTTTCTTGTTCATGCGACGTAAGACATCTTCGTAGATAATCTAGTCAGTATAAGAAATTTTCAAATTCTGCAATATAGCCATAATTCAAATGCATTAAGTTTCTTAGAAATGGCTTCAGTCAGCGTCCAAGATTCCACACCGTAAAGAAGGACATTGAAGACATAACATCTTAAGAGTCTTATTTTTGTGCTTAATTTTATTGCTGAGCTTTTGAAAAGTGATGTCATTTTGAGGAACACTGCTCTAGCTTTTCCGATAGGGCATCGAATTTCCTGCTAGTGATCCCACTGTTCGTTTATCTTGGTATCTATATATTTAAGTACTGATAATATTATCTATATATAGAAAATATATATTTTATATATATAAAAAATATTCTAAAGTTAATATTACTTAGTGGTCGATAGATAAATTTTGTGATTTGATGGGTTGTAATTTTTAATCACATAATATCAAATTTTCTGGGTTCTAGGGCTTCCTTTCGTTGGCAAAAGAGATGATGTCTACATGCAAAGGATTATTTTGAATCGCCAATGGTTTTGATAACTATCGATAGCTATAGAAATATCGATATTTTTCGGTATTTATCGATATTTTAAAATTTCTAAAAGTTAAAATGTATTAAATACAAGAACTTTAAAATAAGTTTTAAAAATGAATAAAATATTATATGAGCGACCAAAGTTTGGAAAATAGTAAAAATTAAGAAAAAGAAAATATTATAAATTATGCCAAATTAATACTCTGTCACGGCTCTGTTTTCTCATTTCAAGTACACTACTTGGATTCTTCGCGTATATTCAGCTTTTTCTTGATAGAAAATTGCGTATATATTAGGATCAAAGAAGTAAACAAATGTTATATTATTGTATTAAGTATAGCATAAGAAACTAAATCAGTATTTATCTAGCTTACAGTCTGCGTGGGAGTCGATAAGTGGAAGGAGTATTTTTACTATAGACGATATTATACTTTTTCAACCAATCATGACGTACTTATTACACGAGGGTGGATCAAATATAAACGAGATTTATTTTTAAATTTTTTTTTATTTACTATAACAAATCAACGAAGTACATATCATTTTTCAACCTAATCTCCTGCTTTGGAAATGCACTTTTCCCAGCGTATCGGAAGCTTTTTGATAACGTCGTCGTCAAAGGAAGGGGGCTGTATCAGTAACTAATTTCGCACAAAGCCCTCCACTGCGTTGTCGTCATCAAATCGTTGGCCTCCCAGCGCTTCTTTGAGTGGCCCAAAGAGATGAAAATCGCAGGGCGATAGGTGAGGGCTGTAGAGAGAGTGATCAAGTCTTGTCCCACTAATTTTTTACAATTTTTCGCGAGTGAGAGTTTCAGAATCACGGCTCTTATCGGTTGGTCACGTCTTTTGCGGCGATAAACAAGTTTCACCTCATCCAAAAGGTTGCAGTAGTACGCCGCATTGATGGTACCATGTTCGTACAAAAAATCAATGTGCAAAACGCCACGTCCGTGGGCGATGATCATGGCTCTCATTTTCGACCTCTTCACGGCCTCCCATTAACTCCTTATGACAGGCGAACACACGAGGCCTTGACAGTGTTTGTACCCCGAACTGTGCCGTCAATCTCCGGTCGGTTTCACGCCTTCACGAGTAAGAAATTTAATAATGACGCGTTGCGCAATCGAATGGTACTAACTAACCCAACCAACATGGCTAGTAGCGGAGGCTCGCTCCAAACGATACTAAGCACTCAGTACAGAAAATCTCGTTTATATTTGATCCACCCTCGTATTAAGACAAACACATATTAATGTACGTCATACATTAATAAGTCGTGTTTTTTTTATTTTTTACTTTGAGGTGAATCAGATGTCGCTTTTAGTATATTGTTTATATTTATTCTTTTTCATAGAAGTTTACATCAGATATAATAATTTTTACTGTAAGTTGGGAAAACAATTTCGTGTTTGTTTAAAACGAAAATTACATACACTAGCCTCAGCAAAATTTGGTTATTTTTTTTTTTAAATCAATAAAAATATTTAAAAAATGTTTTTTTTGCGTTAAATAATGTTTTTTTTGCTTTAAAAAAAACGCCAAGTGGATTTTTACCTATAACGGCTTGAAATGTTCCTAATATATGCTAGAATCAAAATCCATCAAAATTTTGGAACCACCTCATATTTTTATTTGATTCGACTCCAGGACACCGTGCACGGTAATGCTGTAAATTATTCTGTAAATATAATTTATAAAGTAATAAATAATTTACATAAATATTTGGGTAATTATAGCGATAATATTAATGTTCTTAAATGGAATTCAGGCAGTATATTTAAAACTTAATTTATCATTCAAGAATTTCACACATTAACTGGTACTGTAAAAGTGTACTTGCATAATTAATAAGAGAAATTAAGGGAACATACAACAATGTTGTACAAGAATTAGCGAAAAGGTACTTTTCAGGTACTATTTTTTTAAAAAAAGCTTGGTTTCACACCGTTGGTTACAACATTGCCAAGCTATGTTCCTTCAATGTCTATCGCCAATATCATTTTTATTGCCGGTATTTCTTTTGCAGTACTTCATTAGTGTATGAAACTATAGAATGTGGAAACTAGTGCAAAAAGTAAGTACACTATTAATTTTAAAAGATTTTGAAAGGCAGAATGTAATCATGTTCGTTCTGTTACTCCTTATTTATATATACAGGGTATTTGAAGAAAAATATATTAAATTTTTGGCAGAGTCTCTCTCTGTACAATGCTCGTAACACGCAACAGTTAAATAAAATCTCGGAAACAATGAAACAGATAATCTCCGGAAACATTATTTGTAATGTTTCTTTATACTAGGACGCCAATCGAGAGCGCAGAGATGTCCTGGTTTAGCTATGGAACGAACTCGTCAGGCTCGGGACCGAGACTCCTTTCTAGGGATCAGAACCAGCTCTGGGCATATCACTTAGACAGGAGAGAGACCAAAGATTTTATATCTTAGATTGGAAAGGCACAGCTTGAACGACTACTTCATAGAAACTGACGTGTCCGAGATTCCATTGTTAAGATTCTAACGAGGTTGAGAACGCCTTTAACACTGCTAGTCGTGGAAGACAATCTGTGTCGTCTGGATTGTCTGAAGGATGAATAAACGCCACTCTACTTCATTTACGCGTGTAAAACGCTAGAAAGACTATGGTATGACGTTTTTGGCCCTGCAATACTTCAAAATGAAGTGATTAGGACATGGGACGATATCCTGTCCTTCATGGCTAGGTCGGGGCGATTTCGCCAGAATCGTGATGGTTAAGATGTTTTCAAGGAGGGACAAAAAGGATCTCCCTCTTCTAGATGTTGACTTTTCCCACGACTAATAGTTTTTTTTATCGTTCACCTCCCCGCCTGAGTAGAGATTTTACCTTTTTCATATCCTAAGAATATCGGCGGGGATGTCGTAATACGTTGTCCAAGTGCCGAAACATACATTTTTGTATTTCACGGCACCTTTTAGGCAACGCGGTAGTACCGCCACGGACGTTATTGCATTTCTGCAAACAACTACTACCTATGTACGTGGCCTGGCCATATATACTTAAATAAATAAGTATACCGAGCTACCGGGATTAGCACCCGAGACGTTCTGCACCACAGGCAAGTACTATTCCACGGAGTACAATAAGTCTAATATATGTTTCCTGAATTACCTTGTATTTTCATAGAATGAAGCATTCATAAGTTCCTGATTTTATTGACGATAATTTAAGACTTATATTTCATATTAAAGTTTAAAAAAATTTTTATCATTAATTTGTATTGTTAATGTTACTATTATTTATAATTTGTTTGAAATATTTGTTGTACATTTTGTTATATTTTATCTCTAATTTTGTCTTTTTATGGCATTCTGTTTAAAACCGTACCTCAATGTTATATTACAATTTTAAGTGTATATATTATATGTGATTGTATGTATACAATTATTATTTTATTCTTGTACCCAATTTTAAAAATATTTTACTGTTTTTATTATTTTTAATATATTCGTACTAACAAATATTATAGATTAATTCGATGCAAAGTTTTACCCGTATTAAATTTTAAGAACATTAATAAAATTTGGCATTTCCTACAACTCCTGAGTGGAAAAATTCATATATAAAACCAATATATTACCTATGCCAATGATAGATCCTAAAACGATCCTGTTATGCGATGTTCTGTTGGACTGATGAACACAATAACTCGAAAATTATATATATATATATATATATATATATATATATATATATATATATATATATATATATATATATATATATATATACTAGCCGGGCCCGCGACTCCGCTCGCGTGGACTTGATTCACTACTATCGTCACTGCTTATTCCTTATGTTACCCAACGTAATAAAATATCTTCCATTATTTCTCCTTATCTCCCAATATTTCTCCTTATTTCCCATTATCTCTACATAATTTCCATTATCTAGGCTTATCTCTGCTCATCTCCCAGTATTTCTCCTTATCTCCCATTATTTCTCCTTATCTCCCATTATCTCACCTTATTTCCCATTATCTAGGCTTATCTCTACTTATCTCCCATTATTTCTCCTTATCTCCCATTATTTCTCCTTATCTCCCATTATCTCACCATAACTCCCATTATCTAGACTTATCTCTGCTTATCTCCCATTATCTGTCCTTATCTCCCATTATTTATACTTATCTCCCATTATCTCACCTTATCTCCCATTATCGGGGCTTATCTCGACTTATCTCCCATTATTTCTCCTTATCTCCCATTATCTCACCTTATCTCCCATTATCTAGGCTTATATCGAATTATATAGAACATATGTATAAACTTATAAAAAACACGTAAATCGGATAAGTGGTTCTCGAGTGATAAGCGCACTAACGGACAGACAGAGAGACGTTGCATTTTATATATATTGTATTCTTTGCTACATGTTATTGTTTCATATTTAATGCTTTAGGGAGTGTATTGCAAGAGAGCGCGCTAGCGGCAAACTTTTCTCCGACTTGATTCACTATTATCGTCACTGCTTATTCCTTATGTCACCTAATAAAATATAACCTATAACCTGGCCAGAGAACACACGTATGTTTAAAAAAAAGCACGTAAATCGGATAAGTGGTTCTCCAGTGATAAGCATACTAACGGACGGACAGACAGACAGACAGACAGACGGACAGAGAGACATTGCATTTTATATATATTATAGATATTCTCTGCTACATAATATTGTTCCATATTTAATGGTTTGGACTGTGTATTGCAAGAGAACGCGATAGCGGCAAACTTTGTCCGACTTCATTTACTATTATTGTCACTGCTCATTCCTTATGCTACCTATCGTAATAAAATATAGCCTATAACCTGGCCGGAGAACATATGTATGTTTAAAAAAAAATACGAAAATCGGAGTGGTTCTCCAGTGATAAGAGCACTAACGGACAGACAGACAGACAGAAATACGTTGCATTTTATATATATTATAGATGTAATAAAATATATACCTATAACCTGGTCAGAGAACATATGTATGAATTTAAAAAATCACGTAAATCGGATAAGTGGTTCTCGAGGGATAAGCGCATTAACGAACAGACAGACAGACAGAAAAACATTGCATTTTATATATATTATAGATATAGATTATTATTATTGTTATATAACCTGGCCAAAGAATATATGTATGAATTTAAAAAAAGACAGGTAAATCGGATAAGTGGTTCCCGCGTGATAAACGCACTAATGGACAGATAGACAGACAGACATTGCATTTTATATGTATTATAGATTATACATTACAGATATTCTTTGCTACATAATATTGTTCCATATTTAATGGGTTAGGCTGTGTATTGCAAAGGCACGCGCAACCGGCAAACTTATTTCCGACATCATTCACTATTTTACGTCACTGCTCATTCCTTGAGCTACCTATCGTAATAAAATATAGCATATAACCAGGCCAGAGAACATATGTATGTTTTAAAAAAAAAAGTACGTAAATCGGATAAGTGGTTCTTCAGTGATAGGCGCACTAACGGACAGACAGACAGACAGAGAGACGTTGCATTTTATATATATTTTAGATGTAATAAAATATATACCTATAACCTGGTCAGAGAACATATGTATGAATTTAAAAAATCACGTAAATCGGATAAGTGGTTCTCGAGGGATAAGCGCATTAACGGACAGACAGACAGTCAGAAAAACATTGTATTTTATATATATTATAGATATAGATTATTATTATTGTTATATAACCTGGCCAAAGAATATATGTATGAATTTTAAAAAAGACAGGTAAATCGGATAAGTGGTTCCCGCGTGATAAACGCACTAATGGACAGACAGACAGACAAAGAGGCATTGCATTTTATATTATACATTACAGATATTCTTTGCTACATAATATTGTTCCATATTTATTGGTTTAGGCTGTGTATTGCAAAGGCACGCGCTAGCGGCAAACTTATTTCCGACATCATTCACTATTTTACGTCACTGCTCATTCCTTATGCTACCTATCGTAATAAAATATAGCCTATAACCTGGCCAGAGAACATATGTATGTTTTAAAAAAAAAGTATGTAAATCGGATAAGTGGTTCTTCAGTGATAGGCGCACTAACGGACAGACAGACAGACAGACAGAGAGACGTTGCCAAAATCTCATTCGGCATTTTCAAGTACTCCTGTTGTTGCTGTTACTCGATACTGTGATCTTGCTGCTGCTACCGCTCGAAGCTAACTGGATTGTTACAGTTTAAACTCGCTTGGAGCAGCAGGAGGATCACAGGATCGAGTAGCAACAAAAGCGAGCTGCTGGGGTTCCTCTCATATTCTTGCTACTGCAAACTTTATACATCTTTTTTCTACCCGATACCAGGCTAAAAATAAAAAGAAAACTATCATGAGCAATGAAAAAATATTTAAAATATAGTTTAAATTCCCTTAAAAGTTATATTGCGTCTTACCTTCTATAATTGTTTTTACAGTTATTACATGAGAAATGAGGTATCCAATTTTTATCGTGAGTTCGAATGGAAAGTTTAAAATAAGCTTCATAGGTTTCACAAAGCTTTAAATTTGTAGTTAAAACATCTCTTGTTTTGGTAAATTCGCCGAAAATGTTATAAAATGAGTTTACATCGTATTTACAAGGTCTCGAAGTCATTTTAAGACCTGGCGTCACAAAAAGTACGTTGTATCGTTGCAATATGCCTGTGCACACTCTGTGAACCACGTGAGTGCAATGTTACTTGCTTTTCCCCTCTCTCTTTTCCTCGCCCTTCTCCTCGCTCTTCTCCTCGCTCTTCTCCTCGATCTTCTCCTCGCTCTAATCCTCGCTCTTCTCCTCGCTCTTCTCCAACCTTACTTATTAAAAGACGCCACTCCTTATATGGCCATTCAAAAACTGTAGTATTCAATTATCATTGTAGAAGGAGCAAGAGTAAACTTTATTTATAATATACGAAGTGTTGGTTGTTTTTGGATGTAGAGAGTCAGAAAATAGTCATTTAAATATAGAATTTTTGTTTTTTTTGTTGACCGATGATATGATTTGTAACTTCTTATATTTATTTTTATATTTTTGTTCTATTGTGCTTCATTTATCAAGTGGAAAATAAAATAAGAATTTCCTATTATAATAGAGCTAATAATTGGTGACAACAACCTGCTGTCAAACTGACAACCTACAAATAAACACTCCATTTCATCATTATAATCTAATCATAATATTTCTAGTGTTTTTCTATGGCTGTAATAAAAAAAACTACAGCCGACTTTCTACTTAATATGGTTTAAAACATTCTTCAACTTTATATTTAAGACATGAGTGACATTAAATACCAAGGAAGTGTTTTTCAAAAATATTAATTAGGCTACCTTACCTACTACTACCTACCTACTACCTTATTCTGACCGATTAATTCTCATGGGATGCAATAAAGCTAACTAGCTCGACGCTAAGAAGATTATAGTACCGCTTAAAATAATACTAAACAAATTTCCAGATAATTTAGTTACTATACAAAATAGAACCCACATAATTACATATAATTTTACATCCAAATATCATGCCGTGTTGTCAGATTCACGCTGGCAAATCCACTGACAACAATAGTGTTTTTAAGCTTACAGTAATGGTATTATTGTAGATTTGGCAAGATATCAATCTATGAACAAAAAATAGAATAGACTAGAGAGAGAACCTATTTTCTTTTTATTTTATTTTTTAAAAACTAATACATATATTTTTGTTAATGATATAGTAAAATAAATTCCTTAGAAAACAATATTCTATTTTTTGTTCCTGAAACTGGTCAAGCTTGGGCAAAATGCGCAAACTCAGGAGCCCAGAAGAAAGCTCCCGGTGGTGTTGTAACTGTACAACGGCATTGGTAATATATTGATTGCATGTATGTGGTTATTTCCAGCTAAAATACCAGAATTAACACACCTAGTTTCAATAATTTTTATGTTGGTGTTAGTTTATAATATTCTTTATTATGAATTAAAAAAAAACAAGTAGACTGTCTCAAAATAGAGTTAGAATCTAAGAGAAATCTTTAGTACCGTACTTGTTTAGTATTATAGAACTATGTAGTACACCTACGTGTAAGAATTTCCTGTACAATATTTGTACTAAGAACTGCTGTGTACTTTTTGTGTAGATTATGTGTATTATTATAAAAGTGATTATGAATTTATTTGTTTTATTTTTAATCCTCCCAGTACTAACCTTGCGATAGAAAGCAGCAACATCCTGTGTTCTGTTGAGACTTGTTTTTTTAACACTAATATATACGTAACTCAAATACAGACAAAGGTAACACTTCAACACAGGCAACGCGGTTTTCGAGGGATCCTCAGGCATATGTAGTTTAATGTAAAACTACTGAAAGCAGACAAAGTCGATATTTCAGCAGTCTACTCACTGTTCCCTTATTTGTCAATCCATCCTGCGACGCCTTTCCACGTATCACAGCTCATCAGTCGAGCTAGGATCGACAAAAAAGAGAACAGAATTTACTAATCCAGGTATTAATGGAACATAATGGTAAGATACAACGAATTGTACCAAGTACGCATACGCTTGTGTGCAGCAACCTGGAAATGAAAGGACTCAACTTTTTGAGGTTATTTCAAGATCATGACTAATAGGTTAATTTTGGCATATTCGGTTTAAGCACCCTAAAATACGTATAGATATGGTGGTCTGTTCATTTAATTTTTTAATTCACTTACAGACGTATTTCTGACCATTTTTGAGGTGTTTTTTCAGGTTATGTCAAAATGCTGACGTGATGGGTGAATTCTGCCCTTGGATACGATTTCAGCACCCCAAAATACGTATAGATATGGTACGTTCTTCGTTTACATTTTTAATTTATTTGTAAAAGTATTTTTGGCCATTTTTGAGGTATTTTTTGAGGTTATTTGAAAATCCTGATGAGTCGATTTAACCTCGGTTTCGTTTTCAGCACCCCAAAAAATGGTAAAACTTCGTTACGCGAGCTTTTCAGAAAAAGGTTTTTTTTTGGAATAGGCTTAAAATGGTCTAATTTTGAAAGACTTACGATAAAATGTCACGGGGAGGCCGTTTTTACAGGTCTTTTTTTGCATATAAACATTGATACGAAAGTGTACGAAAGTCTACTATGCTATTGACAACCACTGATAGAAACTGCTAGAGAGAACGCAGTTCGTTTATGTGCATGCGCCGAGATGATTATGCTACATTTACAGTGGAAATGGTCTAATTTTGAAAGATTGATGAGAAAGAATCGAGATAAGGCTGATCTTGCTAACCTGAACTAACCTTGGTCTCCAGTCACTAATGTAGCACGTATATCATTTTTTCACATTAAGGTAGGACATTTTTTTTCATTATTTAATGTATTTTGTAATTGCTAATTATTTAATTCAGGTTAGTTTCGGTTAGTTCAGGTTAACAAAAACGATTACCTCCCGATTTTTTCTCATAAATTTTTCAAATTTAGGCCATTTTAAGCCTATTTAAAAAAAATCTTCCTTTTTCTGAAAAGCCCGCGTACCCAAATTTTACCAAAAATAATGACAGTAATAAGATTAGATTATAACTGAAAAAAATTTAATAATTTTTTTAAAAGATTAGGCTGACCTCTACATTTCACCATTAGTGTGAACCCAGCGTATTCTTCCGAAAACAACTGACAGTATCGATAAGTAGTTATCAACAGTCGTC
Source organism: Pachyrhynchus sulphureomaculatus (assembly GCA_019049505.1). Taxonomy (NCBI): domain Eukaryota; kingdom Metazoa; phylum Arthropoda; class Insecta; order Coleoptera; family Curculionidae; genus Pachyrhynchus; species Pachyrhynchus sulphureomaculatus. The sequence goes on from CM032448.1 coordinate 97,804,098, forward strand.
AGTGTTGTAGGTTAATTTTTATTTACAAAAAAAAATAACCGGTCAAGTGCAAGTTGAACTTGCGCCATTAGTATTCCGTACGTTGATTGCTTTTCAAATAAAAAATTTTGTTACAGAGGTATAAAATGATCAGTGATTTCACAAAACACACCCCAAATGAGTTTTCAACAAAGTTTGATTCCAATCTTTACTGAAATCTGATGACATTGAAATTTTTGTTTTTTTTATATACCAGATAAATTATTAAAGGTAATGCACTCGTGATAATTTTCGTTCAATCTACACCCCGTGGAGAATATTCCAGAATTTTTTCAAAATTTTTTGATAAGTACTTTTCGAGATAAGACGGGTGGACAACCATTTTTTCGCGATTTTTTTAAAAAAATAATACAAAGAAAAGTGCGCGCAAGTATTACATTATATATATATTTGTTACTCGTGTTTTCACAAGCTTGCATTTGACACCACATTCGATTACCTAGTAAAAAAAATTTTTTTTTCACTTCCGATTTCACCCCCCAAAACTAACCCCTTAAGTCAAAATTTAACTTTCAAAACTACATGGCTCTGATGAGGCTATCAATTCCTATATTATTACCAAATTTCAACTTTCTATGACAAATAGTTTCGGAGAAAATCGGGTGTGACAGACGGACAGACAGACAGACAGACGAACAGACGGACAGACACCGAAGTGATCTTATAAGTGTTCCGTACGGAACACTAAAAAAAAATAACCGGTCAAGTGCAAGTTGAACTTGCGCAATTAGTGTTCCGTACGTTGATTGCTCTTAAAATAAAAAATGATGTAACGAAAGTATAAATGATCAGTGACTTCACAAAACACACCCCAAATGAGTTTTCAACAAAGTTTATTTCCAATCTTTACTGAAAATTGATGACCTTGACATTTCTGTTTTTTAATATACCAGTTAAATTATTACAGGTAATGCACTCGTGATAATTTTCGTTCAATCTACACCCCGTGACAGACGGACAGACAGACGGACAGACAGACGCCGAAGTGATCTTATAAGTGTTCCGTATGGAACACTAAAAAGGTGCAAAAACGGCTTCCCCCCGATATTTTCTCGTAAGTCTTTCAAAATTAGATCATTTTGAGCCTATTCCAAAAAAAAACCTCTTTTTCTAAACGTAACGAAGTTTTACTCAAAAAATATGGGGTATGGTTTCTTATTTTTTTACTACAAAACTTTTTTTTGTGGTCCTATGTTATCTTTAAAAATAGAATTTCTTAGTCTTACGAATATACTTATCATTTCATAACTTTAGTTAACTTGCCCTTGTCAATTAAACTTTTTAACTGTCAAATTAGAAAAATATTATTATTTTAGTAAATGAGGCCGTATACGAAATTTTAGGTGGGTTAAAAAAAGTATCAGTTTCCATTATTAAACTCATGTTTTTATAAAATTGATTGGGATAACCTAAAAGAGCATTAAGGAATTTACGCATTGTGACCAAATAACAAGTTATGCGGTAAAACTTGAAGATGAATGTCCAATAAAATTAAGAAACATAACAGGTATATCAAGAAGAAACAAATACTAGCCATCAGCTGTAGTTAAATATTAGGACTATTCAAGACACACTAACCATGAAAAACAATCGCGATTTCCTAACAACCCCAATAATACTAATAGAGATAAGTATTATAGAATTTAAAAATAACAAAGAATGTAAGAAGTAGGCCATGGTAATGCTACTGTCAAGCCGCCATAGTGTAAGGTTTCAATAAACGTAAAATTTATGAAATATTTTGTGTGTTTTATACAATTTTGGTATAGTTTTTATATTTTGTATAATATTTATTAGACAACAAATAAGTGTATTGTGCCAGAGTACAAGGGTGCTCGAAAAGAAAACTCATGGAATATCGCTTCACCGGTACGTACATCCTAACTTCTAGGTTAACGAAGAAATTGAATATTACATATTGTTATTCATTATGACAAAATTAGGTGTTGTTTTTTTTCCGTTGTTTTATTTCCCTTGCTAAAGGGAAGAATTATATTTGTGAAAAAATTATCGTCCGAGATTTTTTGCATTTCTTCACGTTTTTAGGGTCCTTAGAACACAAAAAAACATAGTCACTCATTTCCATCGGTCTGTTTGCTTGTCGGCCAGTCTGTTCGCATGATAACTCCCAAACGAAATTAGAAGTGGTATTTTTTCGGCAACAACGCTAAAAGCGAAAGGGGTAGAAAGAATGGGGATTGATACAGTTTGTTTATTTTCTAAATCATTTTGAAAATTGGTCTTAACCTAAAAGAGCATTAAGGATTCTAGGCCGTGTGACCAAATAACAAGTTATGCGGTAAAACTTAAAATTGAATGTCCAATAAAATTAAGCAACATAACAGATGTATCAAGAAGAAACAATTTGTAGCCATCAGCTGTAGTTAAATATCACGACTATACAAGACACACCAAACATCAAGCACAATCGCGATTTACTAACACCTCCAATAATATTAATGGAGATAAGTATTACAAGATTTAAAATAACAAAGGGAGAATGTGAAAAAAGGCCCATAGGATGCTACTGTCAAGCAGCCATAGTATGAGGTTTCAATAAATGTAAAATTTACGAAATATTTTGTGTGTGTTCTATACAATTTTGGGTAAAACTTAGTTATGCGGGATTTTCAGAAAAAGGTTTTTTTTGGAATATGCTTAAAATAGTTTTAATTTTGAAAGACTTATGAGAAAATATCGGAGGGAGGCCGTTTTTACACTTTTTTTTTGCATATAAATATTGATACATAAGCGTACGAAAGTCTACTATGCTATTGACAACCACTGATCGAAGCTGCTCGGGAGAACTCAGTTCGTTTATGCGCATGCATCGAGATGATTATGCTACATTTATAGTGAAATTTTCTTTGCGGAAAACAACACAAAAAGAACAAATCACAAGGTTTTTTTGGAATAGGACTAAAATGGTCTAATTTTGAAAGATTGATGAGAAAAAATCTGGGTAAAGCTGTTCTTGCTAACCTAAACTAACCTTGGTCTCCAGTCACTAATATAGCACGTATATCATTTTTTCACATTAACGTAGGACTTTTTTTTGCATTGTGTAATGTATTTTGTAATTGCTGATTATTTAATTCAGGTTAGTTCAGGTTAACCAAAACGGTTACTTCCAGATCTTTTCTCATAAATGTTTCAATTTTAGTTCATTTTAAGCCTATTTAAAAAAAAAGATCTTCCTTTTTCTGAAAAGCCCGCGTGCCCAAATTTTACCAAAAATAATGACAGTAATAAGATTAGATTATAACTGAAAAAAATTTAATAATTTTTTGAAAAGATTAGGCTACATTTCACCATTAGTGTAAACGGAGCGTATTCTTCCGAAAGCAACTGACAGTATCAATTATAAGGTTATTAACAGTTGTCAGTGATATAGGTTAATTTTTATTTACAAAAAAAAAGTGCAAAAACGGCTTCCCCTCGATATTTTCTAGCGTCTTTCAAGATCAGACCATTTTGAGCCTATTCCAAGAAAAAAAAACCTCTTTTTCTCCAAAGCCCTCGTAACGAAATTTTTTCCCAAAAAATATAGGGTATGGTATCTCATCTTTTAACTACAAAATTTTTTTTTGTGGTTCTGTGTTATCTATAAAAATGGAATTTCTTAGTCTTACGAATATACTTATCATTTCATAACTTTAGTTAGCTTGCCCTTGTCAATTAAACTTTTAATTGTCAAATTAGAAAAATATTATTATTTTAGTATACAAAATTTTAGGTAGGTAAAAAAAAAGTATCAGTTTCCATTATCAAACTCATATTTTTTATAAAATTGATTGGGATAACCTAAAAGAGCATTAAGGAATTTACGCCTTGTGACCAAATAACAAGTTATGCAGTAAAACTTAAAGATGAATGTCCAATAAAATTAAGAAACATAACAGGTATATCAAGAAGAAACAATTAGTAGCCATCTCTCCTCAGCCTATATTCATCAACTCCTGTATGAAGGCCTCTTCCAATCTTTTCCACGTCGTTCTGTTTAGGGCTGTTTGGATCCAATTTCCCCCCGCAATTTTCTGGATGTCATCGCGCCACCTTTTTGGTCTTCCAACACTTCTTTTGGTTTGTCTTGGACGCCAGTTTATCACTTTGCTGGTCCATCTTTCTGAGTTTTGACGAGCTATATAGCCAGCCCATTGCCATTTGAGTTGAGCTACTCTTCTGAGGACATCTGTCACACACGTTCTTCGTCTAATTTCCTCGTTCTGTATCCTGTCTCTCAGGCTAATTCCGAGCATAGATCTCTCCATTGCTCGTTGTGTCACTTGAAGCTTGTCAGCGATTTTTCGGGTGTGTGCCATCGTCTCGAGACCATATGTAAGGACCGGCAGAATACATGAGTCGTATGTTTTACGTTTAAGATTTATTGGGATTTCTCTAGACTTAAGTACATACCCCAACTTGCCGAACGCAGCCCAACCTTGTCCTATTCTTCTAATTATTTCAGAGCTTTGATTTTCTTTTCCAAGTTGTATTTTGTGTCCCAAGTAAATATATTCTGATACTTTTTCCAGTGTTTGGTTTCCGATGTTTACCTGAATATTTTCCACACTCATTATTTTTGTTTTATGTAGATTCATCTGGAGTCCGATGCTTAAGAATGCCTGATGCAATTCTTCCAGCATGCTCTGAATTTCCTCCGTTTTATCGCTTATAATCACTATATCGTCTGCGAATCGTAAATGGTTCAGACGCACACCATCTATATTTATGCCCCTGGATTGCCAATTTAAACTCTTAAAAATGTCCTCTAAGGCTAGTGTGAAGAGTTTAGGGGAGATAGTATCGCCCTGACGTATGCCTCTATTAACCAATATCTTATCTGTCTTTGTATCTTCGTCCAGTGTTATTTGGATGGTCGCGTTGTCATATATGTATTTGATGAGATTTGAATACCTGGTGTCTACTCTTGCGTTGTCTAGAGCTCTCAATATTGCCCAAGTTTTGACCGAGTCGAAGGCCTTTTTGTAATCTACAAATGCCAGGTGCAATGGTATGTTATATTATGTGGTCTTCTCTATGAGAAAGCGTACTGTCTGCAAGTGGTCAATCGTACTAAAACCTTTTCGGAAACCTGTTTGTTCTACTGGTTGATACGAATCCATTTTTTGAGTTAATCTATTTGTTACTATTTTTGTTAGCAACTTGTATAAGTGTGATAGTAGACTAATAGGACGCTAGTTTTTTATGTCATTTCTATCTCCTTTTTTGTATAGCAAAATAACCTCGGCGTTGTTCCATTTTGTTGGAATTCTTTCTTCGGTTATGCATTTGTTGAGTAGGATTCGTACACTCTCTACTAGATATTCTCCTCCCATTTTTAACATTTCAGTGGTGATTTGATCTTCTCCTGGACATTTCTAAGATTTCATTTGGTTGAGCGCTGTTCTTAATTCATTGGTATCTATTTCAGGAATTTCCTCGGATCCAATATTTTGAATTTTCCGTCTGTTGTACTGATGACCTTGGGACTTGGAACTGTAGAGATGCTTATAGAAGTCCTGAACTATGGCAACAATTTCCGTTCTACTATTAACTACGGTACCACTGTTATTCTTCAATTTACTTAATTTCATTCTTCCATTTGATAAGTGGGATTTTAAAACTTTCATATTTTTGTTGTTTTCAATAATATTCTTTACCAACTTTGTGTTGTATTCTCTTTTCGAATGTTCTTGTCTATTTCTCTATTTGTTGTCTTATAACTCTCAGCTTCCCTATCTGTTTCTCTTCTCATTTTGATCAGATTTTTAGTAGTTTGACTAAACTTGCCGATGTTCTTTTGTTTAGCACATATTTGTTTTGTTGCTACTTGTATGCTACTTCTTATGGTTTTACTTAGATCTTCCATTTCCATGTCCTTCAATCTGTTTGTCTCTCTTAGTTTTACGTTTAATGTATCCTGAAATTTTTCTTTATTTTTTGATAGAGTTTCCACTGTAGGATATTTTTGTTTCTTTAGTATTAGTTTGTTTCTTTCGAATTTGATGTTTAGGTATATGGTTGCTCTAACCATTCGATGGTCGCTATTTGTATCGAACCGATTTAAAACGGTAACATCCTGACAGATTTCTTTTTTGTTAGTGATTATGTAGTCAATTTCATTTCTAATATATCGGGGCTACAAGTCCATCTTCTCTTTTCAGGTTTTTTAAAGAATGAATTCATACAGTAAAGTTGTTCATTTCTGCAATAGTCTGGCATTTCTATCCCCACTCCGAATTTGCCGATATTTATGGTATCTTGGTTTGTATTTTTGCCAATTTTGGCCTTGAAATCTCCCATAATAATCACATATTTCGCATTTTCATTTGTTTTTGCTGTTGATATATCTTCATATAGCTGTTCTACTGCTTCGTCGTCAGATGTGCTGGTTGGAGCATATATCTGTATCACTTGCATGTTATACCTCTTGTTGATTTGTATAGTAACGTAGATGACTCTATCTGATACGGCTGTCATTTTTATGATTTGATGTTTCAATCGTTTATTCACCAATAAGGCGACTCCACCTATGTGGTCATTTGTTTCCGAATTATTCCGGTATAACAGATGACCTGACTTCAGATATGTAGCTTGTTCCCCTTTAAGTCTTGTTTCGCTCAATCCCAAGCCATCAGCTGTAGTTAAATATTAGGACTATACAAGACACACTAACCATGAAGGACAATCACAATTTCCTAAAAACTCCAATAATATTAATAGAGATAAGTATTATAGGATTTAAAATAACAAAGAATGTGAGAAGTAGGCCATGGTAATGCTACTGTCGAGCCGCCATAGTGTAAGGTTTCAATAAACGTAAAATTTATGAAATATTTTGTATGTTTTATACAATTTTGGTATAGTTTTTATATTTTGTACATTATTTATTAAACAAATAAGTGTGTTGTGTCAGAGTACAAGTGTACTCGAAAGGAAAACGCGTGGAATATCGCTTCACCGGTACGTACTTCCTAACTTCTAGGTTAACTAAGAAATTGAATATTACATATTGTTATTCATTATGACAAAACTGTTATTTTATTTTTAAGTTGTTTTATTTCCCTTGCTAAAGGGAAGAATTATATTTGTGAAAAAATTATCCTCTGAGACTTTTTTTGCATTTCTTCACGTTTTAGGATCATTAGAATACAAAAAAAACATAGTCACTCATTTCCATCGGTCTGTTTGCTTGTCGGCCAGTCTGTTCGCATGATAACTCCCAAACGAAATTAGTACTAGTATTTTTTCGGCAACAACACTAAAAGCGAAAGGGGTAGAAAGAGTGGGGATTGATACAGTTTGTTTATTTTCTAAATCATTTTGAAAATTGGTCTTAACCTAAAAGAGCATTAAGGATTCTACGCTGTGTGACCAAATAACAAGTTATGCGATAAAACTTAAAATTGAATGTCCAATAAAAATTAAGCAACATAACAGATGTATCAAGAAGAAACAATTTGTAGCCATCAGCTGTAGTTAAATATCAGGACTATACAAGACACACCAAACATCAAGCACAATCGCGATTTACTAACACCTCCAATAATATTAATGGAGATAAGTATTACAAGATTTAAAATAACAAAGGGAGAATGTGAAAAAAGGCCCATAGGATGCTACTGTCAAGCAGCCATAGTATGAGGTTTCAATAAATGTAAAATTTATGAAATATTTTGTGTGTGTTCTATACAATTTTGGGTAAAACTTAGTTATGCGGGATTTTCAGAAAAAGGTTTTTTTTGGAATAGGCTTAAAATAGTCTTAATTTTGAAAGACTTACGAGAAAATATCGGGGGGGGGGGAGGCCGTTTTTACACGTTTTTTTTTTTTTTTTTTGCATATAAATATTGATACATAAGCGTACGAAAGTCTACTATGCTATTGACAACCACTGATCGAAGCTGCGCATGCACCGAGATGATTATGCTACATTTATAGTGAAATTTTCTTTGCGGAAAACAACACAAAAAGAACAAATCACAAGGTTTTTTTCGGGAATAGGCCTAAAAATAAAATTTTGAAAGATTGATGAGAAAAAATCGGGGTAAAACTGTTCTTGCTAACCTGAACTAACCTTGGTCTCCAGTCACTAATATAGCACGTATATCATTTTTAGTGTTCCGTACGGAACACTTATAAGATCACTTAGGTGTCTGTCTGTCTGTCTGTCTGTCTGTCTGTCTGTCTGTCACACTCGATTTTCTCCGAAACTATTTGACATAGAAAGGTGAAATTTGGTAATAATATAGGAATTGATGGCCTCATCAGAGCCATGTAGTTTTGAGAATTAAATTTTGACTTAAGGGGTTAGTTTTGGGGGGTGAGGTCGGAAGTGAAAAAAAATTTTTTTTTTACTAGGTCATCGAGTGTGGTGTCAAATGAAAGCTTGTGAAAACGCGAGTAAAAAATATATATATAATATTATACTTGCGCGCACTTTTCTTTGTATTATTTTTAAAAATTCGCGAAAAATCGCTGTCCCGGGCCTTATCTCGAAAAGTACTTATCAAAAAATTTCGAAAAAATTCTGGAATATTCTCCACGGGGTGTAGATTGAACGAAAATTATCACGAGTGCATTACCTTTAATAATTTATATGGTAAATAAAAAAAACAAAAATTTCAAAGTCATCAGATTTCAGTAAAGATTGGAAACAAACTTTGTTGAAAACTCATTTGGTGTGTATTTTGTGAAGTCACTGATCATTTTATACCTCTGTAACAAAATTTTTTTATTTTAAAACCAATCAACGTACGGAACACTAATTGCGCAAGTTTAACTTGCACTTGACCGGTTTTTTTTTCACATTAACGTAGGACTTTTTTTTTGCATTGTGTAATGTATTTTGTGATTGCTGATTATTTAATTCAGGTTAGTTTCGGTTAGTTCAGGTTAACAAAAACGGTTACTTCCCGATTTTTTCTCATAAATTTTTCAAATTTAGGCCATTTTAAGCCTATTTAAAAAAAAGTCTTCCTTTTTCTGAAAAGCCCGTGTACCGAAATTTTTCCAAAAATAATGACAATAAACAATTTTGTGATAAGATTAGTTTATAACTGAAAAAAATTTAATAATTTTTTAAAAAGATTAGGCTGACCTCTACATTTCACGAACGGAGCCTATTCTTCGGAAAACAACTGACGGTATCGGTCACTGGTTATCAACAGTTGTCAGTGATATAGGTTAAATTTTATTTACCAAAAAAATAGTGCAAAAATGACTTCCCCCTGATATTTTTTCGTAAGTCGACTCTGCACCTTCGATTAGAACAGTTTATAAGTGGTTTCAAAATTTTCGGACTGGCCATATGGGCACAAATGACACTGAACGTTCTGGACGGCCTGTGGAGGTTACGACTCCAGAAATCATTGATCAAATCCATGATATGGTGATGGATGATAGAAGAGTTAAGGTGCATGAGATTGCTAGTGCTGTGGGCATCTCGACTGAACGGGCACATAATATTTTGCATAAACATTTGGACATGAGAAAGCTATCCGCAAGATGGGTGCCGCGATTGCTCACGCTTGACCAAAAACGGGATCGTGTGAAGTGTTGCAAGGATGGTTTGCAGCTGTTCCAGAAGAATCCGAAGGACTTTATGCGTCGTTTCGTCACTGTGGATGAAACATGGATACATTACTATACTCCTGAGACCAAACAACAATCTAAACAATGGGTTACCAAGGGGGAATCTGCACCAAAAAAGGCGAAGACCGTTCCTTCGGCCGGAAAGGTTATGGCGACTGATAATCCTCATCGACTATCTGGAAAAGGGTAAAACTATTACAGGTGAATATTATTCATCGTTATTGGACCGTTTGAAAACCGAGCTGCAAGAAAAACGCCCGCGATTGGCCCACAAGAAAGTCCTTTTCCATCACGACAACGCACCAGCACACACCTCAGCAGTTGTGGTCGCAAAATTAATAGAAATAGGATTACAACTCGTTTCACATCCCCCTATTCTTCAGACTTGGCTTCCTCGGACTACTATTTGTTCCCCAATTTGAAGAAATGGCTGGCGGGACAAAGATTTTATTCAAACGAGGAGGTGATTGCAGACACTAATGGATATTTTGCAGACTTGGACAAATCCTATTATTCGGAAGGGATCAACAAACTAGAATATCGTTGGACGAAGTGTATAAGACTAAAAGGAGACTATGTCGAAAAATAAAAAAGGTTTACCCCAAACACAAAAGTAGTTTTTATTTTTGCACGGACTTTTCAAACCAGCCTCGTACTTCCTAACTTCTACGTTAAACAAGAAATCGAATATTACACATTGTTATTCATTATGACAAAATTAGGTGTTGTTTTTTTTCCGTTATTTTATTTCCCTTGCTAAAGGGAAGAATGTATTCGTGAAAAAATTATCCTCCGAGATTTTTTGGATTTCTTCACGTTTTAGGGTCCCTAGAACACAAAAGTTACTCATTTCCATCTGTCGGTTTGCTTGTCGGTCAGTCTGTTTGCATGATAACTCACAAACTAAATTAGAACTGCTATTTTTTCGGCAACAACGCTATTTTCTAAATCATCTTGAAAATTGGTCTTAATTTTTCATAGGTGTCATTAGTCATAATGTCAAAAGATAAATTTTAATCATAACACAGCCCTACAAAAAAAGAAAGTGCATTATCACAAACCAAAATACATGGATCTAGTATATTTTTCGACTCTGAATTCGAAACGGTAGTTAAAAAAAAAGATTTATAGTGTCATTTTTTTTTTGGGCAAAATCATCCCTTGAAATGGGCTAAAACTATAGTAATAATGTAATTGAAGTGTGAAAAATGGTAGATGTTTTATAGTCTAGAGAAGAGAATATGCATTCAAACTACAGCAAGCTATTTCCATTAATTAAACCAAAATCCACCCTTATAGGGGATGAAAAATACCTCTAAACTCAAATAACGGACGTGAGTTTAAATAACATGTACAAAGGACAAATTCTTGTAGCTCTTAGGATAAATATTTGAATCTAGTGTGACAATCAGACATTACTCTTAAAGGGTTGAGACTCACCCCTATAGGGTGTAAAAATCACCCCCACCTACGAAGGTATCTCATAAGTTTCAATAACGACGATAAAAGTTCAGGCTTTTGTAGTTGTAGACAGAGTGAACGAATATAAAGTAGATTTGCTTGAGCCACCGATACACAACTATAAACTGCCTCTAGAGGATGGTAGAAACAACGCTCTAATGATGCACATGAATACTACTCAGTATATATCACCACTACACCAAACACTTTATTTTTGCACTCGACGCACGTTTCGCTAACCATGTTAGCTTCATCAGGAGCGATGATTGACAATCATCGCTCCTGATGAAGCTAACATAGTTAGCGAAACGCGCGTCGAGTGCAAAAATAAAGTGTTTGATGTAGTGGTGATATATACTGGGTAGTATCATTGTGCCAAAGATTCCACATTCCCAACTTAGTTAATGCACATGAATGTTATTGAAATTCAGAAAGGATCAAGTACTTTTATATCATTGTGCCAAACATTCAAGACAACTAGATCATCTTTCAAATAAGGCCGAAAATCATCCCTAGGAAGGAGGGGAAGTACACCTTGGGATTGATGGATCTTAGAAGTTCTAGCATCTGAGAAAAAATACAGGCTGTATTTGTTCATCCTGCCTGAGACTACGAAAGCCTTTATTTTTTTTTCTCAGATGCTAGAACTTCTAAGATCCATCAATCCCAGGAGGTAGTTCCTCCCCTCCTAAGGATGATTTTCGACCTATTAGGAGAATGATGGCACAATGAGATAAAAGTACTTGATCCTTTCCGAATTTTAAAACGTCCATGTGCATCATTAGAGCGTAAGGGTAGTTTCTACCACCCTCTAAGAGTAGTTTATAATCGTGTATCGGTAGTTCAACTGGCTTTACTCCATATTTGTTCACCCTACCTAAAACTACAAATGCCTGAACGTTCTTTGTCGTTATTGCAACTTATGAGATACCTCCGTAGGTGGGGGTGGTTTTTACTCTATAGGGGTGAGTTTCAACTCTTTAAGAACAATGTCTGGTTGTTACACCAGATTCACATATTTTGTCCTAAAAGCTACAAGAATTGGTCCTTTGCACATATTATTTAAAGTCACATGCATTATTTGAATTTAGAGACACTTTTCACCCCCTATAAGGGTGAATTTTGGTTTAAGTAACAGAAATAATTTGCCGTGGTTTGAATGCATATTCTCTTCTCTAAACTATAAAATATCGACCATTTTTCACACTTTATTAGGAGTCATTACATTATTACTATAGTTTAATGCTATTTCAAGGGATGTTTCTGGCCAAAAAAAAAATGACACTATAAATCTTTTTTTAACTACAGATTCGAATTCAGCGTCGAAAATACAGTAGATCCATAAATTTTGGTCCGTGATCATGAACTTTTTTTATATGGCTGTGTAATTATTTCTAGGGTTCTTGGAGCCAAGGAATCTGAAAATTTACTTATTTTTTCATTATTTTAATTGAGGCTAATGAGGTAGGGAAGGAGATGAATTCTTGCTTCGTATATCTCAAAAAAAACCGGTCAAGTGCAAGTTGAACTTGCACAATTAGTGTTCCGTACGTTGATTGTTTTAAAATAAAAAATTTTGTTAGGGTAGTATAAAATGATCAGTGACTTCACAAAACACACCCCAAATGAGTTTTCAACAAAGTTTGTTTCCAATCTTTACTGAAAACTGGTAACCGTGAAATTTTGGTTTTTTTCTATACCAGATAAATTATTAAAGGTAATAATAATTTTCGTTCAATCTATACCCCGTGGAGAATATTCCAGGATTTTTTCAAAATTTTTTGATCAGTACTTCTCGAGATGAGGTAGGGGACAGCAATTTTTCACGATTTTTTAAAAGTAATACGAAGAAAAGTATGCGCAAGTATTACATTATATATATATATATATATATATATATATATATATATATATATATATATATATATATATATATGTATTTTTTACTCGTGTTTTCACAAGCTTTCATTTGACACCACACTCGATGACCTAGTAAAAAATTTTTTTTTTCACTTCCTATTTCACCCCTCAAAACGAATCCCTTAAGTCAAAATTTATGTTACGGTGATATAAAATGATCAGTGACTTCACAAAACACACCCCAAATAAGTTTTCAACAAAGTTTATTTCTAATCTTTACTGAAAATTAATGACCTTGAATTTTCTTTTTTTTTAATATACCAGATAAATTATTACAGGTAATGCACTCGTGATAATTTTCGTTCAATCTACACCCCGTGGAGAATATTCCAGAATTTTTTCAAAATTTTTTGATAAGTACTTTCCGAGATAAGGCGGGTGGACAGCGATTTTTCGCAATTTTTTAAAAATAATACAAAGAAAAGTGCACGCAAGTATTATATTACATCTATATTTTTTACTCGTGTTTTCACAAGCTTTCATTTAACACCACACTCGATTACCTAGTAAAAAATTTTTTTTTCACTTCCGATTTCACCCCCCAAAACTAACCCCTTAAGTCAAAATTTAACTTTCAAGACTACATGGCTCTGATGAGGCCATCAATTCCTATATTATTACCAAATTTCAACTTTCGAAGACAGCGGTTTTTCGCAATTTTTTAAAAATAATACGTAAAGTGTGCGCAAGTATTACATTATATATATTTTTGAACTCGTGTTTTTACAAGCTTTCATTTGACATCCCACTCGATGATCTGATAAAAAAAAAATTTCACTTCCGATTTAACCCCCCAAAACTAACCCCTTAAGTCAAAATTTAACTTTCAAAAACTACATGGCTCTGATGACGCCATCAATTCCTATTTTACTACCAAATTTCAACTTTCTATGACAAATAGTTTCGGAGAAAATCGGGTGTGACAGACGGACAGACAGACGGACAGACACCGAAGTGATCTTATAAGTGTTCCGTACGGAGCACTAAAAAGGATTATTTATTTTATCATTTTCAATTGGTTAAATATGTTAGGAGGTAACGAGGTAGAGGAGGTGTTGGACAAGTTACTTCACATGTATATATATATATATATATATATATATATATATATATATATATATATATATATATATATATATATATATAAAAAATATATGTATTTCTTTTGTAAACTTTGGAATTCCTTCTCGAGCTTTCGAAAGAAGCATTTTGTTATAATCCAGTTATCAGAAGCATATTTTCACGAAAAGCTCTCATTAAATGGTAACAGGCTGCATTTTGGTATATAGGTAGTTTTTTGGACATAGAGTATGAGAGAAAAAAAGTTTGCTGTTCTAAGCCTGCAAAATCAAAAATAAAATGAAAAATCCGGTATTTCTAAAAATAAAAAAAATATCTAAAAACTAATAACACCACCTGAAAGAACGGGAAACATTATATACATATGTATATAGACTTTTTTTTAGTTTTACCGTAATTGAAGAAAAAATAAAATGACCAACCATTTATGATTAAATTAACGTTTCTGTATACCGTTAAATATTTTGAAATTGGTTATTAAGGGGTTTCGCGGGGTGCTGATTAAGAATCTGTTGACAGATTTGGTGGACAGAAATGGTGGATCCAATATAACGGCCAAAAAGTACATAATTCATTTAATTTCTTCGAGTAATTTAGAATTTTTGTGCTTTCAATAACTGTTTTCTTTGTACTTGGATGTTTAAATGAAATATAAATACTTTATACTTAAAGCTTAGACTTTTATCTTTCATTTCCCACCTTTAAATATGTTTTTTTTTATATTTTAAGTTTAAGTTGTATGATTAATAAGTAAAAAATACTTTTTTAAGAACAAAATTACAAAAAAAAAAAGAGAAGGTTTTTTAAAGTTTTTTATTGATTTTCTAATAACAAGTACTGCTTTGAACGTAAAATTGCCGGCGGCGCACTACAGCAGACAAATTTTCATATTTTAAAACTCAATATTTAAGTAACACAGACAATGTATTTTGTGTATTTTTAATTATTATTATACTGAAACTTAAGGTATAACAATGATATATGCACAAAGATTTTTTTTTCAATACTATATTTTATTAACTATCTGCCAAATGCCGAAATTGCCATCCTGGGCGACTTTAATGTCCACAACATCAACTGGCTTAAATATTCAAATACTACCGATGAACAAGGTCGTGAAGCCTAATCATTTTCAATCAGTTGTGGCTTGACTCAGCTTATTGATGAACCAACACGGATCCCTGATCGCGACGGAGAGTTCACCAGTCTTCTTGATCTGTTTTTTAAACCACCACAATCCGGAGATTTACAAGGTCAGCGTAAATCCGCCGTTAGGTTCTTCCGACCATAGACTACTTTCGACATCGAGTATTCTACCAATCAGTGATAGAGAGGCGCCCAAACCGCGCAAGATTTGGCACTACAAATCTGCTAAATGGGAAGATCTCATGGAATATTTTCTAACTTTCCCTTGGTTGGACGTTTGTTTTCGATCCGACGACTCATCTGACTGCGCCAGGGAGGTTTCCGATGTTATTTTGGCCGGTATGGAGGCTTACATCCCTTTTTCGAAGAAATGCCCTTCCAACGGCCAGCCTTGGTTTGACCTAAAATGCAAAGAAGCTGTTGCTTCTAAACATCTTGCATATCGACAGTGGCGTGAAGATCCTAACACCATAAATCGTAACATCTTTGTTTGTGCCAGGCACAGATGCAAAGAAATTATCGACGAAACCAAGGAGGTACACAATCAACGGATTAGAAACAAACTTCTCGCTTGTCCCGGGAATTCCAGGTCCTTTTGGTCAGTCGCTAAGGCAGTTAGTCAAAATTTCACCAAATCCACCATACCACCACTCACACGGCCAGATAATTCTATTGCAACGACACCTGTTGAGAAAGCGAACTTGTTGGCTGAACTCTTTGCTTCACATTCTACTGTCGATTCCCAAGGAAAAACACCACCTACTATTCCCATAGTGCAGTCAAGGATGCCCGATATTGTCTTCAGACAGCGTATCATAAAATGTATCTTGATGAAGCTAGACACCAAAAAGGCTTCTGGCGCTGACGGAATACCTGCCATAGTTCTCAAGAACTGTGCAAGGGAACTAACACCAGTTTTCTGTAGACTTTTCAACCTATCCTACAGAAAGGGAATATTTTCTTCCTGCTGGAAATGTGCCACAGTTCAGCCGATACCTAAAAAAGGCAAGAAGACCTTGCCAAATAACTACCGACCAATCGCACTACTCTCAATAATATCGAAAGTCATGGAAAAGGCTATCAATCAGCATCTTCTAAAATATCTTGAAGGATTCAACATTATTAGTGATCACCAATATGGCTTTCGTAAAAATAGATCAACAGGAGATCTTCTCACTTATGTAACACATGTTTGGAACAACGCAATTGAACACTTTGGAGAATCTCGAGCGGTCGCTCTTGACATATCCAAGGCATTTGACCGTGTTTGGCACGATGGGCTGTTGGCTAAGTTACGTTCTTATGGTATGTCTGAAAAGTTCTGTTTGTGGCTCTCATGTTTCCTCAGAGAGCGTTCTTTACGAGTGGCAGTCGACGGATTTCTTTCTAACACCTTCACTATCAACGCCGGTGTGCCCCAGGGTTCCATACTATCTCCTACTCTCTTCCTTATTTATATTAACGATCTGCTGGAAAAGACCGAGAATCCAATCTACAGCTTTGCAGATGACAGTACACTTATCTCTTCATTCACTTTGAATGCTCGGACATCGACTACTCAGACGAATATCCGCAGACAGCAGGAAGTCATTCAACTTAACAAAGACCTGGAAGAAATTCTATCTTGGGGTGACAGTAACCAAGTGGAATTTAACGCTACAAAAAACCCAGGCGGCAGTTTTTTCTAAAAAAGTTAACGTTGCAGAACCCGACATAGTTATGTCGGGGCACTCCATCCCTCTAACATCGTCACTCAATCTGTTGGGCGTTGGTTTGGGAGCAAATATGTCCTGGCATGAACATGTTGCAGGCATAGCAAGGAGAGCTTCTCAAAAGTTGGGAATATTGTTTCGAACCAGAAAGCTTTACACTCCACAACAACTGTTAATTCTTTACAAAGCTCAAATTCGACCAACTATGGAATACTGCTCCCATGTTTGGAGCTGCGCTCCCAAACATACACTGCATTTGTTGGATTCTATCCAGAGAAGAGCTGTTCGTCTGATTGGACACCCGGAACTGACCGACGGCCTTGATTCGCTGGAACATCGAAGAACGGTTGGCGACTTGAGCCTATTCTACAAATACTTTCATGGAAAGTGTTCGAAGGATGTGGCCCGCTTAATTCCTCCCAGAGCGGCGCATGTTAGGAGTACACGTCGCGCTAATACTTCACATTCGTATGAGGTTCAGCTTGTTACTCCTCGTACAAACGCTTTTCAAGCAGTCTTTTATATGGAGAACATCATACCTTTGGAATAGTTTGCCCAGGACTGTGTTTCCCATCGAATACAATCTACAGCGATTTAAGAACAACGTGAATCGCTTTCTCCGCACACGTGTCGCTCCGGTAGCGCTTTAGGGATTTCCCTGTAGCACGTGTGCTAGACCCATAAAAAAAAAAAAATCTGTAATTTACTGTATGCCCGTTAAAATAAATAAAATAAAAAAATAATTAAAATAAAATATTTTATTTTACAAATTTTAAAGCAACAAAAATAAAAACTGTTAGTATCATCGGAAAGCTGAAAGTCTTCTCTTCAAAAAGCTATCTTTTAATTTTTTTTACACTCTGAAAACAAGTATGGTAATACCGATTAACCTTCGAGCGGTGCGCGTAGACTTTCAAACCAACCAGTTTGGCTCACTACACTTTTTTGAAATACCTATCCGAATTTTTAATAAATTCTCACGCTAATAAAAAAAAATCTGGAAAAGATCTATATACCATTTTTTGTAGAATTTTCCGCTCTTTCACGTAGTGCTATTAGTTTTTCGATATACATATTTTTTTATTTTTAGAGATATTACCGAAAAACCGAATTTTTTATTTTATTTTGGATTTTGTGGGCTTAGCGTACATCAAACTTTAGCAAACTCTTCTTTATCGTATTCTGTGTGCCAAAATGCAGCAAAAAACATTTAATGAGAGCTCAACCTGGCGACTGGGCTATTACCTCAGATTATAAAGCTTATATCCAATTACACACAACTGCCGGAAAACAATTTGCAAATTTTCGCCCAGCAAGCAGAAACTTCTCTGTTCAGTATGTTAGTGTCCTTCTCAATTTCTTATGGTACGACAGTTTGGTAAAGGATGAATGTACGAGGCTGGTTTGAAAAGTCCGTGCAAAGTCCGAGAGATGGCACCACCGGCGCGTATCGAGGTCATGTTTAGTTAGAAGCATCTCTTAAATGAACGCACACCAAGTTTCAGCCGTATTGGTCTATTTCTTTGTATTTGGCATTCGTGTGAATCAAGGAAGTCGAGTGAACGGGTACATAATATTTTGCATAAACATTTGGACATGAGAAAGCTAACCGCAAGATGGGTGCCGCGATTGCTCACGCTTGACCAAATCGGAATCGTGTGAAGTGTTGCAAGGATGGTTTGCAGCTGTTCGAGAAGAATCCGGAGGACTTTAAGCGTCGTTTCGTTACTGTGGATGAAACATGGATACATTACTATACTCCTGAGACCAAACAACAATCTAAACAATGGGTTACCAAGGGGGAATCTGCACCAAAAAGGCGAAGACCGTTCCTTCGGCCGGAAAGGTTATGGCGACTGTCTTTTGTGATTCGCAAGGGATAATTCTCATCGACTATCTGAAGAAGGGTAAAACTATTACAGGTGAATATTATTCATCGTTATTGGACCCTTTGAAAACCGAGCTGCAAGAAAAACGCCCGCGATTGGCCCACAAGAAAGTCCTTTTCCATCACGACAACGCACCAGCACACACCTCAGCAGTTGTGGTCGCAAAATTAATGGAAATAGGATTCCAACTCGTTTCACATCCCCCCTATTCTCCAGACTTGGCTCCCTCGGACTACTATTTGTTCCCCAATTTGAAGAAATGGCTGGCGGGACAAAGATTTTATTCAAACGAGGAGGTGATTGCAGACACTAATGGATATTTTGCAGACTTGGACAAATCCTATTATTCGGAAGGGATCAACAAACTAGAACATCGTTGGACGAAGTGTATAAGCCTAAAAGGAGACTATGTCGAAAATAAAAAAAGTTTACCCCAAACACATAAGTAGTTTTTATTTTTGCACGAACTTTTCAAACCAGCCTCGTAAGTTGTAGTTACGTCGTCTTATTGTCGTAAAAATATTGAGCCTTTTTTCCACTAGATGGCTTTAGCGTCATATATCTAACAGTAGTAGATGTGCAAAACCCGTTTCAAATTCGAAATTTAAAACTCCTCGCAGATGAGCCAAGTTCCTGCAAAAGGTTGCAACATTTTACAATTTTATTTCAATAAAGGCACAAATGCTGCCCAGGCCTATGCAACAATTTGTACTGTTTGTGGTCAAGATATGTTTCCAAAAGCAACAGTGAAAAAAGTACTTCAGTCTCTTTCGTTCTGGAAATTTCGATGTTAAAGATGCTCCACCTCGCACCAATGACAGAAAAAGTTGATAGAATTTTGGCAGTAGTTGAGCAAGACCGACATGTAAGTTGCTATGACATCGCTAAGGGAACTAAATATCCATCACTAAACAGTTTTAAACCATTAGGAGAAAGCCGGCTACAAAAAGATGCTCGATGTTTGAGTGCGAGAAGGATCGTGGTCGAAAAAGGATAAAGCTTCACAAGGTGATGTGTGCTTGATCGGATTGGAAGGAAATTGTGCATCATAAGCTGCTGCAGCCTGGTCAAATGATTGTCTGTCAAAAATTGACAAGCGATTAAAACCAATCGGCCGGAAGTAATCAAGAGAAAAGCTTTCATCTTCCAACATAACAACCATCTTTGATGACTTTGGAAAAACTAAAAAAGCTTAGTTGCGAAGTTTTAATGCATCCACCGTATAGTCCAGACCCTGCACCGATAGACTACCGTTTATTTCGGTCTCTACAGACTGCCCTGAATTATGTTAAGTTAATTTCAAAAGAGGCCTGTGAAAACCACTGGTCACAATTTTCTGCCAAAAAACTCCAGAAATTCTACCGTGACGGGATTATGGTGTTGCCAGAAAAATGGCAGAAGGTCATCGAACAAAATAGCTTATATTTCTCGCTGTATATGTTTGAAATTATGAACATATTTTCTTTATTTATTTAATGTAGTTTTTATATTTCTGTTGCGACCTTGATACGTCTCTGTCGACTAAATGTCATGAGGCCATATTGGATGTAAATTGTTTATGTTATTTCCTATTTAAGATTAGATAACATAAGCATATGCTCTAGTGTCGTGGTGTTGTTGTACTTGGTTAAGGTCTCGTGAACACGAGTCAGTTTTTTACGTGGCTTGTGTCTCCTGACTTCATTTATAATTCTAATTTAAAGGGGTAAAAAAATCGCTGAACGTGCAATCGTATGAGAAACATCGGAAAGTCAGTCCAACTACACAACGTAATTTCAAAAACCTTGTTTTCTTGTTTGACCATAGCTGTGAAAGATTCCGTTGCACCTTGGTGAAATAAAAAAGCCAAAACTCAACAAAGAGCTTAGTCCAATAGCGTAGGTTGAAAAATTTTTGGTCTAGCATACCAGTAATTGATGAGTGATTTTTCAGGGGCAGAGTCCCCGTAACACTTATCAAGCCATTGCTTTGCTTGAACGGTATTTTTTCCCATCAATCAACACACAAAATTTGATTTTTTCCATTGTTTTGAAAATATCAACAGTAGCGTCACTAAAACCACTGTAACTTGTAAACTAATCGTCAAAATGTTATGAAATTTTGACATGTATCGTTTGAAGGTTGGTACTTCCTAAAAATCAAATTGATTTTTTTGAAAAGGGCGACATCTATGTGTCTGACCAAAAACTTTTCAGCCTAGGTGTTATAAGTATTTAAGTTGACTAGTTTACCTGTAGAAGTGTGTTCTATCATTAATTTTGCCTAACCTAAAAGGCGTTCACCGACAAATAAAAACATGTTAACTAACGAGCTGTCACTTACGAAAAGTAAATTAGGTTAATTACTTAAACCACACTGTGTTACACCATTCATTACTTACTCATTACTTTTATTGAATGCTAGTTAGTTTCTACGCTATAATTATTATAAGTCATATTATAATATGATTAACATTTGGATCTTAAGATATATACATGATAGGAACCTAACTAACTTAACCTAGGTATGGAATTTATATAAATATATTGAGAAATATATCAACTTCAGATTTTTCAAGAACATAAACTCAAAATTAAACTTAATATTAATTAAGATTAACTTAAGCTAATCGGGGAGCAGGGAGTCGCTGGGTCTGGGCAGACGGCGGTGGACTTGGCGTGGAGGGCGGCGGTAGGCGGTTCTAACTGTGGGGTTGGGGTGGTTGGTGGCTTTGTTCAGCAATTTGAGCTGGGCGCTGCTGATGAAGTCCCCGATTGTGGGCATCTCGAAGTCTCTATGGAGCTGAGTGTTGCGTACGAATCATGGGGCTTTGGCGATGATGCGGAGGACTTTGTCTGGATGGTCTGGAGGGTGGATCTGCGGGTGCGTGACATCTGGCACCATATTGGGCTGGAGTAGGTCATTCCGGCTCTGATGATCATCTTGAAAATTATCAACTGTTGCGATGTTCTCAGGACTTATTCAGATTCCTGATGAAGTTCATATATATATACGAAAGCTTAAAGTAAAAATACAATAAAAAAACAGTTTAGAGTACATTACATATATATATATATATATATGTATATATATATATATATATATATATATATATATATATATATATATATATGTATATATATATATATATATATATATATATATATATATATATATATATATATATATATATATATATATATATATATATATATATATATATGTATATATATATATATATATATATATATATATATATATATATATATATATATATATATATGTATATATGTATATATATATATATATATATATATATATATATATATATATATATATATATATATATATATATATATATGTATATATATATATATATATATATATATATATATATATATATATATATATATATATATATATATATATGTATATATATATATATATATATATATATATATATATATATATAGATATGTATATATATATATATATATATATATATATATATGTATATATATATATATATATATATATATATATATATATATATATATATATATATATTTATATATATATATATATATATATATATATATATATATATATATATACATATATTCACAGTATTCTAAGGTTTACATCAGAAAGCAACCTAAATTATTAACATCAAAACTACTTACTGCTAGGTGGTGCTTTTTAAGATAATTTCTTTCAACAAAAATTAGTATTTATTAGGAAAACATGAGACAATTTCGACCAAAAATACTTTTAAAGAATCTTAAAATAGTTTATGTATGATATGAATAACTGTGAGCTTCTAAGGTGATTTTATTTTAAAAAATTTTATGTATATGATTTAAATTCCTGTCGTTAAGGCAGGGGTTGATTTATTCTAGGGAAGACAAAGAGGTTGACTTTTTTTTTAATTTTTCAAAAGTTTGTAAAATTTGTAAAAATTGACATTAGGTTATTATTATAGATATATTTTGTAAATTATCATTTTGCCAACTGATCTGCAATAGATTAGAGAAAATTGAGCTTGAATCCTCAATGTCAATTTTTTTTATTAATAGAATTAGGTTCAAGGTGGATTTGATTACTATGTGAAGTAAGTGCGCATGCCTTTTTTTAAGTCGGCAGTCGCTTTTGTGAGAAATGATTCCATCTATTAGGACCCTTGATACTTTTTCACTGAGCGCAAGGGATGCTGTATACTACTTCCGAGACTTCTATATCTTCATTTTTTAAATTGGTGAAAACATTATTAATTATTTTCGAAAGTTTGAAAGCAACTTTTAAATTAGGTTGAATTTTAAAGTTTAGTGATTTTAGTAGACATTTTTTTGAGATAAGGGAAGGAGTAGTGATATAGGATTTGGTTTTCAGAAAGAAAGGCACTAATATGAGGAGTTGTTGAGCTCTTGTTGAGAGATAGGAGATACTGAGTTAAATAACAGTCTATTTAACTTCTTAATTGGATAGGAGTTAGTAAGTAAAATATCTCGAAATTTTTCATTAGGACATTTAGGACAAAAAATTTCTTTCGTATATGTTTTCGATGTAAAATTTCCCTTAGAACACTATCCCATCATAAGATTGTCAAAATAAGTACATTTTTTTATTGAAAACATACTAAAAAAAAGCGTAAAAAATATATGTCAAAATAACGAATTGTTAAAAAGTGCTTCAAAATTTTTTAAAAAATTCATGGTTATTTTACGAATAAAAATAAGTATTTTTATTGTCTCTTAGATAATTTCTCTAAAAGTTTTAGTTTTCGAGTAAAAAATTGTTGGTTATCCAAAATATGGCAAATATGCTGTGATAAATATCTCCGAAAATTAGAGGCCATAAAATAAACTTTTCTTACAAAAGTCGTAGGTTTTTTGGGGTAGAATAAGATTACACAGGCCAACAAAAAAATATTTGGCCATAAAAAAAACTTTATAAACCAATACATCTAAGTGTTATTTATTTTTGGGTGTTGAAACCGTATCTGGTATCAGTTTTTTTGTATGACCCACAGTTCTCTCACAATATGACATCGATTAAATTTCAAAATGGGAAAAAAATCCTCTTCTTGCTTGAAAAAACTGAGCAAACTGTTGATTTCTTATTCTATAACGGTAAATAGATTCCATCAGCCTAGAACCAAACATTTCTGCTTTTTCGTTAGTCAAACCCAAATCTCTTACTAAATCATTTAACTCAGCTTGTGTAAACTGTAGTTTTAAATTTTCTAGAAAATATTGAAACTCATCATCATCCGGTCGACTTTTATTAAATTCGGGACTGGAATGTAAAACGTCATCAATAGATTGAGGTGGCTCAGGGACAGGAAGTCCCGGTCCATGTCCTACCGGCCGATTAGCTGAAGTAAAGTTAGGGTAGACAATTACTTTCTTATTTTTGGAGTTTTATCCAAAAACGTCAACGCTGCAAAAATAACAATCATTTGAATGATTTTCTTGCTCTCTCCATACCGTGGGTACTGCAAATCTAAAAGCTTTCTTTTCTTTCTTATACCATTTCCTAAGATCCTCGACACAAACATAAAATACTTTGTGAGGACCCCAATATTTTTCTTGATTACCGATTTCTACACCAAAATATGCAAAGTATCTTTTTTTTACAAAGTCAGTAATGTTCCTTTGATGTTGTTTAACTACAAGCTCACCACATATATAACAAAAAGTGTTGGAAGAGTTTTTACAACCACGATTAGCCATACCTTGAGTGTGAATTAAAGCACATGGGTTAAACACTGCAATGCGAGGTTATATTAACTGGAAGAAAATAAACAGCTGTGACATTTAGCGGAACTGCCAACTTAATAACATTTGATTTTACTGCTAGCATTATAAAATTCTGATTTTATTACCAACCTAATAACATTCGAATGATAAAAAATAAACTTTTCACATTTTGAATATTAAAATGTGAAAAATTGATGGGGTGATACGACTTTTTTGTTATTATTTTCGGACTCAGCACACCAAAAAACATGGGAATCAGGTAAAATTATTAAAAAAGTTTTTTCATCGTAGCCTGTGTTATTAGAGAAAATTTTATATTAGGAATTTATATTTTTTACTTTAGTTTTTCTGAAATTTTTTGAAATTCAATTTCAGATTTGGGTCGATATTGAGTCCAAATCAGCACAATTTCTTAATATGCCACTCAAAATTCAAAAAACTATATATCATAAGTTTTAATCTAGACCAAATTTTGTCCTCATAAATCAAGTCAATTTATAGCCTAAAGGGAGGGTCCAGTTGGCGAAGAATGACATATATATATATATATATATATATATATATATATATATATATATATATATATATATATATATATATATATATATATACTAGCCGGGCCCGCGGCTCCGCTCGTGTGGACTTGAGTTACTACTATCGTCACTGCTTATTCCTTATGTTACCCAACGTAATAAAATATCTCCTTATCTCCCATTATCTCACCTTATTTCCCATTATCTAGGCTTATCCCGACTTATCTCACAATATTTCTCCTTATCTCCCATTATTTCTCCTTATCTCCCATTATCTCACCATAACTCCCATTATCTAGACTTATCTCTGCTTATCTCCCATTATTTCTCCTTATCTCCCATTATTAATACTTATCTCCCATAACTCACCTTATCACCCATTATCGAGGCTTATCTCGACTTATCTCCCATTATTTCTCCTTATCTCACCTTATTTCCCATTATCTAGGCTTATATCGAATTATATAGAACATATGTATAAATTTATAAAAACACGTAAATCGGATAAGTGGTTCTCAAGTGATAAGCGCACTAACGGACAGACAGACAGACAGAGAGACGTTGCATTTTATATATATTATATTCTTTGCCACATGATATTGTTCCATATTTAATGCTTTCGGCAGTGTATTGCAAGAGAACGCGTTAGCGGCAAACTTTTCTCCAACTTGATTCACTATTGTCGTCGCTGCTTATTCCTTATGTCACCTAACGTAATAAAATATATCCTATAACCTGGCGAGAGAACATACGTATGTTTAAAAAAAAAGCACGTGTGTGTGAAAGTGTTCGAAGGATGTAGCCCGCTTAATTCCTCCCAAAGCGGTGCATGTTAGAAATACACGTCGCGCTGGTGCTTCGCATCTGTATGAGGTTCAGCTTGTTACTCCGCTTTTCAAGCAATCTTTTATATGGAGAACGTCATCCCTTTGGAATAATGTGCCCAGCGCTGTGTTTCCCACCGAGTACAATTTACAGCGATTCAAGAACAACGTGAATCGCTTTTTCCGCACTCGTGCCGCTCCTGGAGCGCTTTAGGGACTTCCCTGCAGCACATGTGCTAGACCAATAAAAAAAAAACGTAAATCGGATAAGTGATTCTCCAGTGATAAGCGCACAAACGGACAAACAGACAGAGAGACGTTGCATTTTATGTATATTATAGATATCCTTTGCTACATAATATTGTTCCATATTTAGTGGTTTAGGCAGTGTATTGCAAGAGAACGCACTAGCGGCAAACTTTTTTCCGATTTGATTCACTATTATCGTCACTGCTTATTCCTCATGCTACCTAACTTAATAAAATATGGTCTATACCCTGGCCAGAGAACATATGTATATTTAAAAAAAACCATGTAAATCGGATAAATGGTTCTCCAGTCATAAGCGCACTAACGGACGAACAGACAGACGGAGAGACGTTACATTTTATATATATTATAGATATAGATTATTATTATTATTATATAACCTGGCCAAAGAATATATGTATGAATTTAAAAAAAGACACGTAAATCGGATAAGTGGTTCTCGCGTGATAAACGCACTAATGGACAGACAGACAGAGAGACATTGCATTTTATATATATTATAGATTATAGATATCCTCTGCTACATAATATTGTTCCATATTTAATGGTTTAGATTGTGTATTGCAAGAGAACGCGCTAGCGGCAAACTTTTTTCCGACTTCATTCACTATTATCGTCACTGCTCATTCCTTATGCTACCTATCGTAATTAAATATAGCCTATAACCTGGCGGGAGAACATATGTATGTTTTAAAAAAAAAAGTACGAAAATCGGATGAGTGGTTCTCCAGTGATAAGCGCACTAACAGACAGACATATAGACAGACAGACGTTGCATTATATATATATATATATATATATATATATATATATATATATTATAGATGTAATAAAATGCATATCTATAACCTGGTCAGAGAACACATGTATGAATTTAAAAAATCACGTAAATCGGATAAGTGGTTCTCGAGAGATAAGCGCACTAACGGACAGACAGGCAGACAGAGAAACGTTGCATTTTATATATATTATAGATATAGATTATTATTATTATTATTATATAAATTGGCCTAAGAATATATGTATGAATTTAAAAAAAGACACGTAAATCGGATATGTGGTTCTCGCGTGATAAACGCACTAATGGACAGACAGACAGACAGAGAGACATTGCATTTTATATATATTGTATATTATAGATAATCTCTGCTACATAATATTGTTCCATAATTAATGGTTTAGGCTGTGTACTGCAAAGGAACGCGCTAGCGGCAAACTTTTTTCCGACTTCACTCACTATTTTACGTCACTGCTCATTCGTTATGCTACCTATCGTAATAAAATATAGCCTATAACCTGGCCAGAGAACATATGTATGTTTTTAAAAAAAAAGTACGTAAATCGGATAAGTGGTTCTCCAGTGATAAGCGCATTAACGGAGAGACAGACAGATAGACAGACAGAGAGACACTGCATTTTATATATATTATAGATATATATATGTATTATATATATATATATATATATATATAT
The DNA here is from genome assembly GCA_019049505.1 of Pachyrhynchus sulphureomaculatus. Classification (NCBI taxonomy): domain Eukaryota; kingdom Metazoa; phylum Arthropoda; class Insecta; order Coleoptera; family Curculionidae; genus Pachyrhynchus; species Pachyrhynchus sulphureomaculatus. The sequence goes on from CM032448.1 coordinate 97,831,780, forward strand.
ATATATATATATATATTATATTTTACGTGTTCTTGGAATTAGATCATTAAAATTATTCTTGGATCTGTTATATATTTATTGACGTTTCGACCTTCGGAAGAGGTCTTCTTCAAAATTTGCTCTAAAAGATTACATTAGAAGAATTAAATATAGATAAGTAATTAATTAGTTTGTTGTGTGTTTCGCGGTTAAAATATTTGTATCTTTTCGCAGTTTTTAATTTTGTAGAAAGTAAAAAATGTGATTTTAACAGTGATTTAAACTTAACACCCCACAAAATGAACTACTTTCCAAGGTAAGGCCCTCATTAATGTATACAGTTAAGTGCCTTAAATTAAAAACTAGGAAAAGATACAAATATTTTAACCCCGAAACACACAACAAACTGATTAATTACTTATCTATATTTAATTCTTCTAATGTAATCTTTTAGAGCAAATTTTGAAGAAGGCCTCTTCCGAAAGTCGAAACGTCAATAAATATATAACAGATCCAAGAATAGTTTTAATGATCTAATTCCAAGAACACGTAAAATATTATATATATATATATATATATATATATATATATATATATATATATATATATATATATATATATATATATATATATATATATAGCTTTACGATGACACGGTATTCCATTAATTTCATTTTTAATTTTAATAGTATTATTTGTATCTCATCAAAGAAAAAGGATTTTCACCTAAAGTTCTGAAAAATCCTAAATAACAAAGACGAAAGTAAAAATTCTATAAACGTCCTTTAAAGGATTATTTGAATCTCTCTCTTACTTGTGGGAACTTATGGGCAACAAAATATTTTAAATTTTTAGCTGTGAATGTACACACTTTTATTTTATGACCTATGTAAGATATACCTGAGGCTATAAATCTGCTATAAGTAAAAATGGCGGCGATGCAAATTATAAATAAAATGAATCCCTTCCATTAAGGCTTTAAAATTTTCATATATACTTATGTAATTAATTTATTTAATTAATGGGCAATGCCCAATTTTAAAACAATACAATAAAATATCTTAAAACGACAATAAAATAAAAAAGAAAATTTTAGAATAAGAATGAGGGAAAGAGAAAAAAGACAAAGAAAATTATAATAATAATAAAAATAGAAAAGGAAATAATGGCTGTGACAATAAGTGACAAAATGCACATCATATTCCATACAACTGTCTATAAAACACAGATCTTCCAACGAAAAAGTCCAGACTGCGATGCTCATTGGCAAGGCGACATGACCTAGATACAAAATTATTGCATCCGTAGTTGGTCCTGTGGGATGGCACATAAAAAGTGTTCCTCGAACGGGTCACCCTGGAAGGTACATGCAGACCAATTTTGTCCAGCAGAAAGGGACAATGATAGTTACTATGGAGAATATTATAAAGCATTTTGAGATCGATAACAACTCTGCGGTCTTGTAAAGTTTGAATGTGAAGCTCAGATTCTATCTGAGGGTAGGTAAGCTCAGGTCTATTGATCTTAAAGGCAATGTATCTCAGAAATTTGTGCTGCACTCTCTCAATGCATTGAACGTAAGTACCATAGCAAGGACTCCATACACTGAAAGAATACTCCAAACCAACTCTAATCAGTGAACAGTACAGCTGCTTGATTGCAGCTATACTATTAAAGCCCAGTGTGATACGCTTAATAAATCTCAAAAGCTGGAGAGACTTGGAAACGATATGCTGTATATAAGGTATAAAAGTTAATTTTGAGTCAATAATAAGCCCTAGATCTTTGACTTCAGACACTCGTTCAAGAATAGCATCCCCGATCTTGTATGGATAATCTAACCGAGTCCGGGACTTACTGAAAACAATAGAATGGCATTTAGCTCCATACCATTGTCCTTGCACCAAGATACAAGTTGATTCAAATCTGTCTGAAGTTCGTAACAATCATCAAGTACAGACACCTCAATATACAACTTTAAATCATCGGCAAATGTTATTTTGTGTCATCTGTTTCTGAACAATTCGTCTCCCTGGGAAATGACGCTATTATCATTATTATTAATGATTTACTATTTAATTCTCTTATATGGAAAAATAATATGCAAGCGCAGACCACCGTCCACTTCTTTTTAGTGTGTTCCGAATGAAATATTTAAAAATCATTTCGGTGTCTGTCCGTCTGTCTATCTGTCCCACCCACCCGATTTTCTCCGAAGCTATTTGACATAGAAAGTTGAAATTTGGCACAAATATAGGATGATGGCCCCATCAGAACCGTGTAGTTTTGAATGTTAAATTTTGACTTAAGTTGTTAGCTTTGGGGGGTGAAATCAAAAGTGAAAAAAGCATTTTTACCAGGTCATCGAGTGGGGTGTCAAATGAAAGCTTGTACCAACACGAATTCAAAAATATATATGATGTAATACTTGTGCACACTTTTCTTTGTATTATTTTTATAAAATTGCGAAAAATCGCTGTCACCTTATCTCGAAAAGTACTGATTAAGAAATTTTGAAAAAATTCTGAAATATTCTCCCAGGTGTGAACGAAAATTATCACGAGTGCATTACCTTCAATCATTTATCTGGTATATATAAAAAAAATCAAGGTCACCAGTTTTCAACATAGGTCGGAAACAAACCTTGTTAAGAACTCATTTAGTAACATTTTTTATTATTTTAAAAGCACTCACCGTACGGAACACTAATTGTGCAAGTCCGACTTACACTTGGCCAGGTTTTTTTAATTTACTCTTAACCTTGAAAAACTCAAATTCAGTGTTTATTTTAAAACTACGTGTTTTTCTATCTTCGCAGATAACAGTGCTCACTGAAATAAACCACTTTACTATAGATAACCCAAATCGAGTTTTTTATGAAACTGTTCATAAAATTATATTTATTTCAGCGCTATGAAGGCTATAAAGAAGGAGCAAATCGATAATAGCCAGTTTGCACATTTCTGTCTCTCAACTTTTTTATTAGTTCATTGTTTAGCCGGTTGTGTTCTAGTGTTCATAGTGATAATATAAGGATTGTGAATTAATTTTGAGAGATTTCTGAGAGAGGACGTAACTTGTACTATATCGCATCGGGGCATACTATATGTCGAATTACGTACCAACAAAACACCATTTGAGGGAAGCGTTACTTTTATTGTTTAATTCGAAGAAAAGCGCTACCGAAAGTCATCGATTGCTGTAGGAAACCTACGGTGATTATATTCCATCGATAAGAACATGTGAATACTAGTTTCGACGCTTTAAAAGTGGTGACACGGAAGACAAAGAACGTCCAAGCCTGCCGAAAACACTTAAAGATGAAGAATTGGGGACATTACTCGATGAAGACCCGTGCCAAATGAAAGAAGAACTTGCAGAATCATTAGGAGTTCATCGCACAACCATTTTCAAGCGCCTACATGCACTGGGAATGATTCAAAAGCAAGGAAATTGGGTGTCGTACGAATTGAAATCGAGAAATGTTGAAAAGCGATTTTTTACCCGTGAACAATTGCTTCAACGGCACAATCGGAAAGGTTTTTTGCATCGTATCGTAACTGGTGGCCAGGTTATATAATAATAATAATAATCTATATCTATAATATATATAAAATGCAATGTTTGTCTGTTTGTCTGTCTGTCTGTCCGTTAATGCGCTTATCCCTCGAGAACCACTTATCCGATTTACGTGATTTTTTAAATTCATACATATGTTCTCTGACCAGGTTATAGGTATACATTTTATTACGTCTATAATATATATAAAATGCAACATATTCTGTCTGTCTGTCTGTCCGTTAGTGCGCTTATCACTGGAGAACCACTTATCCGATTTTCGTTTTTTTTTTTTTTAAAACATAGATATGTTCTCCGGCCAGGTTATAGGCTATATTTTATTACGATAGGTAGCATAAGGAATGAGCAGTGATAATAATAGTAAATGAAGTCGGACAAAGTTTGCCGCTAGCGCGTTCTCTTGCAATACACAGTCCAAACCATTAAATATGGAACAATATTATGTAGCAGAGAATATCTATAATATATATAAAATGCAATGTCTCTCTGTCCGTCCGTCTATCTGTCTGTCTGTCCGTCCGTTAGTGTGCTTATCACTGGAGAACTACTTATCCGATTTAAGTGCTTTTTCTTTAAACATACGTATGTTCTCTGGCCAGGTTATAGGATATATTTTATTAGGTGACATAAGGAATAAGCAGTGACGATAATAGTGAATTAAGTCGGAGAAAAGTTTGCCGCTAGCGCGTTCTCTTGCAATACACTCCCTAAAGCATTAAGTATGGAACAATATCATGTAGCAAAGAATACGATATATATAAAATGCAACGTCTCTCTGTCTGTATGTCTGTCCGTTAGTGCGCTTATCACTCGAGAACCACTTATCCGATTTACGTGTTTTTATAAATTTATACTTATGTTCTATATAATTCGATATAAGCCTAGATAATGGGAGATAAGGTGAGATAATGGGAGATAAGGAGAAATAATGGGAGATAAGTCGAGATAAGCCTCGATAATGGGAGATAAGGTGAGATAATGGGAGATAAGTATAAATAATGGGAGATAAGGAGAGATAATGGGAGATAAGCAGAGATAAGTCTAGATAATGGGAGTTATGGTGAGATAATGGGAGATAAGGAGAAATAATGGGAGATAAGGAGAAATAATGGGAGATAAGTCGAGATAAGCCTAGATAATGGGAAATAAGGTAGATAATGGGAAATAAGGTGAGATAATGGGAGATAAGAGAGAAATAATGGGAGATTAGGAGAAATAATGGGAGATGAGCAGAGATAAGCCTAGATAATGGAAATTATGTAGAGATAATGGGAAATAAGGAGAAATATTGGGAGATAAGGAGAAATAATGGGAGATATTTTATTACGTTGGGTAACATAAGAAATAAGCAGTGACGACAGTAGTGAATCAAGTCCACGCGAGCGGAGCCGCGGGCCCGGCTAGTATCATATAAAACTCTATTTTGTGTGGAGCAGGTGACAATTTCGTAACCTAAATATAATAGAACATGATTTTTTTTTTCTAATTTAATTAGCATAATTGATTATACACACAAAAATGATAAAAGTCATAAGAGTGAAATTGTTGTAAAAGAAAACAAGAGCGTGTTACTTTTATTAAATTGAAACCGTACCTCATGTGTACTGTAGATATTTGGTTAATGGGTTATTATCATTTTACTGGTATATTGAGTAAAACATTTTAAAACAATAAACTTTATCAGTTTTATTATCTACATAACAAATAAACCGTGCGAACGAGAATTTAATATACTTAAGGATGTTTGGGAGATACAATCGGAGCCAAAGTATGTGAAATATTAATTTAATTAATATCTTTGTTATTCTGGCATTCAAATAAACAAACTTATAGTCATAATTTTATTTTTTATGTAATTTTACAATTACACAGATATTATTTTTTGTGTTTTTAATTAATTTTCATTTAAAACATTTGATATTTCTAATTATTACTGAAAAAACTTTTAACAGTGAATCCAACTTCAAATAATAAAATATATTATTTTTCTTATTTACAAGGTAAAGCGTATCTCAAGATCCGTCACGAAAAATTACACAAGAATATATACCGTAACAACGGGAAATTTTTTTGTTTTTTTTTTTAAATTAATTAAATAAAATAAGTTTCGTTTTCATATAATGAAATGTGACAACACTATAACTTGTAATTAGTTGGTAGTTGTTCCTTTCCTGTATCTTCTCAAGCTAAAGCATGCGTACGCGCATTAATCTTAATGTTTATAATACTGATATCTTTTGAGGTTATTGTTTGGAGTTCAGTACGTGTGTTTATTTTTAGTGTTCCGTACGGAACATTTATGGGATCAGTTCGGTGTTTGTCATGCCCGATTTTCTTCGAAACTATTTGACATAGAAAGTTGAAATTTGGCACGAAAATATTCACTTTTTATATCAAACAATAACATCAATCTTGAAGGTTATTTTTAGGATATATAACTCACAATATCAATTTATTTGTAGCATAAGTTAATAACAGAAACAACAGAAAATAGGGACACGAAAATTTTAAAGCTCACTGTAACAAACGTATTTAAAGCGCAACAGTAGTTTCTCATAAAACTAGTAGATTTTCCAGTAATAGAGTTTAAAAAAACTGACGTCATTTTTTATATAATATTAACTTTTATATAAAATTTTATATTAAATTAAGGATGATGATGAAACATATGATAAATGTTAATTTTGAAGAATGCATATAATAACCCAATTATTATAATAAATTTAATTATAGTAAAGTTAAATATAAGTTAAATATTATTAACATGTTTTATTTTTCGACCAGTGAAGGCCAATGTTCATAGTGCTAATAAATTTCGTAACACCCTAAAAAATGTTTTCATTATCAAGTAAAAAAACCTTAACTATCCTTATTATGTAGAATTTAAAGTAGTTTGGACATATTTAAAATTTTTAAATGCGTAATATATATTACGAATTCAATTAGTTTCATGGAAAAATATTGTAGAATTGTAAATAAATTTTTTTGTGGTGAAGAAAGTTAACATTTGTACCTACTGCGCTGTAGAAATTCTCAAAAGAAAGAGCATCAAAATTCTCAGATATTCATTGAGAACTACGTATTTTTATGAATTTATTTATATTTGCAATATCTAACGACAATTTGGTTTCTAGTAGAAGTAAAAGAGATTGTCTAAAAAATTATAAAATAAGGCATTAAAAATGTTTAATCCCTTGGTTCAAAACACAGTACTATCATACGAAGAACATTTTCAATATTTCTCTTTTTCTTCAAAATGTTTACTATGCATATCAAACAATAACATAAATCTTGAAGGTTACTTTTAAGATTTATAATTAATATAATCAATTTATTTGTAGAATGACTTAATAACAGGAACAGCGAATAAAACTTTCCATCCAACAATTTAAGATTTTTACAGGATTATTGCCTCAAATCTTTGATTCAAGAATATTTTTATTAAATATAACTCGTGTCGTGAGAACTCACGATAATTGTTGACAAATATTTACTGGAGCACGTTGCAATAACATTTTGCAATTTACATTCGTGTACATTTTACGGGAGAAATAATTTTATAAGGTATTCATAATATAGAGGTTAATTTTAGCCCAAACTAAATATTGATTAAGATACATTTCGGGAAATAAAACATTAAACTTCATTACTTCCGTCAAACTCATAAGAATAATTATTATTTAAATTAAAAATGCCACTTGCACAAACAGGGATTAAATATTATGTGGAGATTATAATGGGGCCCCCCACATAGGGCACAACGTATTTGGCAATTAATAATAGTTTACTTTTGTATTGTTTGGTAAAAATTCTTTGAAATATTTTGTGACGTTGTAGTGAGGTGTATTTTTCAGAAACATCTCTTAGTTCGTATAAAATTTTTCATTAATTTGTTTAAATATTCTATGCATATGGATAAACATAGTGAATGGATGTAAAACTATAATTTCTTGAGTAACAAAAAATTAAGCAACTTTTCTACACATGCGTTATATCACTTGGAGTCAGATTGTTGTTTACATTTATTTTTTCTTATTAACATCTACATAAGTGCTGAGAAGAAAATAAGGACATAAAAACATTTTAAAGCTTACTGTTACAAACGTATTTAAAACTCAACAATATTTTCTCATAAAACTAGTAAATTTTCCAGTAATAGAGTTTAAAAAAACCGTCGTCATTGTTTATATAATATTAACTTTTATATAAAATTTTATATTAAATTAAGGATGATGATGAAAAATATGATAAATGTTAATTTTAAAGAAGGCATATAATAACCAGATTATTATCTTAATTAAATATAGGTTAAATATTATTAACATGTTTAGATTTTTCAGCCAGTAAAGGCCCAATGTTCATAGTGCTAATAAATTTCGTAACGCCCCAAAAAATCATTTCATTATCAAGTAAAAAACCTTAACTATCCTAATTATGTAGAATTTAAAGTGGTTTAAATATATTTAAAATTTTTAAGTGCGTAATATATATTACGAATTCAATTAGTTCCATGGAAACCTTAACTATCCTAATTATGTAGAATTTAAAGTGATTTAAATATATTTAAAATTTTTAAATGAGTAATATATATTACGAATTCAATTAGTTTCATGGAAAAATATTGTAGAATGGTAAATACATTTTTTTGTGGTGAAGAAAGTTAACATTTGTACCCACTGCGCTGTAGAAATTCTCAAAAGAGGAAGCATCAAAATTTTCAGATATTCATTAAGAATTATGTATTTTTTTATGAATTTATTTATATTTACAATATCTAACGACAATTAGGTTTCTAGTAAAAGTAAAATAGATTTTCTAAAAAACTACAAAATAAGGCATTAAAAATGTTTAATCCCTTTGTAAAAAACAGTGTTATCATAGGAAGAACATTTCCCTTTTTTCAAAATGTTAACTATGTATATCAAACAATAAAAGAAATCTTGAATGTTATTTTTAAGATTTATAACTCATATAATCAATTTACTTGTAGAATGACATATTGACAGAAAAAACGAATAAAACTTTCCATCCAAACACTTAAGATTTCTACAGGATTATTGCCTCAAAGCTTTGATTCAAGAATATTTTTATTAAATATGACTCATGCCGTGAGGACTCGATACGAACAATAATTGTTGATAAATGTTTACCGGAACACAATGTGCAATAACATTTTGCAATTTATATTCGTGTACATTTTACAGGTATGGTATTATAATACGGAGGCTAATTTTAGCCCAAACTAAATATTGATTAAAATACATTTCGGGAAATAAAACATTAAACTTCATTAGTTCCGTCAAAACTCATAACAATAATTATTATTTAAATTAAAAATGCCACTTGTAGGAACAGGAAATAAATATTATGTGGAGACTATAATGGCGCCCCACATAGGGCACGACGTATTTGGCAATTAATAATAAATAATAGTTTATTTTTATATTGTTTGGTAAAAATTCTACGGAATGTTATGTGCCGTTGTGGTGAGGTGTATTTTTCAGAAATATCTCTTAGTTCGTATAAAATTTTTAATTAATTTGTTTGAATATTCTATGCATATGGATAAATATGGTGAACGGATGTAAAACTAAAATTTATTGAATAAGAAAAAATTATGCCACTTTTATACACATGCGTTAAAATCACTTGGAGTCAGATTGTTGCCTACATTTATTTTTTCTTATTAACCTCTACATAAGTGCTGAGAAGAAAATAGGGACATAAAAACATTTTAAAGCTTACTGTTACAAACGTATTTAAAACTCAACAATATTTTCTCATAAAACTAGTAAATTTTCCAGTAATAGAGTTTAAAAAAAACCGTCGTCATTGTTTATATAATATTAACTTTTATATAAAATTTTATATTAAATTAAGGATGATGATGAAAAATATGATAAATGTTAATTTTAAAGAAGGCATATAATAACCAGATTATTATCTTAATTAAACATAGGTTAAATATTATTAACATGTTTAGATTTTTCAGCCAGTAAAGGCCCAATGTTCATAGTGCTAATAAATTTCGTAACGCCCCGAAAAATCATTTCATTATCAAGTAAAAAACCTTAACTATCCTAATTATGTAGAATTTAAAGTGGTTTAAATATATTTAAAATTTTTAAGTGCGTAATATATATTACGAATTCAATTAGTTCCATGGAAAAATATTGTAGAATGGTAAATACATTTTTTGTGGTGAAGAAAGTTAACATTTGTACCCACTGCGCTGTAGCAATTCTCAAAAGAGGAAGCATCAAAATTTTCAGATATTCATTGAGAATTATGTATTTTTTATCAAATTATTTATATTTACAATATCTAACGACAATTAGGTTTCTAGTAGAAGTAAAATAGATTTTCTAAAAAACTACAAAATAAGGCATTAAAAATGTTTAATCCTTTTGTAAAAGATAGTGTTATCATAGGAAGAACATTTCCCTTTTTTTCAATATGTTAACTATGTATATCAAACAATAAAATAAATCTTGAAAGTTATTTTTAAGATTTATAACTCATATAATCAATTTACTTGTAGAATGACTTATTGACAGAAAAAACGAATAAAACTTTCCATCCAAAAACTTAAGATTTCTACAGGATTATTGCCTCAAAACTTTGATTCAAGAATATTTTTATTAAATATGACTCATGCCGTGAGGACTCGATACGAACGATAATTGTCGACAAATGTTTACCGGAACACAATATGCAATAACGTTTTGCAATTTATATTCGTGTACATTTGACAGAAGAAATAGTTTTATATGGTATTATAATATGGAGGCTAATTTTAGCCAAAACTAAATATTGATTAAAATACATTTCGGGAAATAAAACATTAAACTTCATTAGTTCCGTCAAACTCACAAGAATAATTATTATTTAAATTAAAAATGCCACTTGTAAGAACAGGAAATAAATATTATGTGGAAACTATAATGGCGCCCCACATAGGGCACGACGTATTTGGCAATTAATAATAAATAATAGTTTATTTTTATATTGTTTGGTAAAAATTCTACCAAATGTTATGTGACGTTGTGGTGAGGTGTATTTTTCAGAAATGTCCCTTAGTTCGTATAAAATTTTTTATTAATTTGTTTAAATATTCTGTGCATATGCATAAATATGATGAATGGATGTAAAACTATAATTTATTGAATAAGAAAAAATTATAATTTTTTTGAATGTTATAAAATTAAAGAACTTTTATACACATGCGTTAAATCACTTGGAGTCAGATTGTTGTCTAGATTTATTTTTTCTTATTAACCTCTACATAAGTGCTGAGAAGAAAATAGGGACATAAAAACATTTTAAAGCTTACTGTTACAAACGTATTTAAAACTCAACAATATTTTCTCATAAAACTAGTAAATTTTCAAGTAATAGAGTTTAAAAAAACTGTCGTCATTGTTTATATAATATTAACTTTCATATAAAATTTTATATTAAATTAAGGATGATGAAGAAACATATGATTAATGTTAATTTTAAAGAATGCATATAATAACCCGATTATTATATTAAATTTAACTATAGTAAAATTAAATATAGGTTAAATATTATTAATATGTTTAGATTTTTCGGCCAGTAAAGGCCCAATGTTCATAGTGCTAATAAATTTCGTAACGCCCTGAAACACGATTTCATTATCAAGTAAAAAACCTTAACTATCCTAATTATGTAGAATTTAAAGTGAGTTAAACATATTTAAAATTTTTAAATGCGTAATATATATTACGAATTCAATTAGTTTCATGAAAAAATATTGTAGAATTGTAAAAACATTTTTTTGCGGTTAAGAAAGTTAACATTTTTATCCACAGCACTGTAGAAACTCTCAAAAGAACAAGCATCAAAATTATCAGATATTCATTGAGAACTATGTATTTTTTATGAATTTAATTATATTTACAAAATCTAACGACAATTTTGGTTTCTAGTAGAAGTAAAATAGATTTTCTAAAAAATTACAAAATTAGGCATTAAAAATGTTTAAACCCTTGATCAAAAACACAATACTATCATACGAAGAACATTTTCAATATTTCCCTTTTTCTTCAAAATGTTTGCTATAAACAATAACATAAATCTTGAAGGTTATTTTTAAGATTTATAACTCAATTTATTTGTAGAATGACTTAATAGCAGAAACAGCGAATAAAACTTTCCATCCAACAACTTTTACAGGATTATTGCCTCAAAGCTTCGATTCAAGAATATTTTTACTAAATATGACTCGTGCCGTGAGAACTCACGATAATTGTTGACAAATGTTTACTGGAACACATTAAAGTGCAATAACTTTTTACAATTTACATTTATACGGTATTCATAATACGGAGGTTAATTTTAGCCCAAACTAAATATTGATTAAAATACATTTCGGGAAGTAAAACATTAAACTTCATTGGTTCCGACAAAATCATAAAATGCCACTTCTAGGAACCGGAATTAAATATTCTGTGGAGGCTATAATGGCGCCCCACATAGGGCACGACGTATTTGGTAATTAAGAGTAATAAATAATAATTTATTTTTATATTTTTTGGTAACAACTCTTTGAAATATTGTGTTACGTTGTGATGATGTGTATTTTTCACTACTATCATTTCCTATAAAATTTTATTATTAATTTACGTATATATTCTATGCATATGGAATATATTAAAACGATAACTTTTTTGAATAATATAAAATTAAAGAACTTTTATACACCTGCGTTACATCTCTTGCAGTCAGATTGTTGTCTACATTTATTTTTTCTTATTAAGCTATATAGAAATGCTGGCAAGAAAAAAGGGACGTTAAAACATTTTAAAACTCATTGTTAAAAACGTATTTAAAGCGAACAATATTTTCTCATACAACTAGTACATTTTCTAGTAACAGAGTTAAAGAAAAAACTGACCTCATTGTTTATGTAATATTAACTTTGATATAACATTTTATATTAAATTAAGGATGATCATGAAACATATAATAAATGTTAATTTTGAAAAAACGCATGTAATAACCCGATTATTACATTAAATTTAATTATAGTAAGATTAAATATAGGTTAAATATCATTAATATGTTTAGATTTTTGGTCAGTAAAGGCCCAATGTTCATAGTGCTAATAAATTTCGTATCGTATTGAAAAATGTCCTCATCATCATGTCAAAAACATTAACTATCCTAATTATGGAGAATTTAAAATGATTTGAAGATATATTTAAAATTTCTAAATGTTTAATATATATTACGAAATCAGTTTCATGGGAAAGTATTGTAGAATTGTAAATACATTTTTTACAGTGAAGAAAGTGAGTACTTCACCGCCCTCTAGAATTTTTTATTATTGCTATACACCTGTTTGAGAGAGCGAACTTGTTGGTTGAACTCTTTGCTTCACATTCTACTGTCGATTTCCAAGGAAAAACACCACCTAATATTCCCATAGTGCAGTCAAGGATGCCCGATATTGTCTTCAGGCAGCGTATCATAAAACGTATTTTGATGAAGCTAGACACCAAAAAGGCTTCTGGCGCTGACGGAATACCTGCCATAGTTCTCAAAAACTGTGAGAGGGAACTAACACCAGTTTTCTGTAGACTTTTCAACCTATCTTACAGAAAGGGAATATTTCCTTCCTACTGAAAATGTGCCACAGTTCAGCCAATACCTAAAAAAGGCAAGAAGACCTTGCCAAATAAGTACCGACCAATCGCACTGCTTTCAATAATATCGAAAGTCATGGAAAAAGCTATCAATCAGCATCCTCTAAAATATCTTGAAGGATTCAACATTATTAGCGATCACCAATATGGCTTTCGTAAAATAGATCAACAGGAGATCTCCTGACTTATGTAACACATGTTTGGAACAACGCAATTGAACACTTTGGAAAATCTCGAGCGGTTGCTCTTGACATATCCAAGGCATTCGACCGTGTTTGGCACGATGGGCTGTGGGCTAAGCTACGTTCTTATGGTATGTCTGAAAAGTTCTGTTTGTGGCTCTCATGTTTCCTCAGAGTGCGTTCTTTGCGAGTGGCAGTCGACGGATTTCTTTCTAACACCTTCACTATCAACGCCGGTGTACCCAAGGCTCCATACTGTCTCCTACACTCTTTCTCATTTATATTAACGATCTGCTGGAAAAGACCGAGAATCCAATCTACAGCTTTGCAGATGACAGTACACTTATCTCTTCATTCACTTTGAACGCTCGGACATCGGCTACTCAGACGAATATCCGCAGACAGCAGGTAGTCATTCAACTTAACAAAGACCTGGAAGAAATTCTATCTTGGGGTGACAGTAACCAAGTGGAATTTAACGCTACAAAAACCCCAGGCGGCAGTTTTTTCTAAAAAAGTTAACGTTACTGAACCCGACATAGTTTGTCAGGGCCCTCCATTCCCCTAACATCGTCACTCAAATTGTTGGGCGTAAATTTGGGAGCAAATATGTCCTGGCATGAACATGTTGCAGGCATAGCAAGGAGAGCTTCTCAGAAGTTGGGAATATTATTTCGAACCAGAAAGCTTTACACTTCACAACAACTGTTAATTCTTTACAAAGCTCAAATTCGACCAACTATGGAAATACTGCTCCCATGTTTGGGGCTCCACTCCCAAACATACACTGCATTTGTTGGATTCTATTCAGAGAAGAGCTGTTCGTCTGATTGGAGACCCGGAACTGACAGGTGGCCTTGATTCGCTGGAACATCGAAGAACGGTTGGCGACTTGAGCCTATTCTACAAGTATTTTCATGGAAAGTGTTCGAAGGATGTGGCCCGCTTAATTCCTCCCAGAGCGGTGCATGTTAGAAGTACACGTCACGCTAATACTTCACATCCGTATGAGGTTCAGCTTGTTACTCCTCGTACAACGCTTTTCAAGGATTTATATGGAGAACATCATCCCTTTGGAATAATTTGCCAAGGACTGTGTTTCCCACCGAGTACAATTTACAGCGATTTAAGAACAACGTGAATCGCTTTCCTCCGCACACGTGTCGCTCCTGTAGCGCTTTAGGGGACTTCCCTGTAGCACGTATGCTAGACCCATTAAAAAAAAAAGAATAAGCATCAAAATTCTAAAATATTCCTTGAGAATTATGTATTTTTTATGAATTCATTTATATTTACAATATCTAATAGAGTTTCTAGTAGAGGTAAAATAGATTTTCTAAAAAACTTTTTTTATGGGCCTAGCACACGTGCTGCAGGGAAATCCCCAAAACTCTATAGGAGCGATACATGTTGGTCTTGAATCGCTGTAAAATGTACTCGGTCGGAAATACAGTCCTGAGCAAATTATTCCAAAGGAATAAGGTTCTCCAAATAAAGACTTGAAAAGGGTGGTACGAGGAGTAACAACCTGAAACTCTTACGGATATGACGTATTGGCGCGACGTGTATTTCTAGTATGCACGGCTCCGAGAAAAATTAGGCGGGCTACATGCATCGAACACTTTCTATGAAAGTCCTTGTAGAATTGACTCAAGTCGCCAACTGTTCTTCGATGCTCCAACGAATCAAGGTTGCTAGCCAGTTCCGGGTCTCCAATAAGGCGAACAGCTCTCTTCTGACTAGAATCCATCAAATATGGTGTATGGTTGGAAGCAGAACCCCAAACATGGAAGCAATGTTTTATCGTTAGTCGAATTTTAGCTTTGGTTTAATTTGAGCTACTACTACAAAATAAGGCAATAAAACATGTTTTCCTTTGGTCAAAAACACAATACTACCATAGAAAGAACATTTTCAATATTTCTCTTGTTCTTCAAAATGTTCACTAAGTATATCAAACAATAAAATAAATCTTGAATATTATTTTTAGGATTTATAAC
Organism: Pachyrhynchus sulphureomaculatus; assembly: GCA_019049505.1. NCBI lineage: Eukaryota > Metazoa > Arthropoda > Insecta > Coleoptera > Curculionidae > Pachyrhynchus > Pachyrhynchus sulphureomaculatus. The sequence continues at coordinate 97,847,191 of CM032448.1, forward strand.
TCATATAATAACAGAAACGATGAATAAAAATTAAGATTTTACAAGATTATTGCCTCAAAGCTTTGCTTCAAGAATATCACAGCCCCACAAAAAAAAAGTGGGGTATACTTTTGATGCGATATATCAGATCCGTAGTATTTTTGCCCGCTGATCACGAATCTGACGTCAGAATATCGCCATCACATCTCAATTTTTTTCTAACCTCAAAAAATAGGTAAAAATTAGTAAAAATTAAGAAAAATATACTCCTAAAAAATTGATTCAAGCTTTTTTCATGAATCCAAAGATGTATTAATATGTATTCGGGCACGCTAAGCTAATATTCATCGGTTGGATTAAGCCATACAGTTCTGTTTTCTTTCTAACCTCAATAAATCAGACAGATATAGTGCTTCTCGAATGCAAAAACGAATTCAAATTAAAATTCAACTGATCCTTACCAAATTTGGTACACGGGGATTTTTTCGGTCGCTGATCACGAATCTGAGGTTGGATTTGCAAAATTCAAGATGGCAGATGTTTTCGCGCCATTTTGAACGCCGAGAAAATTCATCGGTCGATTTTTATTCTTCTACCTGCATCCAGGGCACCTCCACGTGGTGACGGTGGGCAACGGTGTTACTCCACTAGCCGGCAGAGTCCCTGGATAACGACTTAGATGCCGTCATGGCAGGTAGAAGAAAGAGAATTACGATGCAGGGACTCGGAAACCCAGTATCGGCGGTTGGTCAGGGTGGGAAAGCGGGCCCGCAGCCGTCGTCATCCAGCGACCGTAGCTCTTCATGTGTGGGCGACTTGGCTCATGTAGAGTATAATGCTACAAGAAAACGGTCTCTCACGGTACAAGGGACTTTTCATAAGTGCGATAAAAACAGTGATTGATTTTGTTATATTTGCTGTCAACACGTATTGAGTAAAATGGGGTCACCGATAACGGATAAGATTAAAACCTTATATAAGGATTGTTTTAACATTGAAATACAGCACCAGGATACAGATTGGGTTCCCCACATCATTTGCAGTTCTTGCAAAATAATGTTGTACATCAATAAGAAGGCGATTAAATATTCCAGACCAGCAAGATATAATAGACCATACAGTGAAAATGATTGCTACTTTTGTATGAATGTTGTATCTAGGCATAACCGAAAAAATAAAAGCACTATTACTTATAACGATGTTTCGACAGTAACAAGACCAACTAAACTAATTCCGCCTCCTGAACCACTTGATGCTGATGTTATGGAAACAAATGATTTCACCTTATCAGTTCATGCCGAAAACATTGAGACTGTCGAAAAAGATTCAAACACTGTTACTAATGAATGTTCTAGTGACAACCTATCATATACTAGTGACACAGATAAAGAATTTCTACCATACAACCGTAAACGAGAACCAATACTCGTATCACAGTCAGAACTTAGTGATCTAGTCAGAGATTTAAGCTTATCCAAAGATGGTTCAGAGCATCTTGCTTCCTTTTTAAAGAAAAGACATTTAGTTAAGCCAGAAGCTACGATTTCTTATTATAGAAACAGAGATGAAGAATTTAGAAAATATTTCACAATGGACGAGGAATTGTCACTTTCATATTGTACCGATGTAAAAGGTCTAATAGATGAATTTCAAAATAACTCATACGATCCTGAAGAATGGAGGACTGTTCATTGATTCTTCTAAACGGAGCATTAAGGCAGTTTTGCTGCATAATACCAACGTTTACGCTCCCATTCCGATTGCTCATTCCACAGTTATGGAAGAGCAATATGAAAAAAATGAAGCAGCTTTTGATAAAAATAAAATATGCTGATCATAACTGGAAAATTTGTGGAGATCTGAAAATTGTAACAATATTGCTTGGCCAACAGTCAGGGTTTACACTTTATCCCTGTTATAAATGTCTGTGGAATAGCAGAGACAGGGAACGTCATTATAAGAAAAAAATTTGGCCAACAAGAGAATCGTTCACTCCTGGTGAAAATAATGTATTGTTTTCACCATTGGTAGATCCAGGAAAAGTTCTTATTCCCCCGCTTCACATTAAGCTTGGACTTATGAAGCAATTCACGAGAGCATTAGATACAAACGGCCCATGTTTCAAATATTTGCATAAAAAATTTCCGAAATTTTCTGAAGCTAAAATTAAGGCAGGCGTATTTGACGGGCCACAAATAAGAAAATTGTTTCAAGATTCATTATTTGTTACTAAAATGAATAAAGTTGAAAAAGCTGCTTGGCTTAGTTTTAAAGAAGTCGCAACAAACTTTTTGGGAAATAATAAAAGTCCTAAGTACAAAGAAATAGTCGAGAAAATGGTAAAAAATTTTCAAACATTAGGTTGCTTAATGAATCTAAAATTACATTTCCTGGACTCCCACATCGATGATTTCCCAGATAATCTTAGTGACTACAGTGAGGAGCAAGGGGAACGTTTTCACCAAGATCTGAAAATCATAGAAAATCGGTATCAAGGACGATGGGATGATCATATGCTAGCGGACTATTGCTGGTCGCTAAAAAGAGAAACAAGTCCTCAAAAGCGTTTGGGCGGAAAGCCTTTGAATAGGTCATTCGCGGAAAAAAGAACAAGATACAGCCAAAAAAAGGAAAGTTAGGCGCGGGTCTAACCTTCGCAATTCTAGGGCTTAAGGGTCTACTATTTGAGAGTATATGATTTAAAAGTCCTGGTTTTGAGTTTATTGGGTCTCATTTTTAAAGTTACAGGGTTATTGAGGTCTATTTTTTTGAGGTTACAGGGTGTGGGAGTCTAAGGTTTCAGGGTTTAGGGTTTAAGAATATCAGGTTTGTGGATTCCCCAACTGTATACCAAATTTGGTAGGAATCGATTGGTTTTCAAAAATTTTGTCCGCCATCTTGGATCCGCCATTTTGAATTTTGCAAATCCGACCTCAGATTCATGATCAGCAACCCAAAAAACCCCCGTGTACCAAATTTGGTAAGAATCGGTTGAATTTTAATTTGAATTCGTTTTTGCATTCGAGAAGCACTATATCTGTCTGATTTATTGAGGTTAGAAAGAAAACAGAACTGTATGGCTTAATCCAACCGATGAATATTAGCTTAGCGTGTCCGAATACATATTAATACATCTTTGGATTCATGAAAAAGCTTGAATCAATTTTTTTAGGAGTATATTTTTCTTAATTTTTACTAATTTTTACCTATTTTTTCAGGTTAGAAAAAAATTGAGATGTGATGGCGATATTCTGACGTCAGATTCGTGATCAGCGGGCAAAAGTACTACGGATCTGATATATCGCATCAAAAGTATACCCCACTTTTTTTTTTGTGGGGCTGTGTATTTTTTATTAAATATAACTCGTACTGTTAGAAACGATAACTTTTTACAAATGTTTACTGTAGCACGTTAAACTGCAATAAGTTTTTGCAATTTACGCTCATGTACTCGTACATTTTATGGAAGAAATAGTTTTATACGATATGCACAATATGGAGGTGAATTTTAGCCCAAACTACATATATTGATTACAATCTATTTCGTGAAATAAAACATTAAACTTCATTGATTCCATCAAACTTATAAGAATAATTATTAATTAAATTAAAAATGCCACTTGTAGGAGCAGGAATTAACTATACTGTGGCGACTCTAATGGCGCCCCACATAGGCACAACGTTTTTGGCAATTAATAATAATAGTAAATAATAGTTTATTTTTATATTTTTTGTTAAGAATTCTTTGAAATATTGTGTTACGTTGTGGTGATGAGTATTTTTGACTATTATCATTTCTTATAAAGTTTTTGATTAATTTGTTTAAATATTCTATGCATACGGAATATATTGAATGGATGTAAAACGATAATTTCTTTGAGTAATATAAAATTAAAGAACTTTTATATACATGCGTCAAATCTCTTGCAGTCAGATTGTTGCCTATATTTATTTTTTCTTATTAACCTATATAGAAAATGCTGACAAGAAAATAGAGACATTAAAACATTTTAAAGCTCACTGTTAAAAACGTGTTTAAAACACAACAATATTTTCTCATAAAACTAGTAGACTTTCCAGTAACAGAGTTAAAAAAAACTGACGTCATTGTCTATGTAATTTAACTTTGTTATATATTTTATATTAAATTAAGCATGTTTGTGAAACATATGGTAAATGTTAATTTTGCAAAACGCATCTGATAACCTGATTATTACATTAAATTTAATTATAGTAAGATTAAATATAGGTTAAATATTATTAATATATTTAGATCTTTTCGGCCAGTAAAGGTCCACTGTTCGTAGTGCTAATAAATTTCGTATCGTACTGAAAAATGACCTCATCATCAAGTAAAAACCCTTAACAATCCTAATTATGTAGAATTCAAAATGACTTGAGCACATACGAGGGCTACCTTTTAAGTTTTTATAAACGACCACTACATAGCGATATTGAGATGTGAAATTGGCATTGTTGTAAAATTTGACATTTGTTATTGTTGAAACAGTGGCAATTCAGAAACTGGCCTAGTAGTTTGTTTACAGTGAGCGTTTAAAAAAATAGTTTTGTGAAAAAAATGGAAATTTCAACGGTTTTTGTTGGATGAGTTTTTACGATTTTAGTAAAGATCGAACAACAATGCCTCGAATCGCTTCGTTCAACTTTTAATGAATTACCATCAGAAAAGACTGTTCACAACTGATTTTCCGAATTTCATCATGATCGTGCTTCCGTTAGCGATGAATTTCGTGAAGGTCGATCAAAATCAGTTGTTATTCCAAAAAAACGTCGATGCTACGCGCAATCTAATTTAAGAGGATCGGCATGTGACACCGTGAAATAGAGGTACGCAATTATTTCAGTGTTAAGAGTCAAGATAGACCGAATCCAATAAAAGTGCTTCGTTCGCGAAGAACAAGTTGCTTTCCAGAAGTCATCAATAAGATCAGAAAAAAACAATCGAAAACGTCACATCATTCTTCATCATGTCAATGCCAGCTCGCACACAGCACGTCAAACAATTGATTATTTGACGGAGAAAAACATCGAATTAATGTCTCATTGCCAGTATTCACCTGATTTATCTCCTAACGACTTTTTTTTGTTCTCGAATATCAGCAGTTTTCATCACCTCAAGAAGCTGTTGAATCCTCCAAAAACCATGTTTTTGAAGTACCAGCTTCACAGTGGGAAAAATGTTGTCAGAATTGGTTCGAACGCATGCAAAAGTGTATAAATCTTAATGGCGAATATTTTAGAAACAATGAACCGATTTGCACCAATTTTTTTTTTTCTTTTATTGTTTTTGTAGAAACTTAAAAGGTAGCTCTCATATTTAAAATTTTTAAATGTGTAATATATATTACGAAATCAGTTAGTTTCGTGAGAAAATATTGTAGAGTTTTAAATACATTTTTTGCAGTGAAGAAACTTAACATTTGTACCGAATAGTTCACCGCCCCCTGTAGAAATTCTCAAAAAAACACGCATCAAAATTGAGATTATGTATTTTTTATGAATTGATTTATATTCACAATATCCAGTAGAAGTAAAATAGGTTTTCTAAAAAACTAAAAAATAAATAAACAGTGTGTTTATTTTTTTCAATATTTCCCCTTTTTCTTCAAAATGTTCACTATGTATATCAAACATTAACATAAATCTTAAAGGGTATTTTTAATATTTATAACTCATATAATCAATTTATTTGTAGAATGACTTAGAAAAATATTTTTATTAAATGTAACTCGTGCCGTGAGAACTCAAGATAATTGTCGACTGGAGCACGTTAAAGTGCAATAATTTTTTGCAATTTACATTCGTGTACATTTTACCGAAGAAATAGTTTTATACGGTATTCATAATATGGAAGTGAATTTCAACTCAAACTAAATATTGATTAAAATCTATAAAATAAACAATAAAATATTAAACTTCATTGGTTCCATCAAACGCATAAGAATAATTATTATATAAATAAAATGCCACCTTTAGGAGCAGAAACTAAATATACTGTGGAGACTATAATGGTGCTTCACATAGGGCAGGAGGTATTTGACAATTAATATTAAAATTAAAAAATAAGGCATTAAAAATGTTTAATCGCTTGGTTCAAAACACAGTACTATCATACGAAGAACATTTTCAATATTTCTCTTTTTCTTCAAAATGTTTACTACGCATATCAAACAATAACATAAATCTTGAAGTTACTTTTAAGATTTATAATTAATATAATCAATTTATTTGTAGAATGACTTAGTAACAGGAACAGCGAATAAAACTTTCCATCCAACAATTTAAGATTTTTACAGGATTATTGCCTCAAAGCTTTGATTCAAGAATATTTTTATTAAATATAACTCGTGCCGTGAGAACTCACGATAATTGTTGACAAATATTTACTGGGGCACGTTGCAATAACATTTTGTAATTTACATTCGTGTACATTTTACGGGAGAAGTAATTTTATAAGGTATTCATAACATAGAGGTTAATTTTAGCCCAAACTAAATATTGATTAAGATACATTTCGGGAAATAAAACATTAAACTTCATTACTTCCGTCAAACTCATAAGAATAATTATTTATTTAAATTAAAAATGCCACTTGCAGAAACAGGGATTAAATATTATATGGAGATTATAATGGCGCCCCACATAGGGCACAACATATTTGGCAATTAATAATAATTAATAATAGTTTATTTTTGTATTGTTTGGTAAAAATTCTTTGAAATATTTTGTGACGTTGTAGTGAGGTGTATTTTTCAGAAACATCTCTTAGTTCGTATAAAATTTTTCATTAATTTGTTCAAATATTCTATGCATATGGGTAAATATAGTGAATGAATGTAAAACTATAATTTCTTGAATAACAAAAAATTAAGCAACTTTTCTACACATGCGTTATATCACTTGGAGTCAGATTGTTTTTACATTTATTTTTTTTATTAACCTCTACATAAGTGCTGAGAAGAAAATAAGGACATAAAAACATTTTAAAGCTCACTATTACAAACGTACGAGGCATGTTTTTTAAGTAAGTACCGTTTTGCGATTCCGCCGCCGCAGCGATACGGTCGGCGTTCCGCGCATGCGCGCTGGTAACCTACATCTCATGTCTACGCACTGACGCCATTACAGACTGATTCTTCATTGTATACGTTGTTTACTGAGTGTTTAAGATGCCTCCGACAATCGTGAGTCCCGCCGATTGTGAAGTAGGGGCTGTTATACGATTTCTTAGTGCTAAAGGCGTAAAACCGATCGATATTCATCGTGAGATCTGTGAAGTTTACGGACAAAACATTATGAGTGATGGAATGGTAAGGAAATGGGTGAGAGCATTTAAAGATGGCCGCACAAATGTGCATGATGAAGAACGGAGTGGGCGTCCTTCGGTCGTTAATGAAGATTTGGTGCAGAAAGTGGACGAAAAGGTGAGAGAAAACAGACGCTTTACAATTTCATCATTGTGCGACTGCTTTCCTCAATATTCTCGTAGTGTTTTTGTACGAGTATCGCATTGTGACCGAGAACTTGAATTACCGGAAATTGTGTTCACGTTGGGTTCCAAAAATGTTGACGGATTTGCACAAAACCCAACGTTTAGGCAGTGCATTGACTTTCCTTGAGCGGTACCACAATGAAGGTGAACATTTTTTAGACCAAATTGTTACTGGTGACGAAACATGGGTGGCCTACGTCACACCAGAATCGAAACAACAATCCATGGAATGGCGACATTCATCATCACCCAAAAAAGTGAAGTTTAAGCAAACAATTTCTGCCCGCAAAATCATGTGCACAGTTTTTTGGGACAGAAAAGGAGTATTGCTAGTGGAGTTTCTGCCTCGTAATGAGACAATCAATACAGCGTCTTATTGTGAGACATTGAACAATCTGCGTCGTGCAATCCAGAACAAAAGACGTGGCAAGTTGAGTAAGGGTATCGTTTTGCTGCATGACAATGCCCGTCCACATGTGGCTAATCGGACCAAAGATCTCATCAAATCTTTTAAATGGGAAACTCTAGATCATCCTCCATACAGCCCTGATCTGGCGCCCAGCGACTACCATTTGTTCCTGCACTTGAAGAAGCACCTGGGTGGTCAGCGTCTTCAAGACGATAACGAAGTCAAAACATTTGTGATACAGTGGTTAACAAGTCAGGCGGCAGAATTTTATGAGGAGGGTATTCAAAAACTGGTGCCACGTTATGACAAGTGCCTCAATATTCACGGAAATTATGTAGAAAAGTAGATTAAGGTACAGGCTTTCATGTAAAAATAAAATTATAGCGATATCTTTGCACGTCTTTTTTTAATTCCAAAACGGTACTTACTTAAAAAACATGCCTCGTATTTAAAACTCAACAATATTTTCTCATAAAACTAATAAATTTTCCAGTAATAGAGTTTAAAAAAACTGTCGTCATTGTTTATGCAATATTAACTTTTATATAAAATTTTATATTAAATTAAGGATGATGATGAAACATATGATAAATGTTAATTTTAAAGAATGCATATAAAAACCCAATTATTTATATTAAATTTAATTGTAGTAAAATTAAATATAGGTTAAATATTATTAACATGTTTAGATTTTTCGGCCAGTAAATGCCCAATGTTCATAGTGCTAATAAATTTCGTAACGCCCTGAAAAATGATTTCATTATCAAGTAAAAAACCTTAACTATCCTAATTATGTAGAATTTAAAGTGGTTTGAACATATTTAAAATTTGTAAGTGGGTAATATATATTACGAATTCGATTAGTTTCATGGAAAAATATTGTAGAATGGTAAATACAATCTTTTGTGGTGAAGAAAGTTAACATTTGTACCCACTGCGCTGTAGAAATTCTCAAAAAAGGAAGCATAAAAATTCTCAGATATTCATTGAGAACTATATATTTTTTATGAATTTATTTATATTTACAATATCTAACGACAGTTTGGTTTCTAATAGAAGTAAAGTAGATTTTCTAAAAAATTACAAAATAAGGCATTAAAAATGTTTATTCCCTTGTTCAAAAACACAGTACTATCACACGAAGAACATTATCAATATTGCCCTTTTGCCTCAAAATGTTTACAATGTATATCAAACAATAACATAAATCTTGAAGGTTATTTTTAAGATTTATAGGTCATATAATCAATTTACTTGTAGAATGACTTAATAACAGAAACAGCGAATAAAACTTTCCATCCAACAACTTAAGATTTTTACAGGATTATTGCCTCAAAGCTTTGATTCAAGAATTTGTTTTATTAAATATGACTCGTGCCGTGAGAACTCACGATAATTGTCGACAAATGTTTACCGGAACATGTTAAAATGCAATAACATTTTGCAATTTTTATTCGTGTACATTTTACCGAAGAAATAGTTTTATACGGTATTCATAATATGGAGGTGAATTTCAGCTCAAACTAAATATTGATTAAAATCTATAAAATAAACAATAAAATATTAAACTTCATTGGTTCCATCAAACGCATAAGAATAATTATTATATAAATAAAATGCCACCTTTAGGAGCAGGAACTAAATATACTGTGGAGACTATAATAGCGCCTCACATAGGGCAGGAGGTATTTGACAATTAATAATAATAAATAATAGTTTATTTATATATTTTTTGGTAAAAATTCTTTGAAATGTTGTGGGACGTTGTAGTGAGGTGTATTTTTCAGAAACATTTCTTAGTTCGTATAAAAATTTTTCATTAATTTGTTTAAATATTCTACACATATGGATAAATATAGTGAATGGCTGTAAAACAATAATTTTTTGAATAATATAAAATTAATCAACTTTTAAGCCCATGTGTTAAATCACTTGGAGTCAGATTGTTGTCTACATTTATTTGTTCTTATTAACCTATATAGAAATGCTGAAAAAAAAATAGAGGCTTTAAAACATTTTAAAGCTCACTATTTAAAACGCAACAATATATTCTCCTAAAACTAGTAGATTTTCCAGCAACAAAATTACTAAAATTTACGGAAGAAATAGTTTTATACGGTATTCATGAATAAATATTGGTTAAAATCCATTAAACTTCATTGGCTCCATCACTCATGAGAATAAGTATTATTTGAATTAAAAAATGCCGCTTTTAGACAAAGAAATTAACTATACTGTGGCTACTATAATGGCGCCCCACATAGGCACAACGTATTTGGCATTTAATAGTAATAAATAATAGTTTATTTTTATATTTTTTTGCTAAGAATACGTTGTGGTGATGTGTATTTTTCACTATTATCATTTCTTATAAAGTTTTGCATTAATTTGTTCATGCATATGGAATATATTGAATGGTTGTAAAACGATAATTTTTTTGAATAATATACAATTAAAGAACTTTTATATAGATGCGTTAAATCTCTTTCAATCAGATTGTTGTCTACATTTATTTTTTCTTATTAACCTACATAGGAATGCTGACAAGAAAATAGAGACATTAAAACATTTTAAACCTCACTGTTAAAAACGTATTTAAAACGCAACAATATTTTTTCATAAAACTAGACTTTCCAGTAACAGAATTGAAAAAAAAAACTGACGTCATTGTTTATGTAATTTAACTTTTATATAATATTTTATATTAAATTAAGGATGATGATGAAACATAAGATAAATGTTAATTTTGAAAATCGCACGTAATAAGCTGATTATTACATTAAATTTAGTTATAGTAGGATTAAATATAGGTTAAATATTTTTAATATGTTTAAATTTTTCGGTCAGTAAAGGCTCACTATTCGTAGTGCTAATAAATTTCGCATCGTACTGAAAAAATGACCTCATCATTAAGTAAAAAACCGTAACTATCCTAATTATGTATAATTTAAAATTATTTTAACACATACGAGGGCCACCTTTTAAATTTTTACAAACGACCACTACATAACGCTATTGGGATGTGATATTACCATTGTTGTAAAATTTGATATTTGTTATTGTTAAAACAGTGGCAGTTCAGAAATTGGCCGAGTAGTTTGTTTACAGTGCGCGTTTAAAAAAAATAGTTTTATGAACAAATGGAAATTTCACGTAAAAGTTGTCACTGGATGATTTTTTGCGATTTTAGTAAAGGCCCAACAACAATGCCTCGAATCGCTTCGTTCAACTTTTGGTAATGAATCACCATCAGAAAAAACTGTTCACAATTGGTTTGCAGAATTTCGTGTTGATCGTGCTTCTGTCATCGATGGATTTCATGAAAATCGGTTGTTGTTCCAAAAAACATCGATGCTGTCCGCAACATGATTGAAAAGGATCGATATATGATTTACCGTAAAATAGAAGCATCCTTAGGCATATCGAAGACTGCAGTATATTCCTGAACTAACCTGAACATTTTCCTATGAAAAGGGTCTGATCTCGACGAATTCCGCATGATTTGACCGAACACAAAAGCAGACACGTGTCAATTAGTGCAAAGAAATGCTCAAAAAATTCAAGCGAGAACATGCAAAATCCGTATACAACATCATAACAGAAGACGAAACTTGGATATATTCTAAGCAACAATCAACTGTTTAGGTGTTCCAAGATGAATCGAATCCAGCAAAAGTGATTCGTTCGCGAATAACTTTCAAGAAAATGTTCGCTTATTTCTTTGATTTTACTGAACATGTTGGCACCAGTGCTTTAGAAGATGGAAGAACAGTTCATGCTGAAAGGTAAACAATAATTTGTTTTCCAGAAGTCATCGATAAAATCAGGAAAAACAACTGAAAACGTCGCATTATTCTTCATCATGACAATGCCAGCTCGCACACAGCACGTCAACCAATTGATTATTTCACGGAGAATAGCATCGAATTAATGTCTGATTGCCCGTATTCACCTGATTTATCGCCTAACGACTTCTTTTGTTCTCGAATGTCAAAAAAAATACGTGGATGGTAATTTTCATCACCTCGAGAAGCTGTTGAATCCTTCCAAAACCGCGTTTTTTGAAGTATCAACTTCAGAGTGGAAAAAATATTTTGAGAATTAGTTCGAACGCATGCAAAAGTGCATACATTTTAAGGCGAATGTTTTGAGAAACAATGAAACGGTTTGTACCAACATTTTTTTTTTTTCTTTTATTGCTTTTGTAAAAACTTAAACGGTAGCCTCGTATTTAAATATATATATATATATATATATATATATATATATATATATATATATATATATATATATATATATATATATATTTCATGGGAAAACATTTGTAGCCACCGCCCCCTGTAGAAATTCTTAAAAGAACAAGCATCTAAATTCTCAGATATTCATTGAGAATTATGAATTTTTTATGAATTATATTTACAATATCTAGTAGAAGTAAAATAGATTTTCTAAAAAACTACAAAATAAATAAAAAATTTCCCTTTTTCTTCAAAATGTTCACTATGTATATCAAACATTAATATAAATCTTGAAGGTTGTATCATATATATTAAAAAAAAAAAGTTTTTTTTTTTTTTAATATTTAATTATATTTATTTCCCGTCGTATCCAACCTAATCTAAGTATACGTAATATTTTAAAAATTATGAAATATAAAAATCATAATCCAGTATAGACGTACTATTTTCTAAGCAAAAAAATATCATTTTCCTATTAAACTAAATATAACTATATACAAAAATTTGTATGGCTTGTATTTGTCAGATAAAACCTGACTAAACGTAATTTTAAAAATATAAAATAAATATTAAATATATATACAAATCTTTGTTCAGGTATATATATATATATATATATATATATATATATATATATATATATATATATATATATATATATATATATATACGAGGCTGGTTTGAAAAGTCCGTGCAAAGTCCGAGAGATGGCACCACCGGCGCGTATCGAGGTCATGTTTAGTTAGTAGCATCTCTTGAATGAACGCACACCAAGTTTCAGCCATATTGGTCTGTTTCTTGGCATTCGTGTGAATCAAGGAAGTCGAGTGATTTTCAAGAAATGGACGAAAAAGAATTTCGTGTGGTGATTAAACATTACTTTATGAAAGGCAAAACGCCTCAGGAGACTAAAGAGAAGCTTGATAAACATTATGGTGACTCTGCACCTTTGATTAGAACAGTTTATAAGTGGTTTCAAAATTTTCGGACTGGCCATATGGGCACAAGTGACGCTGAACATTCTGGACGGCCTGTGGAGGTTACGACTCTAGAAATCATTGATCAAATCCATGATATGGTGATGGATGACAGAAGAGTTAAGGTGCGTGAGATTGCTAGTGCTGTGGGCATCTCGACTGAACGGGTACATAATATTTTGCATAAACATTTGGACATGAGAAAGCTATCCGCAAGATGGGTGCCGCAATTGCTCACGCTTGACCAAAAACGGAATCGTATGAAGTGTTGCAAGGATGGTTTGCAGCTGTTCCAGAAGAATTCGGAGGACTTTAAGCGTCGTTTCGTCACTGTGGATGAAACATGGATACATTACTATACTCTTGAGACCAAACAACAATCTAAACAATGGGTTACCAAGGGGGAATCTGCACCAAAAAAAGCGAAGACCGTTCCTTCGGCCGGAAAGGTTATGGCGACTGTCTTTTGGGATTCGCAAGGGATAATCCTCATTGACTATCTGGAAAAGGGTAAAACTATTACAGGTGAATATTATTCATCGTTATTGAACCGTTTGAAAACCGAGCTGCAAGAAAAACGCCCGCGATTGGCCCACAAGGAAGTCCTTTTCCATCACGACAACGCACCAGCACACACCTCAGCAGTTGTGATCGCAAAATTAATGGAAATAGGATTCCAACTCGTTTCACATCCCCCTATTCTCCAGACTTGGCTCCCTCGGACTACTATTTGTTCCCCAATTTGAAGAAATGGCTGGCGGGACAAAGATTTTATTCAAACGAGGAGGTGATTGCAGACACTAATGGATATTTTACAGACTTGGAAAAATCCTATTATTCGGAAGGGATCAACAAACTAGAACATCGTTGGACGAAGTGTATAAGCCTAAAAGGAGACTATGTCGAACAATAAAAAAGGTTTACCCCAAACACATAAGTAGTTTTTATTTTTGCACGGACTTTTCAAACCAGCCTCGTATATATATATATATATATATATATATATATATATATATATATATATATATATATATATATATATATATATATATATATATATATATATATATATATATATATATATATATATATATATATATATATATATATATATATATATATATATATATATGTATATATATATGTATATATATATATATATATATATATATATATATATATATATACTAATATAATCAATTTATTTGTAGAATGACTTAGAAGAATATTTTTATTAAATATAACTCGTGCCATGAGAACTCACATTAATTGTCGATAAAAGTTTACTGGAGCAAGTTAAAGTGTAATACTTTTTTGCAATTTACATTCGTTTACATTTGACGGAAGAAATAGTTTTGTACGGTATTCATAATATGTAGGTGAATTTTAGCTCAAACTAAATATTGATTCAAATCCATAAAACAAACAATAAAACATTAAACTTCATTGGTTCCATCAAATTCATAATAATAATTACTATTTAAAAAAAAAAATGCCGCTTGTAGGAACAGAAATTAAATGTGATGTGGCGACTATAATGGCGCCCCACATAGGGCATGACGTATTTGACAATTAATAATAATAAATAATAGTTTATTTTAATATTTTTTGGTAAGAATTCTTTGAAATGTTGTATTACGTTATGGTGAGGTGTATTTTTCAGAAATATCTCTTAGTTCATATATGATTTTTCAATAATTTGCTTAAATATTCTATACATATGGAATACAGTGAATGGAACGATAATTTTTTGAATAATATAAAATTAAAGAACTTTTATACACATGCGTTAAATTTTTCTTCCAGTCAGATTGTTGTGTACATTTTTTTTTTTATTAACCTATAAATGCTGACGAGAAAATATGAGAAAGAACATCAAATTCATTTCATTCAATTCAATTATTCATGCTTCTAACGAGGGCTGTTGACAAATTCCTATGTCTGAGTGTTTCTGCTGTATCGTTTTACGTAAGATATTTGAGTATTTTTTATAGTTTAATACCAGAATAAACCATGAAATTACAAGTTGGAAATTACTGTTGTGCTGTTAGTTGTAGAATTTCTTTCATGTTGTTTTTTACAATTAATTTTAACTTTGTCACAGATTTACTTGTTTTATGTGTTTTGTTAAACTTTTGATTAAAACTAAAAAAAAAGGTTAAAATTCAGAAATATTTCACCCAACTTCAAATTTAATTACTCGCTTTATAGGTTTAAATTCCGAATAAAGATGGAGTCAAATTTACATCGCAATTCAGTTTTCAAAATTACAGCTAGAAGTGCATGTGATTCTTTAAATACGTGTTTTTTTTATGGATGCGATAGTTCATATAATTTTTTTACAAACAAAATATGAATTTAGGTTGAATTGGAACTAGTTATACTTATATAAATTTTGATTGAATTGTTTGACTAATCTTAATTGAATTGCTATGCTGTCATAAAGCTGATAGAAACTAAAGATGGCCAACTAATTGAATTCCTTCTCTTGGATTACTACGTATAGAGCTTACCTGAAAGAGTCACCAACAAGTCCCGGCATCCCAATATGATGTTATTAAGAACCGCTATTGAAGCAGCATTCACCTGCATGGACATCGCTGCATTGGAGTTCTAACAAATCGGAAAATAGCATTATACTTACAAGCAAGTCTTCCATTTTTTTATTATTCCGGCTATAACATATAGAGCTCAGACATAGAGATTCACTAATAAGCAGCTAGATAAGATAAGAAAAACACAAATGGCCCTGGAAATCAAAAGTAACTAATATTACACTCAGACAGATAGCCAAATGAACAGATTAGAAATAAAAGTAAATAAGATGTAGTAGAACAGGCCACAAATTTAAAATGGAATGGCAGGACATAACGAACCAAGTCGAAATCAACGATGATGTTATAGGAAAGTAGAGAAATGAAGATCATTATATAGGACAAGGTGTATGACAACCTCCAAAACACCCCTTAGATGCAAATTAGTTGTAGATGGGAAAATTATCCAACAAGAAATGCATTTTAAATACCTTGGAATAGAGATATCCGCATATGGTGACGTTGAGAATGAGGTCAGAGAACAAGCTACTAAAGCCACAAGAATAGCGGCCTGTCTAAACACCACAATATGGAAAAATAAATTTATTGGGATGGAAGTTAAGGCCAAGATATACAAGACAGCCATTAGACCAATAATGACATATACTGCTGAAACTCGCCCCGAAACATCCAAAACAAGGCAACAAATGGAGACAACCGAGATGAAAATACTCCGCAGGATTGCTGGAAAGACACTTCTGGACATAGAAAGAAGTGAAAACATAAGAAGATCATGCAAGGTGGAAAATGTGAATGACTGGGTACTCAATAGGAAAAGGGAATGGAACCAGCACATTAGTCGAATGGATGAGACAAGAACGGTTAGAGTGGCGCGGGACAAATCGCCACTGGGTCGTAGAAGCATAGGACGTCCTAGAAAACGTTGGAGTGATAATCTGACCCCAGACTAGGCAGAGGGGACGAAGAAAGAACAGGCAAAACTGCCTACTAAATGAGAAGAAGAAGAAGAAGAATATATAGGATAGGGTAAGTTCAAGAAGAAGGCGACAAACCTATTGGAGTGATGATAATACAGAACATGCACCCTTAATATAAAAAAGTAAAGCATAATGTAGAAAATGATGGAAAACATTGGAAGAGACTTACAACATGCAGGCTGAAAAGTTTTTGGTCTAGCTACTTAAAACACATTTTGTTTTGCAAAATTCGACTTTATTCATCAAGATAGTCTCCTTCAAGGGCGATACAATCAATCCAACGCTTTTCTAACATTTCTATACCTTTTTTCTAGAAGGATTTGTCTTTGCCTTCAAAATAGGCGTCAGTTTCGGCTATAACTTTTTCACTGGAGCCAAATCTCTTTCCCGCGAGCATTTTTTTAAGGTCTGCAAATACATAATAGTCGCTGGGGGCTAAATCTGGAGTATACGGTGGATGAGGAAGCAATTCGAACTTCAATTTTGCCATCGTAACCATTAATTTGTGACACAGTGCATTGTCTTGATAAAAAGAGTACTTTTTTCTGGTCCATTGGGGCCGTTTCTTTGCGATTTCTGCCTTCAAATGCACCAATAACTTTATACAATTTTCATTATTGATGGTTTTTCTCTTCTCAGCATAGTCGATAAAAATTATTCCATGCGCATCCCAAAATACAGAGGCCAAAACCTTCCCAGCCACTTCGAGCGGCTTTCACCGGCTGCTGTCCACTCAGCTGACTGCCAATTTGATTCCGGTGTGTAGTGCTGAATCCATGTTTTTATCCATTGTCACATATAGCATGAAAAATCATTTTTATTGCTCTTAAACAGATCTAAACAGTGCTCAGAATCATCAACACGTTGTTGTTTTTGGTCTACTGTGAGCAACCGCAGTACCTATTTCAAATAGAGCTTTCTCATGCTCCAATTTTCATGCAAAATATGATCAACACGTTCTTTTGATATCTTTAGGGTGTCAGCTATCTCACGCAATTTCACTTTACGGCCATCCAAAATAATTTTGTGAATTTTTTAATGTTTTCCGGTATAACCACCTCATTTGGGAGTCCAAAGCGTTCAGCATCATTTGTGTCTGTTCGACCGCATACCAGTAAATGATGAGTGATTTTCCAGGGGCAGTCCCCGTAACACTTATCAAGCCATCGCTTTGCTTGAACGGTATTTTTTCTATCAAAAAACAGTGTTTAATCAACACACGAATTTCTTCCATTATTTTGAAAATATCAAAAGTAGCGTCACTAAAACCACGGTAACTTGTAAACAAATCGTCGAAATGTTATGAAATTTTGACACGTATCGTTTGAAGGTTGGTACTTCCTAAAAATCATACGGATTTTTTGAAAAGGGCGACATCTATGTGTCAGACGAAAAACTTTTCAGCCTACATGTTATTTCATTGTATAAAGAATAGCAACAAGATTTAAAAAATGGCAGTATAACATTATTTTTAACACTCAGCAACAATTTTTGTACTAATTGTGTTAAAATAGTAAGAACCAGTTAATGTTTTAACAATGGATATAGTTACTGAGACAAGAAAACAATAAGAAAAAAACGTATTTTATTTTAATTTCCATAAATAATTAAATACTTTCTAGTTTCTTCAACAGCACGTTTTTATGATATCCGTAAACAATTAGTCTAATTACTTAAAGCGGTACAACAATCTATTTATAACCCAGTGTAATATTACAACATTTATTTCAAACAAAAGTTCCAACGTATTATCTCGCTCGTAGTTGGCTATGTGACCGCGTCAGCAAAGCGGCGATAGCATAACTTCCAAACTGGTTTCTGGACAGAATTGGCGGGGAACGGGGCGAGGAGATAAAAGCCCGATTTACACCGACGAAAACCAAAAAATCCATAACAGACGCGGTGTGCTTTGGAGTGAACATAACGAAGCTTATTTGTGTCGTGATGACGCCATCGGCACTGATTGTAAAAGTAAATATTATCATGGTAGATAATGTGGGATTAGGCAAATTCCTATACTGTTATTTATTTTTTTGGGAATTTGTTGTCTTTGTAACGTTTAATTTGTAACGTAATTTATTGGCACGGCACCACTGGTTATTGTTAATAATTATAGACAGAAAAATCGCCACTTGGGAGTGTTAAGATAGTTTTTAATTCCCATTTTATTATTTTTTAAAACCCTCAGTTCTGTCTTTACGAGTGCTTCCAAATTTTTGAAGTGTTGGTTAAATAGTACCTGGTATGTCAACGTAAAATATTCGCCAGTGTCTATAAGTTACATAGATATTGCTCGACGTAGTTTATATTGTCAGTGGTATCAAAAATCTAATAGGAGTAATATAAATTTAGTTTCCTTCGGATGTAGTTGGCAAACAGTACAGGGTGAGTCAACTTATTTGTTTCGGGAATGACGAAAAAATGTAAAATACAACTAGTTTTCAGTTTTGTAAAAAATTGCCAGTAGCGCCATTGTTTCTGAAGGTGAAATACTCATAATTGGCAAGAGCGTTCTATAGAAATGAAAAAAAAGAAATATATAAAGAAATTTGAGTTAGATGCTACTGGGTGTTCAAATAAATTTATACATTTCGACTATTTTAAATTGAAAAATCTGGCATACCCTGTATGTTATTATTTTTTCTGATAGATTTTACAAAACCCTCCAACTTTTATTAAGTATGTCATATACCTATTTCTAATAGTTTTCGATTTATTTTGAATTTTTCAATTTTTACCCTTGTTTTTAAAATAGTTACACTATAACATCATAGTTGCCAAGACAAAACAAAAATATAGGCATTGTCAAATTTTGACATGTCTATTAAACAAGTAAAAATAGTTTAATTTGTTGTAGTAAGTGACGTATAAAGGTAATAGTTATGGATTTTCCTAAAAATGAATTAATTGATATGGTTTATATACCGGGCGAGGCGGAAAAAAATTGGCTTTTGGCAGTAAGGCTTTACGGAGCGAAGTATCCTAATAGGCGTATACCATCTAGAAAATCTTTTCAGTGCTTAATGGAATGGTTTGATGGTAGTGGTAGCGTTGAATATACGAAACGGAAAGTAGTAAACCAGAATACTACCAATAAGGAAAAAGAAATGCAGATTTTACTTCATGTTGTAGATAATCCCCAGGTCGACAGCCATCAAAATCTCTCATCTCAATGTACGGCTAATCGCACCACGAGAAAATACAAGTATCATTCCTTTCATTTGGAACTACACCAAGAACTTCAAGACCATGATTTTGAACGACGAGTAATCTTTTGTACCACCATGAATGGAGGTGGTGTGTGGAATTATTGGTCCATATTTTTTCCGCGAACCGCTTAACGGACCTAGATATATAAATTTTTTGCAAAACGAATTACCCCAGCTTCTTGAAGAAGTTGATAACTTTGAAAGGGAACTAATGTGAATTCAACAAGACTGAGCTCCAGCTCATTACCACCGGGAAGTTCGGAAATTTTTAAACTATCGTTACCCACAAAAATGGATCGGTAGGGATGGATTCATTCAGTGGTCCCCTCGATCATGTGACTTAACACCTTTAGACTCCTTTTTCTGGGGCTACATTAAAGATCGTGTTTATATGAATCCCCCTACAATACCAGTAGATATTGAAAATAGGATCCGGGATGCGTGCAGGACAATAACGCCCTTTATGCTAAGGAAAGTGAAGGAAAATATAGTAAAATGACTAAACATGTGTATTCAAGTAGACGGGCATATTTTTGAACCTTTATTACGTCATAATAATTAATCATTAGATAACTTAAACTACATTAAAATTATTATTAACTATTTGTTTATGTTTTCACAATAGCGTAAGTGTATTAAAAACAAGGGAAAAATTGAAAAATTCAAAATAAATCGAAAACTATTAGAAATAGGTATATGACATACTTAATAAAAGTTAGAAGGTTTTGTAAAATCTATCAGAAAAAATAATAATGTACATGGTCTGCCATTTAAAAAATTTATTTTGAACGCCCTGTAGCATTTAACTCAAATTTCTTTACATATATATTTTTTTCATCTCTATAGAACGCTCGTACTAATTATGAATATTCCACCTTCAGAAACAATGGCAGTTTTTAACAAAACTGAAAACTAGTATTTTTTTTTTTTAAAAATTGAAATATTAGAAAAACTACTAAGTTTAAGTATATAACATTATTAGTAAAAAAGTTATAAAATTTTACGCAGAATTTAAAAATAATTCTTCTATTTAAAAAAACATATGTTATATCTGCCATACTTTTTTGAAGTACCCTGTATACTCAAAAATAATTTCAAACTGTGCACCTTAACATTCTCTGAAACTACTGTATTTAACATTTTTTCGTCATTCCCGAAACAAATGAGATATTGAACTTTACTCTATCGTTGAGTCACCCTGTACATACATGTTTGCTTGCTCTATAAGCTCGAATGTTACCTCGTACCTATATAGCTGTTGGTAATTGTGCGCAACCGATAAATAATATTCATGTGACGCTATTATCTCACGCTACAATTAGGTTACCTTCTGTTAACGACTCAGTACAAATTTGAAATTGCTACATTTCCTACACAATCGTTGAGAGCGTATCTATCTACTGATTTTTAAAAGTTTGGCGAAGTCGCTACTGTGACTTACGAAAAATTATAAATCACGTTCCACAGAATATTCCTTATCCAGAACTAAAGTGTTCAGATGGCCTTTTTAGTGGGCCGAGAAGACATAGACGACGAACCTCTTGCGGAAAGACCGTCAACCTCAAAAATATACGCCCATATAGAAACAATGATGACCCTTGTGATGTCAAGTCGTCTACTGACATTTCAAATGATCAGAGGTCAGTTAAATTTGAAGCAGATGCATCAGATTTTAACAGGGATTGAATACTGAATAAAATATGCATCAAGATTTAGGTCTGAGCAGAAGGTCAATCGAAGATATGTATGTCCTAAAGTCCGTTTGTTTGAAGTTGATAGCACGCAACATGGGTTATAAACATTAAAAGTCATAAACCATAAGCGTCCAAAATTTCTCTGCCAATTATTTGAATTTTTAGTTTTGATCACCTTTATTTTCTACCTTTTAATGTTAACATAAAAAAAATGGAAGCAAAAATGTAGTGGAATGGGAGTCCCAGTACGAGAAGATTACTTATATACTCTAAGTTTCGCAGACGACCAAGTAATCATAGCGCAAGATGAGGAAGACCTCAGTTATATGGTAAGAAAACTGAATGAAGAATACACTAAAGCAGGATTAGCATTAAACTTTGATAAAACGGAATATCTAACAACAAAGGAGGGAAACGTGGAGAATCTAGAAGTCGATAACGAAACGATAATCAAAGGAACCGGTAGATTTAAATATTTAGGAACCATCATTTCAAAAAACGCAACATCAGAAGAAGAGATTAAAGCTAGATTAGGACAAACGCGGACATGCATAAGACAATTAAATTCGATCCTGTGGGACAAGCACATTACAAAGAGAAACAAAACACGCATATACAAATCAATAATACAAAGCATAATGACATACGGGTCAGAAACATGGAAGATCAACAAAAGAAATAAATCTAAAATTAACGCGGTAGAGATGGAGTATTGGAGAAGATGTTGTAGAGTTACACGTATGGAGAGAATAACAAATGAAGAAATAAGAAGCAGAATGAACATCAAAGAGAACGCAATAAACACCATTGAAGAAAAACGATTAAAATGGTATAGACACATAAGACGGAGCGAAGATAATAGGTGGATAAAGAAAATAACGGAGTGGAGCCCTATAGGGAGAAGAAAAAGAGGAAGACCCAGACGATCGTGGAGAGACGATGTGGACGAGGCTATGGAGGACAGGAGTCTAACAGATGGAGACTGGGGAGATAGAAAAATCCTTGATATATATATATATATATATATATATATATATATATATATATATATATATATATATATAGAATAAAGAAAGAAAGCAAAAAATTGCCGTATCTACCAAAATTATTAAAAATACAATCTTAGTTGGGAAACTCGGCAAATTTGAGCGTGATAAGAGATCACACAATTTTCATTAAGCCAATATTTCGGTCCTGGATTAGGACCTTCTTCAGGGCAGAACTGAAAAGAAGAACAGAGCGTATTCACTGATCGTCTCTGGGACAACTTTAAATTAATGATGTTATCATTAGGTTGTTATAATAAATAAAATTAGTGTAGAACAAGAATAAGATATTAGTCATAATAAGTTAAAAAACTCACATGAGAAGTGCAAAGATTTCGTTAGCCTGAATGGCCGTAGGTTATACATACAAAAGTTGTTACATATAAAAGTTGGTTAATCCATAAAATATATAAAAATACACATTAAAACACTGTAGACAAAATTCTAAAAAACAAATTTAAAACATGGATGTAATTGGGAACCTTGGATGTTGAGAACATCGGTAATTATTTCACTTGTGACCACCACATATGGCCACCGCCATTTAGGAAAAATGACAAGCCCGACAGAGATAAGGGGTTTAGTCAAGAAAACTCAATTAACCAGAATGCGGGGTCGACACCTGGAAGGAACAGATAGAAAAGAAGTGCAAATATTGGACCCTAAGTGAGAGAGAGATAGCCAATTGAGCGACCAAAAAGCTCGGTATGTGGTAGCGGAAGGATAAATCATAACCTAATTATAAGTAAATGGTGAGCGAGGGAGCGAGAGAGAGAGTGACAATAATGAGAGCAACGAAGAAGAAGATTATCTAATGAAATAATTATTAATTTATTAATTTCTTGTTGGAATCTGATTGGAGGAAGAGATTGTTGGCAAAAAACCAATGAAGACTGGAGGCACCAGGAGGTGTTAGAGGGGTGACGCAAAGTACTGTCAATGGAAGGAAGACAGTAATCGCTAGGTGCAAAAAATGGCCCAGATAAAATGGAAGGAATCTGTGGAGCCCAGAATCAAGGAGAACCGTAAATAAAGAGAGGAAGGAGGAGAGAAACCCTGGAAATTACGGAGCTAAAAAAGAGACGACCAACGCGGTTCAGATGGATCATAAAACACTTGAAGACAGGGAATTATTGTGTGAAGTTGATTTATCACAGGAGAGGAGGAAACTATATATGTTACTAAGACCATCCAGGTCGGTTCTTTTATTGATATTAAGGTGATTTTCCTGGATGTAACACATCTCAAGGAATTCTCTCTTGGAAAGATTGTTAGAGAAATGAAGAATTTTGGGTTCCCTGAAATTAAAAGAATGACCATTGTCAACAGAATGGGTCGCCAAGGCATATCGGTGTGGATGGCATCTAGTGTCACTTTTATGGAGTGCAATACGACGATTCAAGGATTGAGAAGTTTAGCCAATGTAGATTGATGGACAATTGAGGCAGGAAATTCCTTCCGCTACCACATACCGGGCTTTTAGGTCGCTCAATTGGCTATCTCTCTCTCACTTAGGGTCCAATATTTGCACTTCTTTTCTATCGGTTCCGTCCAGGTGTCGACCCCGCATTCTGGTTAATTGAGTTTTCTTGACTAAACCCCTTATCTCTGTCGGGCAGCTGTCTCCTGTCGTCCTTGTCATTTTTCCTAAATGGCGGTGGCCATATGTGGTGGTCACAAGTGAAATAATTAACGATGTTCTCAACATCCAAGGTTCCCAATTACATCCATGTTTTAAATTTGTTTTTTAGAATTTTGTCTACAGTGTTTTAATGTGTATTTTATATATTTTATGGATTAACCAACTTTTATATGTAACAACTTTTGTATGTATAACCTACGGCCATTCAGGCTAACGAAATCTTTGCACTTCTCATGTGAGTTTTTTAACTTATTATGACTAATATCTTATTCTTGTTCTACACTAATTTTATTTATTATAACAACCTAATGATAACATCATTAATTTAAAGTTGTCCCAGAGACGATCAGTGAATACGTTCTGTTCTTCTTTTCAGTTCTGCCCTGAAGAAGGTCCTAATCCAGGACCGAAATATTGGCTTAATGAAAATTGTGTGATCTCTTATCACGCCCAAATTTGCCGAGTTCCCCAACTAAGATTGTATATATATATATATATATATATATATATATATATATATATATATATATATATATATATATATATATATATATATATATATATATATATATGTATATATAACATATATATATATATATATATATATATATATATATATATATATATATATATATATATATATATATACATATATTTTCTATCTCTATACAACAGTGCGATCTTTTCTACAAAATATTTTATTACATGCCTTCTAATCTTTACAATAAGCTATATAAATTAACGCATTTCCAAGTTTATTTTAATGAGTAACTGATGAAACTAAAAATCTTATTTGTATGATGAAGGCCTAAACGAGTACAATTAACAGTTCTTAAGAACTAGAAATCTACAGTGTTATAAAGCTTAATGATGATAGGTACAATTAAATTTGGGATTTTAGCAGTTATTGGAATATAATTAACCAAAGTAGTTATCAGTAGGTAGGTGCCTAAGTACCTAAGTATGCAATATAAATATTCCGTGTAAGTATAAAAATAAAGCAAAAACCTATAATATGCTTAGTTCAAATCAGAACAACGATGGCTTCAGCTTTCAGTTTTTCCCCGGTCAAACTCTGTAAAACCGCATTTTCCCTGAGAGAAAAAACAATGATACTTAACGTCCACGACGATCTAGTGCATCAACAGCCAACAAGCCAAGTCCATGAAATTGTCGAAACCTGTGCCAACATGACGGGAGTTGGATCAGCAACTATTTACAGATTTCTAAAAAAAAAGAAAACGTGGTCCTTGCAACGAACCTCAGAATCACAAAGGAAAGGAGCCCTTAGAGGTTGATGAAGGCTTTAAAAACCCAATAAGAAGAAAAGTACACCATGTGTTTTATTAAGAAAAATATACCTACACTACATAAAGTTTAGCAAGAAATCAGAGAAGACCAGGGCTTACCAGATTTAAAGAAATGGAAACCTGAATTTTCGTTAGGAAAAACACAATAGAAAATCTGTTCTTATCTATAAAACAAAAACAATTTGTTGGAGAAGAGAATATCTACAGCAATCAAAACATTTCGAGCCGAAGAAAGAAATATTTTTTATTTAGATGAGACTTGGGTTAATGAGGAACACACAGTCAAATGAATTACAACCCCCTTCAGAAAAAGGTCGCAGGCTAATTATAGCACATATCGGTACTGAAAACGGATTTCTCGACGGTGCACTGTGCGAAATTTCTTGAGTTTACCGGAACTTAATTATTTAAACCAGTAAAACAGTTCTATTTGTTGGATTTTTAAAATTTTTAATGAAAATTAATGTGTTTTATTTAAAGTTTTTCAGTTTATTTGTGTTTTTTATTATAGAACAATTAAAAAAAACATACATTTTGTAACAACATTTTGAACATCTATTCAGAACGAGACTCATTGCAATCGTCTGAAGACTCGCAATCATTACATGGGTCTGCAAATCTTTCTAACAACTCTAAAACTTCTGGCGTAACTTCACTATTGGGTGCTTTACGAAGACTAGCGATGTACGGATCCGATGAAATAAGCAGTCGATTAAATAAATCCGTATTTGTGTCAGTAGTATAACAAGCGGGGTTCTGGATCACCTCGATGGCCACTTTTTCCTTCAGCAGTGGTCCATGACCTCTACTTGACCTTTTTACAAGAAGTCCTGAAAAATGTCCTGAAATCTAGAAGAAGTGCTGAAAATCCGAAGAAGTAGTCGTCAATGACGTCACTCGTCCAGTGGTTGTTGAACAGTGCCCTTTTGGCATATTTCCTGAATTTCTTGAAGAAGTGTATACCTGTTTACCTGTTTACCTGTACCTGTTGTCACCTAATTACCTGTACCTGTATACCTGTGTTACCTGTAATTTACCTGTAATATCTGAAGAAGTTTTGACGTCACTCGTCCAGTGGATGTATCTCAGTGCCTTTTTGTCACTTTTGTTGACCTTGGGGACTTAGAATAAATGTGTGTTAAATGTTGTGTATTAAATTAAATTAAATAAGTTAAAAAAAGTCATGTCTGTAGTAGGATTTGAACCTACATAAGTTGGTTTCAATACTGCAAAACCTGGGGACTTATCCTACTTAGCCAAATAGGATTCGTAATAGAGAATGCAATTGTTGGGATGACATAAAAAAGGATTGGTGAATAATATGTGAAAAGTCTGCAAAGTTGAAATTTGTACAAGAAGTAGTCGTCAATGACGTAAATTGTCCAGTGGATGTTGAATCAGTGCCTCTTTGGCAATATAAGTTGTCTAAAAGGTGTAAAATTAGAGGTAAATAGGTGTAAGATAGGTGTAAATAGATGTGAATAGGTGTAAGTGTGTATGAGAAGAAGTCTGCAAGAAGTAGTCGTCAATGACGTAAATTGTCCAGTGGATGTTGAATCAGTGCCTTTTTGGTAAAATAAAATTTGTCTAAGAGGTGTTTTAATGTTAGATGTGTGTAAGCTTATTAGTTAAGAAAGTGCAAGAAGTAGTCGTCAATGAGTTAAAATTTGTCCAGTGGCTGTTGAACAGTGCCTTTTTGTCAAGTTTAGATGTTTGAAAATGTCTTTCTAGAGGTAGATAGTCTGCAAGAAGTGATCGTCAATGACGTCACAAGTCCAGTAGATGTGGAAACAGGGTATCTTAACTTCATTAAAAACTTTGTAAACTTCTGTTAGAGGAGAAGTTGTGTGGAGGCTCGTTGTGTAAAAGTGGATCAATAAGTAATATTTCAGTAGTAAATGTGAGCAAAAAGACCTTATTAGGTAGTATATTTGATGTAAAATTTGTTAAATGTTCCCCTATAAAGTTGTTTGGCGCCGTAAAGTCGGTAAAAATGTCGAAGATAAGGCAAAATGTAAACAAAAAGTATGAATAATGTGTGATTCATGGTACTTTTTGAAGTAAAATTGAGTAAACAAGTGACTTGTTAGGTCAGCAAAGTAGATAAGAGAGGTCAAAAATAGTTGATAAGAGATGAGTGAATGTATGTGAGAATGTAAGAAATAGCAAAAAGTTGTATTAATAGGAAAATTCCATGCAAATAATTGAAAGAGCAAGAAATTTATTTGGCTGTGGGAAAGTTAAAGGCAAAAGTTGTTGTTTGTTCTCAAGTTATTATAGTGATATGAAATGAGCCTAAGTAAATTTAAAACGAGTTTGTCCTCGTTTGGATTGTAAATCTTAGTAAAATATTTGTTAAAAATGAGATGAGCCTAGCCTAGCCTGGTCTCGTTGTGGGAACGTTAAATATAATATGAGAGGAGAATAAAACACAAGTATGAGTACATGGAGAAATATATTAATAAATTCTAAAAAGCAAAATGTTATAAAAAATAAAGTAGATATAAGAAACTATAACATAATTGAACCATTCATATGTTATTTTGTTGGTTTCCAAGGTTTAATTGGAGAGCGGAAAAAGTAACAGTATGATGTTGTTAATCCACAGTATTTACATTTTGAATTCGGTTGAATAGGTTTTTTTTTATGCATTTATCACATATTATAATTAGTAATCCTTCACAACCAGCACATTCCTTATAATCATATGTATCAATCTGACAGTCAATACATTTGAATATCTGAAACGTAAAATATTAATAAGTAACATATGTATGGTTCAATTTCTTACAATAAAATTTTAAAACAAGATTTTCTTTATTTTTTGTATACAGTTAAAACACAGTTCAGTCCTTTTTTCTCTTTTTGTTTAAGTAGTTATTGAAATATTTTTGATAATAAATAAATGTTGATTCTTGGTAGTCGAGTTCATTTTTCACTCTTTTCCAATATAAATGTGTAACAGAATCAAATAATTCTGCTAAATGGAAACGATGTTGCATTTCAATCCATTCCCAGTCGTACATCGGTTGGCTTTGATACATCAGAAAAACCTCTTCGATGAAATTAGTATCAAGTTCGTTTTCAATGATTTTCAGTTTTTCCTTTTCTGGGATATCGACATCAAAGAGTTGCTATAAGTAAAATTATGAATCAGGAATTTTCTCATAACAGTACAAGTCCTGTATAGATAGTTCGGTAGTAGTAGTAGGAACCATAATAACATGAAGAGCCAAGGAATTTGAACAAAAACAGAAAAATTTTGCACATTGTTGGCAAAATTGACTACCATTTCGATAAAGATGATGATTATAGGCATTTGGCATTAAGTTAATAAATTGTTGTTCCCCTTCAAAAGAAGGAGAATGATGTTGAGCCTGAAAATATGCATTATATTATTATTATAGACTGATATTGCTTGGAAATTTTATTACATTTGTTGAGTAGCATCATTTAGAGGGAAAAACGGTTAAACTGAATAAATAGTAAAATAGATTACTTTTTTAAAAGGAAGAATATGAAGGATCATCATTATAACCCCAGGGTATAGTGTCTGTGTAAATATAATTAACGATTCGTTTGTCATCATAGGGACTTAAACCTGTTTTCTGTTGTTCGACTGTATAAACGTTATGTTTTTCGTTACGTATAGAATTTTGAGTTACTTCAATTTTGTTGTGGTTAAATAAACATTGATAATAATCTTCGAATGAAATTAATTTTAGAGCAGAAGACTGAACACCTTTGGCTTTTTTGACTATTCCAACATTTGAGATAATCTTTGAGTTGAGTTGTTCGATAACATTATTATTATTATTGTTGTTATTAAGCACTTTAAAAGTATACATTTTAGATCGTAATCCAATAAATTCAGTCATGATTTTTCCATTATTTTCATCCTTCATGAGACCATAGATTTTCTTATTTTTAAGCGGTATATTATAAATATTATTTTCGGGATAGTCAGAAGTATCAAACATGTGGATATCGTCTTTAATATGTATATAAATATCATCTACGTTGAACTGGTATATAAGACTGTCGGTGTCTGTATATAACAATTTTGAGTTCGAACCAAATTTTTGTTTAATGTAATTGTAGTGAAAATTATATAAAATAGTTTTTGATATGTCTAGAATTGACATTCCAAGATAAATAGGTTTATTGAATTTCACATTTAATCTTTTCATTTCAATTAGAACCAGGTCTTTGCCAAAAACCTCACAACTATGAAAATTAGGCTGAGAAATATAATAATTTGCACCATATCGTCCTGACCATTTGTTCACCAATTTTACATCTCTATATTTTCGAACGTTTTCAATCGTTTTACCATATGGAGCAAGATTCATTAATTTAAAGAAATTTTTGTCAAAATCATTTTTACTTAATTTACGGAGCTCAGTATTTACATCAATATATTTTTTTAACCAAGAAGATTGTTTGAACTTTAAACACCTGTGAAATTTTGTAACTTTTAATCCTAATTGCATAGCTTGTTGTAGAGCTAAATAGTGAATAACATATTTTTTCTTATTATAAAGAGTTGTTAGTAGTTTGGGAAAATTAGAGTCTGATACTGGTGGTACTAAATGCTCAGGACAAAGTGGTAGATCTTTATGAAGATTAAATAGTTCTTTAGGATAATGAAGGTCTACTTCAAAAATATAACCGTAATCGTTATCCCGAGGAATATTCAATATATTGTCTTCTTGATAGAAGTCATCTACCCATTTAAAATCTCCTGTAGGCAATGGAAAACTCATGGCTGCTCCATAGAGGTTATTTACATCAAAATACATAAGAAAAGTGGAAGGTTCATTGCTATTATATTCGTTATTCATGTATTTATTATTTGCTTTACCGTATCTATTAGAACATTGTGAAATACCTCCTCTAATACCCTTTTCAATAAACATAATCATATCAATGTCAGTTAACAATTCTAACTTTACGTCGGTTATTCGAAGCATACTGTCAAAAGCCAAACCGGGGGCTGTAAAATAGTGGAGGCTGTCCAATTCATATGTAGTTAAACAGAGCTTTCGAAAATTTTCAAAAACGTCAGCAAGAAGTAAGACATCGGTTTTCAAATAGAGTTCAGCATATTCTTGAAGATTTTGTATATTAAAAGTATTCCATACTTTGCAAGCATGTTCATACTGTTGTACGGTTATATTAGAATTTGTAATTTTACTAAAAAATTTATCTATAGGTGGTAAAGACTTTTCTTGTAATTTTTCCCAACTGTCAATATATTCATAAGGAAAGACTCCTTTCCTCGTAACTAATTTAAATTGAGTATCATCTTTATAAGCTCTTTTCGTAATACTTTTCTGATCATCATCAAGATAGGATGCTAATTTATCTAGACTACTCGCCATAAACCGATAAGAATCTAAAAATCGGAATTGAACCTTTGAGTTTTCCACATATTTTGTAAATGATATATATTTTTCCTTGTTAATTGGAAGTAAACTTATTGATCCTTTCATTTCTGTACAAAGGGCTCTAATCAAAAAATGACTATCGTAACCGGAAAGGTTGTGAAAAAGAACAGGTATTACCATTTTATTTTTAAAATTTACATTGCAAGAGTTGTGAGCTGCTCCTCTAAAATCACCAGTTAAATGACAGTGGTCTATTACCTTATAATCATTCGAATCTGTTAAAAAGGGTTTTGAACAAATGTGACAAGTTTTCGCATGATAAAATTCCTCAGTTTGTTGTTTCGTTAAGGATAATTTAATAGGATTTGAATATATTGCCTGTACTTGTTGTGCAATTTTTTCCAGTTCTCTAACAAACCATACCTGACAATTTTCACCCGTATACATTTGAAATTTTGAAAGAGAATCATCATAGGAACATTTTTAAATAGTAAGCAATACTAAAAGGTTCATGTTTCTGATATTTTTTGGATTTCTTAGTGGTATGCTCATCAAGGTAATTTATAAGCATACTTTCTAAATCTGCATAAATTGCAAATGGAACTTTCAATTTGTTTGAAAAATTCTTAAAAGTTAAAATATTCTCATTTTCTTTGGGTAAGGTAATTTTAGATTTATTTAGTATCTTACAATCAGTTAAATGTTTAGCCAGGTTTGATTCGCTTATAAAGTGATTAAAACATCTCTCACAAAACCATTTTTTATTTTGAATATTTCCTACTTGTTTGCTTACTAAACGACTTAAATTCTTAATATATGCAAAATGGAATTTATTATTAGGGTTGGAATACTCAATTTCAAAGGAATCATCATCATCATCATCATCATCATCATCATCAGAATCTTCATTATCAAGAGTTAAAATAAGTAAATTGATTTTAGTTGAAAATTTTGTATTAGTCAACATTAAAGGTAAAATTTCCTGGTTTTTTACACAGAAAATATTTATAGCCAATTTATTAAGTGCTTCAAATCGAGGAATATCTTTTAATACTATAGGAAATGTAATTCCTTCGTATTTTAATACTCGACTAAAATGTGGATAAGATGAAGTACGTGTAACATTGTTGTCAGCTGGATATAAAGCACATACAACAGACCATAGAAAGCAATAAGGATCATTATTTTTAATATTCACAACACTTTTAGTATTTTGAATGAATTTAGGTACTGTTACATATGTGGAAAACCCTCCACCTATGGGATTATATTTGTTTAAATTTACTTTCAAGTGCCATATTTCACATAAGGCCCAACCGCTGTCTTTTTCCTGAAAATCTTCTAAATTTCCTAAAATTTTATCAACTACATTCATCTTATACCACTCAGTCAAGTTGGTATTCTGATCAATTATTTGGTTTTTAGTTGAAAAATGTTTAATGGATGTGTCAGCAGTTTGAGTTTTTATAAATAGACCACAAAAGTTAACATTTACTTTAAGCATAGTCAATTGTTTGAGTTCCTTTTTAATTCGCAGAGAAAATACACGAAAAGCTTTTTGTAGAAATTCCTTAGGTTCTTTATACTTAAAATTTGTTATAACTCCGGTTTTTATGCGTCCCTGAAAACAGGAATCGACATTTTGCCAAATCAATTTCCTATTTATCAAAGATTTATTAGTTTTAAGATGAATTTTAAATTTTGCTAAATAATTTTTCAAAATGCATAAATTTGATTCCACTTTACTTAAACTATTCACACAGACTTTGTTTTTTAAACCCTTTGTTAAAATAGCAATATTTTTCTTTAAGATAATTATATGTCTTTTATATTCTTCATTTGTTTTAAGTAATCTACTTACTAATTCGGTCGACCGTACGATTTCTGTGGAATAGTAATCCAACACTTTGGAACTGCTCTTGTTGCTACTGTTGTTGCTACTGTTGTTGCTACTGTTGTTGACAGAAGACATATTTCTTAGTTAAATGTAATAACCGGTATACTATTTTTTTGTTCAAGTTAAACGTTTGAACTGACGACTATATTAAATAAATCGTTCTATTTATGTTTTAAACTTTATAGATTTGTTTTACTTAATTAGTTTTGATTTATTGCAAAAACAAGTTAATTAGTATAACGGGATAAATATCGAAAAAACATGTTTTTAATAACAAATGGAAATTTTGCATGATGCAATCTTATATTTTATTTCATTTGTTGTCTGCAACGTGACTAGAGATCTCTGACGAAACAGTTTGGATCTAGTATATAAGGACAATTAAAATTTTGTTTTTTGGTATTATTGATATAACAGTACAGTGAATAATTTTACATTATGGCTAATACTCCATGTACTCTTGTTCTTTTCTCCGAGGATACCATTAATTTTCCTCTTCGTTATTTGAATGTGCTTGTTAAGGAACTCTTTCAGTAAGTTTATTTCTTTTAATTTCTAATATTGTTTTATTTTTTACTAAAACTCAGATTTTAATAAGAAATATTATTTATTGTGCATGTTATTTGTAGATACGGAGTGAGATCCATTAAAACCAGAGGAGATAAAGTGTACGTTTATCTTTCCTATTGTCCTAAGGGTAACAAGTTGAGACAAAAGCTGGGAAATTTACCTGTGCGTTATATGCGTACTAAAATTGATAATGAAGAAGATTTTAAGATATTGGAGAAAGTTGCAAAGATGTATAAATTTAATCTTCTCGATGAGGAAGAGTCTGATGCACCTCAATCGATAACAATGAAGACTTCTTCTCCTGCTTTAGAGGAAGGAACCTCCTCATCTCCACCTCGAAGGAAAAAGACTAAATTAACCGTTGAAGAAGTTTATACGGACAGTGAAGAGGATTCTGATAAGGAAAATGTACTCGATACTGCTATTGGTAATAATATCAAATAGGATTTTTCATACATATTTTAATAATGTTTTACGTTTCAGATAGGGATTAAAAATGTATCCAGATTATGACTATAAGAAGAATATTGTTATGGAACAAAAATGAAATCATACAAAATTTCTATTAATATTTATTTATTTACATTATATTTGTGTATGTATAAAACATTTTTTCTTAATAATAAAATAAATTTTAGTACATAAGAGAGTTTGTTGTTTTATTGATTTGTAATATATTCTCTTAAAAAACCTTAACAGTACTGGTTAGAGGGTTATATCTAACTAATCGATCGTGTAGGATTAAACAATAGGCAGTTGTATCTTTGGACACGTTTTTACTGGTTTCAAATTCAATGCGTATATCGACAGCTCCTCCTTTCAATATATCTTCGCTCTGTCGAGAACAGTCAATTACCACTAGAGGTGTATGTGATTTAAATCTTAGAGGATAGACACATGGATCGTTGATTGTTGTATAATAGTAGGATTTTTGAAATTGTGCATACATTTCATAGAGAATTGAATATTTGTTAGAGTCAAAATCTAAGTTTAAATTGTCGTAGGGAAACACCTCCGAATTTAAGTAGACTTTTAAATTAGTCAAATTGAGGTGATTAAAAGTACTCATATCTTTGTCAAGTTTGTTTTTCATAGCTGTTTGAAAACCAATGATGATAAAACGTGGTTTTTTTCCAATTGATTGGAAGATTTTACAGCCCAAGTATGATTTTTAGCTTGTTGCAACTGTGGATATTCATGTAATTCCCAACTACGAAAAGCCATATTTAAATCCTTGTTGCTCTCAAATTGTTTGAGTAATCGTAACTTTTGATGATCGCTCACTGAAATGTGTGGCATCTTCCAAAGCACCTTGTTCAAAGTCACTTTATAATTTTCCTTTTTATCTGTAATTTGTTGAATACCATTTAAATCTGTACTGCTTCTGATTAATATCAATTCTTGACGTAGATTCATTACAATTTTATGAAAATCTTCAGCAAAACCCATCATAATTTTTAGTGGAATGCAAACACTGAAATTTCCACTTACATCTACTAGAATAGGAATCTCTTTTTCACACCATCCTGCATTTTGTAATCTATTACTATCGGTTGGAGTAAATGATACGAGACCTTTTAAGGTTGTAGTTATTCCAGGATTTCTAACACGATCAATTACTACTCCTCCTAGTTCATAACGAATTTCTTCAAATAGATACATTATACCATTGTTGATAAAATGTATATTTTCACTATAAGTATTGTCATTTTTCAACAATTTTCCTTCAATATACAAAAAACTTTGACTGGGCAACGTATAAAGATCCTGTGTTTGAATAGGTATTCTAATTTCATCGTTGTTACTTAGAGTTGACGACGAATAAGGTTGATGAGTATGATATTGATAACTAACAATTGCATCGTCATGTAACACACTTTCTCCAACTTTTAGTATGTTATAACTCATTTTCTTCTTCTTCTTCTTTGTCCTTGTATTTACACTTACACCTAATTATTAGGAAAATTCTCTCAATACTTGTACTAATTTGTAACTTAAATCTACACCAAAATAGTCTTATTTTGTTTGCAATGTTGTTTATTAATTTTTCAATTTAAATCCCAAAGAATGTAAAACAGCTTTATTCTCAGGAGTTAATTCTTTCAATGGTCGTTGTAAACTGAGACGTTTATCCTTCCTACAGGTTTTATATTCAGTTTGTTGATTATAATGATTATAGTCCCAGAATGGTATGTCAAATGAATTATGGTTGTATATAAATACCATATTTAAACTCTTTTTAAGTGTAAACGTGCTGTGACCAACTCTTTTCTAAAATTAACTAAATTACCATGTTGATCGGTGATTTTAAGCTGAATTTCATCTATATAACGTGTATTGATTGGTAAATATATGACATTTGATGGGTTCTCCAATATTTTATATCCAGGTTCTACATTAGGATAAAACATGTGAATTATATGCACATGCGCTTCATTATTATATGAATTGTTTACTAAATTACATTCAATACAGATGGAATTCACCTTGAAAATATCTACAGGATTTTCAGATATGTACTGTGTATTCGGTTTTAGGACAATTTTACCAAATCCCAATAGTTTTCCTATAGAATTTTCTTGAGTAAAATCAATTTTTACTGTACATTTAATTTCACACTTGAGAGTATTCAAGTTTGCACTAAGAAATAATTTCGGTCTATCTTCTTCCTTGGATTGTAGGCTTATTTGTTCGAGTAAATATTTGTATATATCTCTAAGTTCGTACGATCCTTCTGGTAAAACAATCTTATTGTTGTCTTTTCCATAGTGAAAGGTATTATTGGTTTTGTCAACATTTGGAATTGAATAATAACTGGCAAAATTAATCAACCCCAAAACAAACTCTTCGTTTTCGTTTAATACAATAGGAGGATAAATATTTGTTGTCAATATAGATTCATTTCCTGACAATGTAAATGTGTAGGACATTTTTTTTGTTGAATATTAGTTCTAATCAGTTCAAAATAATATAAATAACTAACACAATATCTACTTGTAAATTGCTTTTATTTTAAACATACAGGATTATACAGAAAGTTTAAACATAAATGACCACAAATAATAGAATTATAAGACTGATAAGAAGCATGATTATAATATATAGTACTTGGTTCCTTGGATTGAAAATACAGTTGTGTTTCGATTGGTGGTAACAAATTTCCAAAACTATCAAAATAATAAATGATTGATCCATATTTTTTGTAAGCAGTCCAATGAGTACCAGGACCAGAATCGTTATCCAAATTAATAACTCCTGATTCATATTCATAAATTTTTCTAGGTAACCTATCCTTCATAAAGACTCCTCGAAAATGGGGAATTTTCAACTTTTTAGCATACATTTCCATTTCGATATTCGTTAAAGCCCGATTGGGTAATGTTATTGGTACTTTCGGTGAGGAGGAAGACGATGATGAAAAAACAGTCCCATTCCAGTTTTATAGGGTCTTAAATAGAGACCTTTCCCCATAGCAATTGACTCCATTGTTTTATTATGACGTTGACTTTCATGTAATTGTTGTTTAGCTGATCGAGCATCATTAACGGCCTTTGCTATTCCTGCTGCTCCTCCACTCAAAGCCCCTAAGGCACTAAGACCTGCAAATATAGGTATTAAGGGTAAAATTCCTCCAGTTTTAGGAATTTAATAACCCGAGGTGTGTTGATTTTTCCTTTTTCATTTTTAACCGTTTTAATTGCAATATTAAGCGCACTGTTTATACTTGTAGGCTTTACTTTTAAAATATTCCTCTTTATTTTCTTTGCCACAGATTGAAAACTTAATCTTTTCTTATTTTTCCTTCTTATTTGTTTTTTACGTTTTCCTCCCCTTTGTCTCTTCTTAGATTTAATCTCTTTTCTTTTCCTACGATTACGACTATTACTGACTGCCATAATAATAATAAGTGTTCCCTTTGGTTGAAAGGTTTGTAATGAACTAAACTATATTTAATAAGACTTTCCTATATAACTGTATTTATAATTTAAATTTTTTACTATAATCCTCATCAAATTCTTCTTCACTGCTAATACTATCACGTTTTCGTTTTTGACTAGTACTAGTATCCATATCCATGTCAAATGTAGGAGTATTAGTAGTAGGTGGTTCTTCTGAAATATTTAATTTACGTTTTCGACTCTGCTTTTGTTGTTTTTGTTGTCGTCGTTGTTTAATATCTCGCTTAAGTCTCTTTTCTAACAATTTTACATCTGTTTCTTGAATATTATTATCAAGTTTCCTCTTTCTGTTACTACGTGGTACTTCTGTGGTATTTGATAATTTATTTGCTGCTATCCTTTCCTTAATTTTTCTTTCGTGATAATTATAAATTGGTTTTTCTTTTTCATCCTCGTATTCATCCTCATCTTCACTACTATCTATTTGAGGTTTCTTATTCTTAATAGTTTTCTTCTTAATAGTATTCTTAATAGTTTTCGTTTTAGTAGTAGCTGATTTATTTTTATTAGTAGCAGCTGATTTATTTTTAGTAGTAGTAGCTGATTTATTTTTAGGAGCTTTTATTTTCTTGTCAGCATTTGTTTTTAAGTTATTGGTCTTTTCCAACAACGTTTCCATTTTTGTTAAATAATTTTGCGTTGATTTTACACTTTGCTTAATAATACCTGTGGTTTGTTTAATGTTCTTCTTCGTTTCATTCATAATATACTGATTAGTTTTATCATTCTCATTTATTTTATCTTGTTTACTATCCCTTCCTTTTCTACTATAACCCATACCTAACTTAAGTTTACTGTCCATGGCAGCAGATACACCTATAGCTGCAATTTTTTCCTTCCAAGATGCATCCTGTGCATTAATTCGAGTTAAAGCATTTTTAAGTAAAATTTTATCAGCCTGATGACGATCAGGTAAGGCAGTATAATTTGAATAGGCTATATCATGCTCTCTACAAGCTTCATCGAGAGGATTAATGCCTTTTTCACCACGAGCTAGACGTTCTTGTAGTTTTGTACCGGGTCCACAAAATTGATAACCCGGTAAATGTACTTCAAATGGAAGTTTATTTATAACAGTATTTAAAAGTCCACTCCCTTGAAATGTACTGTCACTAGAATAGTATTTCATTTTTCGAAAACAAACTATATACTAACTATAAATTTAACAAACATCCTATTTTATACTTATTTCTATTCTAACTTTGAATGTGTTGTGTAAGATGAAGAGAATTGTTCAACAAAAAACTAGACTAAAAGTTGAAAATCACGATTTACAAGAATTTAAGAACAATGTTAAACATAGTATCTTATTACCCTCTACGATGCGATGTATTATTTCAGGTCCTAGTAATTGTGGAAAAACTTCAACTATGTTAAGTCTTCTTGAACATCCGAATGGTTTAAAATTTGAGAATGTTTACCTGTATTCGAAATCGTTATATCAACCTAAATATATTTATTTGGAACAATTATTAAAACCTGTCAAGGGAATAGGATATTTCGCCTTCGATAACAGTGAACAAATAATAACACCGTCAGAGGCAAAACGTAATTCTGTATTTATATTCGATGATGTAGCCTGTGACAAACAAGATGTAATACGAGAGTACTTTAGTATGGGTCGTCACAACAACATTGACTGTTTTTATTTGTGTCAAACCTATGCAAAAATCCCAAAACATTTAATACGAGACAATGCCAATGTACTTATTTTTATTCAAACAGGATGATTTAAATTTACGACATGTCTATTCCGATCATGTTGGTACCGATATGTCATTTGAACGTTTTAAAAAGATCTGTTCTTTTTGTTGGAATAAAACATTTGGATTCTTATCACTTTTTAAGGACAACAAAATTGATGAAGGAAGATATCGTTATGGTTTGGACAGTTATATATATTTAAATTGATGTTTATATACAATTAATATTCACTTAAACGTCTTTCAAACAAGATGGCTAACAGGAAGAATACAAGCTCAAGTAAAAAGAGTGTTAAACAAAAATTAACACACAAACGAAGAGATATCAAAAATAAATTAAATCTTTTAAAACATGATCAAATTGCACATGAAACTTTATTTCAACCAATAACGAAACATTTACAAAATATTGAAAATAAATTGGATCCAAAAAAATTTGAAATACCAACAACAAAAACTCTTGAAGCACCTCCTGAGGTAAATATAAAATCTGAAGAATCTGATTATGAAGATGATGAGTATGAAGGAGATGAATATGATGATGATGAACTGGAAGAAACTGATAAAGATTCGATAGCATCTGAACCTATCCCGACAACTTACACCGATACACCTAGAGGAATGATGGCAATTAAACCACCTATGTCAGCAGCAGCACCTATCAAGAGAAAATTGCATTTTACTACAACATCTAAGCCATACAGTTTAAGAAAACATCTCGTTAAAGATATTCAAAAGGAACATTTCGATGAGGAAGCCAAAAGACAAAAAAATTACGAAGATCAATTAAATAAAACCATAGAAGAGAAATCCTTATCAGATTATTATGAACAATATAATCCTTTACCTGCAAAATATATTAAAATGTATCTTAAGAATCCGAAAGGTAAAGGTGATTCTGAGGGAAAATTTAGAGTAAAATTTGATAAAGACATTGAACGATTTTCAATAGGTAATCAAACTATTAATTTCGATGGACCCGATCTCATAATTGGATCTAAAAAATATAGAGGTACCAATGGTTTATATGGACTACTTTTTAATAGAAATCCACCAAATAAATATACTAAAAATGATGCTAAACATTATGCTGAAATTCTATCTGATTCAAGTGCAATAAGAGATATTAAAACTATACAACATAGCAAATTTAAGAAAATTATTAAACCAAATTTAAATAAAATAGAAAAACAGATTCGGAAGACGAAGAAGAATCAGACAACTCTGAAAGAGTAGGACATGGTATGTTTATGAAAGTTACAAATAATCCAATCGATTATGTATACTGGGATGATCCAAATGAGTTGGTTGAACGATTAAAATTATTAGTTGCCTCTGAAACAGCTGGCAATACAAGTCACACAAACGAGATCAACTCTATTATTGAAGAATTACGTGAAGCTAATATTATTGAATAATGTCCAACTATGCAACTAAAGTAAAGAAACAAATCGTTGAAGAAATTCATAGACCTGCAAGGAAAAATTTTAAACGTAGAAGAGTCATTTTAAAATCACTTTTAGATCTAATGCAAGCCGATTTGGTAGAAATGCGAGAATTTGAAAAAGAAAATAAAGGATTTAAATACATATTAGTTGTAATTAATTGTTTTTCCAAATACGTATGGGCCTATCCATTAAAGACAAAAACATCTAATGAAGTAGCACATGCTCTTGAAAATGTTTTTAAACAACAGATTCCAATCAATTTGTGTACAGATTCTGGTGGAGAATTTACGGGAAAGGAAGTACAAAACCTTTTGAGAAAATATAATATTTTACATTATGTCGTTTACAGTGAAAAGAAGGCATCAATTGTGGAACGTGTTAACAGAACCCTTAAGAGTATGATGTGGAAAGAATTTAGTATTCAAGGATCCTATAAGTGGGTTAAATTACTACCGAAAATCATCCATATTTATAATAATAAAAAACATAGAACTATAGGTCTAAAACCTAGTGAGGTAACTAAAAAAAACATGAAAAATTTCTACTTGACACGGTTTATAATAACATAAAGATGACTACACTTCAAACAAAATATAAAGTAGGAGATCATGTACGCATTTCAAACTTAGAGGTGTTTTTGACAAACATTACAAACCAAATTGGTCTACGGAAATATTTACTATTAAAAAGGTACAATATACAAACCCCGTTACGTATTTACTTCAAGATGAACACAATCAAGACATTAAAGGTGGATTTTATGAACTCCAACTGCAAAAAGTTAAATATCCAGATATTTATTTAGTTGAAAAAGTAATAAAACGACAAGGAAATAAAGTACTTGTAAAATGGTTAGGTTTTGATAATAAACACAATAGTTGGATCGATAAAACTAATGTTCAGTAATAAGTAGTAGTAGTAGGAATATTTTTCTATATAAGATTGAGATTTATCTAACAAAACTTAGTTCAATAACAGGTATCTGAGATAAAACTATCATTAAAAATGCCAGTTGTTGTACGAATAAAATGTCCCAAATGTAGAGGAGAAACAGATCTGTATAATGAAAGATGTTTGGCATGTGATTCTAAAAAGATTTTCAAATTAATGGATGGTGCAAAACACATGCCATCAAGGTATATTACCAGTAAAGAACAACAAGGAAATGCCAGAGAAGCCAACGAAAGACAAGGAAACAGATGATTTGAATGAATTATATTAAACAATATAAATTTATGTATAGTAACATTTTGTAACATTTTGCATTTTAGAATTTATTAATATATTTCTCCATGTACTCATACTTGTGTTTTATTCTCCTCTCATATTATATTTAACGTTCCCACAACGAGACCAGGCTAGGCTAGGCTCATCTCATTTTTAACAAATATTTTACTAAGATTTACAATCCAAACGAGGACAAACTCGTTTTAAATTTACTTAGGCTCATTTCATATCACTATAATAACTTGAGAACAAACAACAACTTTTGCCTTTAACTTTCCCACAGCCAAATAAATTTCTTGCTCTTTCAATTATTTGCATGGAATTTTCCTATTAATACAACTTTTTGCTATTTCTTACATTCTCACATACATTCACTCATCTCTTATCAACTATTTTTGACC
Source organism: Pachyrhynchus sulphureomaculatus (assembly GCA_019049505.1). Taxonomy (NCBI): domain Eukaryota; kingdom Metazoa; phylum Arthropoda; class Insecta; order Coleoptera; family Curculionidae; genus Pachyrhynchus; species Pachyrhynchus sulphureomaculatus. Next base: position 97,889,335 of record CM032448.1, read on the forward strand.
TCTCTTATCTACTTTGCTGACCTAACAAGTCACTTGTTTACTCAATTTTACTTCAAAAAGTACCATGAATCACACATTATTCATACTTTTTGTTTACATTTTGCCTTATCTTCGACATTTTTACCGACTTTACGGCGCCAAACAACTTTATAGGGGAACATTTAACAAATTTTTACATCGAATATACTACCTAATAAGGTCTTTTTGCTCACATTTACTACTGAAATATTACTTATTGATCCACTTTTACACAACGAGCCTCCACACAACTTCTCCTCTAACAGAAGTTTACAAAGTTTTTAATGAAGTTAAGATACCCTGTTTCCACATCTACTGGACTTGTGACGTCATTGACGATCACTTCTTGCAGACTATCTACCTCTAGAAAGACATTTTCAAACATCTAAACTTGACAAAAAGGCACTGTTCAACAGCCACTGGACAAATTTTAACTCATTGACGACTACTTCTTGCACTTTCTTAACTAATAAGCTTACACACATCTAACATTAAAACACCTCTTAGACAAATTTTATTTTACCAAAAAGGCACTGATTCAACATCCACTGGACAATTTACGTCATTGACGACTACTTCTTGCAGACTTCTTCTCATACACACTTACACCTATTCACATCTATTTACACCTATCTTACACCTATTTACCTCTAATTTTTACACCTTTTAGACAACTTATATTGCCAAAGAGGCACTGATTCAACATCCACTGGACAATTTACGTCATTGACGACTAATTCTTGTACAAATTTCAACTTTGCAGACTTTTCACATATTATTCACCAATCCTTTTTTATGTCATCCCAACAATTGCATTCTCTATTACGAATCCTATTTGGCTAAGTAGGATAAGTCCCCAGGTTTTGCAGTATTGAAACCAACTTATGTAGGTTCAAATCCTACTACAGACATGACTTTTTTTAACTTATTTAATTTAATTTAATACACAACATTTAACACACATTTATTCTAAGTCCCCAAGGTCAACAAAAGTGACAAAAAGGCACTGAGATACATCCACTGGACGAGTGACGTCAAAACTTCTTCAGATATTACAGGTAAATTACAGGTAACACAGGTATACAGGTACAGGTAATTAGGTGACAACAGGTACAGGTAAACAGGTAAACAGGTATACACTTCTTCAAGAAATTCAGGAAATATGCCAAAAGGGCACTGTTCAACAACCACTGGACGAGTGACGTCCATTGACGACTACTTCTTCGGATTTTCAGCACTTCTTCTAGATTTCAGGACATTTTTCAGGACTTCTTGTAAAAGGTCAAGTAGAGGTCATGGACCACTGCTGAAGGAAAAAGTGGCCATCGAGGTGATCCAGAACCCCGCTTGTTATACTACTTGTGTCAATTCAGGATGTTTTTCTAGTAAAAAGTTCGCGATATTTTCTGCAGTCTTTGTTTCTTGCCTCCTGAGCTTCTTCAGAAAATTGTCCGATCGGAAGAATGCAAGAGGCTATAATATAGTTTCCATGACAAAGGACTTTATGCACACTTACGGGCATTGAGTACCAGAAATATTCTTTCAAATACAATTCCAAAGTTTCTCTTGCATATTCGCCGAACTTTTCTGAATCAATTTTAAGACCACAATTTAGGCACTCTAACAGCACATGAAAACGCTTGATCAAATCTAAATTAACGCCAGTTTATTTCGGAAGACTTTTCGGCATTTCTAAAGAATTTCCTCGCGGTATTACCATCGTTTGTGTTTCCGGTCTGCTGTTTTGGCATATCTATAAACAAGCCAAGCTCCTCTTTGAATTTTTGTTGAATGTATTTTTTCTTCTCTGCAACTTTTTTTTATTTTCTGCTCCACGAGCTTGCCATGCCTTATATATCCAGTTTGTACGATATATGTAAAATAGATTCCAAAAACCTTATCCATGCATGGAGGGGTGATAGTCCAAGGGATATAAAAAGGATTCATTTATATTTTTTTGAGGTATATCGCAGATGTTGTTCATTTCACTACGTTTAGCCCCACATAAGTAGCATGTTTGTGATGATGCACAGGATGATACAGCGTTGCATACTTTACCGTCAATCATACAAAAGATCATATTTGCTGTAACCTGAAATTGCTTGCCATCTACAAGTATAGTGGTTGGAGTAAGTTGAGATATTTGTTCTTTCACTTTGTTTACTTTTGAGGTAATTACACTGACTGTTTTTTGACAAAAACGAACTTAATGGGGCGACAGTACCGTGTGGAAGAAGAAGCAGGGTTTTTCCCAAATTACTGACTGATTATCACCATTATCATTTACGGAACACATTTGGATTGGTACCATTGATACACTAAACATACTATCATCAGAGCTATGTTTGTCCATATACTTTTGTCGATAATTAACTTGTTCCGCCCCATCACAATCCCACTTTACGATAATATTTAGTGCTTTAACGTTTGATAAAGTTCTAAGAATTCCTTCTAGCCCTGTACAAAGTCTTGCTACGGTATGATTTATAAGCGACTGAACTGATACTTCAGCTGAAACTTCAGTTATTATTATGTCCTTTGGATAGCACAATCTCTTTGCCTCTTTTACAACATTAATAAGATGGATACAAAGTGCAACGGTGATTTTTTGCTTGATCTCGAACAATGTTGTACTGATTGACGATAAGTTTGCATCAATAAGTAGCGCCAGAGCCTGGTCTGGAGTTAATTTTCGTGGCTGTTTGAAGAAGACATGCGAGCCTTCTTGATTTTTGCTACCCCTTTCTATAGAACCAGATGCCAGTTCCTTGACAATCGCTGCAGAGTTTCGTTTTCCAGATTGGTATAGCTTTGTTGCAGTTTCTTTGGCTAACTCGTCTTGACTACCGGACTTCAAAAGATGATGCACTTTTCTGTTTTGCACTTTAGGATGACAATCCCTAAATTCTTTTTTTGGTCTGCCTGCATTGGTCCTCGATCCACTAGGCAATGCGTCCCTTACAGCATTTGAAAATTTTACATTATTTTCAAGCCAGCTAGCATTTTTATTCAGAAATGATGCTAAATTTCGATTGGATTCCCTCCACCTTTTTTGTATTTTACAAACCAGCGCACGAAGAGTTGCCTTTAAACTGCAAAGAACGTCAGATGTTAGCATTGGTGAGCCTATTTTTTCCAAAACAAAACCAGTGATGGCGTCTGATGTCGGTTCTTCCTTCCACTTTTGGAAATATGCAGTTATATGAAATTTGCAAAGTCATTCTGGAAAATGTTTAATTTAAAAGAAGATCGCAAAATATCACAGAAGATCTTTTGTGTTTCCAACAGAGGAAAAAAAACCTTTCAAATTTTGTGCGTTTCAAGCTGGTATTATGTAGTATCACTTTTTAAAGTCTCCACTGAAGTTAAAATGTAAATTTTACTTACTTCTTAAAAATCACTTTTTTTCACGAACAAATCACACACGAGTAAGAAAAGATTTTGCAATTATTTAAATGCCAATAATTGACAATTCTCTTATAAAATAAATGAAGAAAAAAATCATGGCCTACTGACTTGCCGTTTGTATGTACCACTCTATTAACTTAAACAAATCGAATAGCTTTCTGTAGGCAAAAAGTATGATTGAATAAGTAATGCAACTTTCAGGTGCATTTTGACTGAGTATGAGGTTTTAGAGGTGGGATATTAACCTACCAAAATAATGAATAATCTTATACATTTTACCTATTTCAAAAATTGAATAAAGTTCCGCTAAACTTCCTAAATTTCGCACTGTGCGGTGGCTTGCTGGAATTCGAATCAAAGTCAACTAAAGATTACCATGAGGAGATGACGGCCAATGTTTTTGAGGAGTACTGCCAACGAATGATTGAATGTATACCAGCAGAATCAGTTATAGTATTAGACAATGCCCCATGCCATTTTCAATTATTAGATCGTCCTCCCGACAAATTCATGGATGAAAGCGAATCTTCTTCAATGGATAAGAGACAAAAATCTCAAACATAAAGATGGTGTGTTAAAAGCGGAACTTCTCAAAATTACGAAACAAAATAAGGCAGAGTTCAAGAAATACGCAGTCGATGAGATGGCAAAGGAAAGGAATATCACAGTGCTTAGATTACCTCCATATCATTGGGAATTAAATCCCATAGAGCTAATTTAGACACAAATGAAAGGTTTCGTTGCAAGGGAAAACACCACCTTCAAACTTCAAGACGAAAGGCAATTGTTATTCGCCGGAATAGAGAGGATCAAAGAGGATAATTTGAAAAATGCCATTCGACATGTTATAGAACAAGAAAATAAAATGTGGAAAACTTGACGAATATATCGAAGAAACTGTGGAAATAGAACCCTTAATTATCAATTTAAGAGAAGTCGAGTCTTCAGATTTTGAAGATGATGATTGTTTTTGATTGTTAATTAAAGTACTTATATATCGTGAATTGTGAATTTGTTTATATACATAGATCTATAGATTAAAAAAAATTTTGGTAATAATTAGCTGTGAAAAAAATCTGTTGCTGATGGATTCCGCATAACTTGACCGAAACTTAAAAACAGGCCCGTGTCAATTGATGTAAGGATATGCTCAAAAACTTCGATCAAGGACATACAAAGTTCATATACAACATGGTAACAGGAGACAAAACTTCGATATATTCGTACGAACAAGATTAACCGAATCCAACAAAAGCGGTTCGTTCGCGAAGCACTTCCAAGAACATGATCGCTTGTTTCTTTGGTTATACTAGACATGTTGCAACCATTGCTTTAGATGAGCGAAGAACAGTTAATGCTAAATGGTATACAACAATTTGTTTGCCAGAAATCATCGATCAAATCAGAAAAAACAACCGAATACGTCGCATCATTCTTCATCATGACAATGCCAGCTCTCACACAGCACGCCCAAACAATTGATTACAGGAAAAACATCGAATTAATGTCTCATTGGCCGTATTCACCTGATTTATCGCCTAACGACATCTTTTTGTTCCCGAAACTCAAAAAAAAGGGTGAACAACGATTTTCATCACCTGAAAAAAGTTGTTGAAAAAACCATGTTTCAACTTCAAAGTGGAAAAAATATTTCGAGAATTGGTTCGAACGCATGCAAACGTATATAAATCTTAAAGGCGAATATTTTGAATAAACAATAAAACGATTTATACCAAAAAAATTGTTTTCTTTCATTGTTTTTATAAAAACATAAAAGGTTGCCCTCGTACTATAATATACGATATATAATTTACATTTTAAATCAGCGAAGTTAATATTTATTTTATTGTTTCTTTTTATATAAGAAATTCCCGCTAATAAGGATATTTTTAAATTTATTTAGTGATTATGTCGCAACATTATAGTTCATAATTGTTTACAACATGATTATTTCTTTCAAAAATAGCGACACTACACACACTACCTTCCCAACTCCAGACAGTGCAGAACAAGACCCTAAGGAAGATCACTGTAGCCCCATGATTCATAAGAAAACCGACAAATACACAGAGACCTCGGTATGCCTACCTTAAAGGCATACATGAGGAAAATCCAGCTGAAGTTTTTGGAGAAGACGTCCCAACACCCCAATCCATGCATCAGGGATGCCTTCCAACTCCCACCCACATGCCGCCGCTAATTCCCGAAACCGTCTGACCCTCTCTCGGTTGAAGACGATGACCCCCTCGCCCGCCGTGACAGAAAATTGTTAATCTAGATTAAGTTATAATAAGTCCTAGTTTAAGTTAACCCTAAGTCCTAAGTTAAGTTAGCCTAGGTCTTAGGCTAAGGTAGTTTTAAGTCTTTGGATAAGAAAATCATGTAACCAGAAACATACTTCCTAGGTTAAATTTGTATGGGACTACTAGTTTAAGAGCTTAGGTTAAGGTAGGATAAGCAAACAGTCACATTAAGTTTTTGTCTTTTTCATAAAATATAAGTAAGAAGCGCACCCTTACGTTTATACTCCAATAAAGACAACAGAGACACTACCTTGTCATATATGTAAAAAAAACAAAAAAAATTTCGATTCTATACTAATTTATTAAATCGATAAAATAAAAAATTATGATCTGTTTTTACGACACATCTTGTGCGTATTTTTTCCGGATAAAATCTAGCATATAATCTGACTTCGTACTTCCTGCATCTTTACAAAAAATTTCCAAGATTCGTCCAGCGATATTTGTGCCACGCTGAAACAGACAAAAGGAAAGGTTATAAGTAGAGACCGGATTATATGCATTTGCATATTTTCATATGTCTTTGCATATTTAGACTATTCTCACCGATTGCATATTTTACCCAAAATCTAGTAATGATGCATATTTTCCCTATATTTACAATATTTCTCGGTATTACTAGGCAATTGAATTGCTCAGGGTATTGTTAATGTCGTCGTTTGGATCCGATCTTATCGCTGGGACATTACCTGCACTAGTCTAAACATCGATTAGGTTATAGTGGCAACGGAATACCCAAAATTACAACGGTTATTTTATTCCTTTGTTTCTTGGTCGGGATATTAAGTGATAAGTAGATAGTTTCTAAGAATATTTGTTTGAGCGTGGATTAAATAAACAATTTTCTCGAAGACGAATTTTTATTTTAAAACAATATATCAGTTTTAACATTACTGTTGTCGCGCTTGCATCAGTGTAGTCTTTTTGCAATTTTAACGTGTTGTGTTAAAGTTTAACGTGTACCATGCCACCGCCAAAAAAAAGTGTCTCTTCGTGGGTAGCTGATTATCCTGGAACATTTACATACGACGGAAATGTTTTATATTCTCGAGTTTGCGAGAAAAATGTTTCGTACACAAAAAAGTTTCAAATTGACCAGCGTGTCAAGACAAGTCTTCATATCGCAGGAGTGCAAAAAAAAGGTCCACGACAACAACTTATAACAGCAGCAAGTAGCAGTGATTCCACTTCTATAGACAAACAAAAAAACCACTTTAGCATGGATTTATGTGAAGCATTGCTTGCAAGTAATATTCCTCTCCACGAACTTACAAATCCTACATTCAAAGATTTTCTGCGAAAATATTGCTTGAATCAATTCAGTTAATGAATAAAATCCGTCAAATAAACTCCACATTGCCAGATGTATTCCCGCGTAGAGTTAAAGAAAAGTTTGAAAACATTTTGTGCAATAATCCAGGCTTTGAACCTTTATGTCAAAGTGATCGTTTTATTAATGGGACGGGTATCAGAAATAATAACATAGCACCCAAATTCAAATACTGCCCAGTTTACCCCAGTGGATGTGGAACGGTCTTTTTCCACTTATAAAAAATATTTTAAGTGATCGAAGACACAATCTTACTACCCAACATTTGGAACAATACCTTATTGTTTACGTGTACAAGAACACAAATGTTAAATAATTTAAAAAAAAAAAAACCGGTCAAGTGCAAGTTGAACTTGCGCAATTAGTGTTCCGTACGTTGATTGCTTTTAAGATAAAAAAATTTGTTACAGATGTATAAAATGATCAGTGACTTCACAAAACACACCCCAAATGACTTTTTCAACAAAGTTTGTTTCCAATCTTTACTGAAATCTGATGACCTTGAAATTTTTGTTTTTTTTAAATACCAGAAAAATTATTAAAGGTAATGCACTCGTGATAATTTTCGTTCAATCTACACCCCGTGGAGAATATTCCGGAATTTTTTCAAAATTTTTCGATAAGTACTTTTCGAGATAAGGCGCGGGACAGCGATTTTTCGCGATTTTTTAAAAATAATACAAAGAAAAGTGGGCGCAAGTATTACATTATATATACGTTTTTTACTCATGTTTTCACAAGCTTCCATTTGACACCACACTCGATGACCTAGTAAAAAATTTTTTTTTCACTTCCGATTTCACCCCCCAAAACTAACCCCTTAAGTCAAAATTTAACTCTTAAAAACTACATGGCTCTGATGAGGCCAACAATTCCTATATTATTCCAAATTTCAACTTTCTATGTCAAATAGTTTCGAAGAAAATCGGGTGTGACAGACAGAGAAACAGACAGACACCGAAGTGATCTTATAAGTGTTCCGTACGGAACACTAAAAATGTTAAATAATTGTTAATTAAATTTAAACATCGTCGATAACTTGTTAATTTTATGCTGTTTTTGAAATAAAAAACTAAAAATTACTACTTTTATTATTATTTAATATTGCATATTTTGACCCTATTTCATGCATATTTTAAGCATTTTTCATGCATATTTGCATGCATATTTCAAGATTTTTTATGTTGCATATAATCCGGTCTCTAGTTATAAGTGTTCATTTATTTTAGCCGTCATTTTTCCGAATTTACTGTAATGTTAGATATTAGATTGACACTGTCATCAAGGACAATAATGGCCGTATTTATTGTCATTTAGTTTTTAAGTTTTTTATTAAATTATATAATATGATTCAGTGTATCTTAGTTTTTGATTGAGATGCTTTTAAAAGTTCTTCTTCTTCGTCCGACTTATAGCTAGGCACTATTGCCTGTTTTCTTTGTTCCCTGCTCTATAGATCGTCGCTCCATCTCTTTCTTGGACGTCCCATTAATTTTCTTCCATTCGGTGACTTGTCTCTTGCTATCCATACTATCCTGTTGTTTGCCATTCTTCCTACGTGTTGATCCCATTCCACTTTTCTTCCTCTTATCCACTGGTTGATATTTTTTATATTACATGTGCGTCTTATGTCTTCAGTCCTGTCCCTATTTTTTTTTATCGTTCACCGCCCCCCTGAGTAGAGATTTTAGCCTTTTCCACATTCTAAGAAAATCGGCGAGGATATCGTAATACCCGTCAACGTTATCCAAGTGCCAAAACATATATTTCTATGTCTTTCTCAGCACCCTTTAGACAACGTCGGGGTAGTGCTGCCTTGGACGTTATTGTATTTCTGCGAACACCTACTACCTATGTACGTGGCCAGACCAAATATACTTAAATCTATAATCTATAATATATGTAAAATGCAACGCCTCTCTGTCTGTCTGTCTGTCCGTTTAGCGCGCTTATCACTGGAGAACCACTTATCCGATTTACGTAATTTTTTTTTAAACTTACATATGTTCTCTGGCCAGGTTATAGGCTATATTTTATTACGATAGGTAGCATAAGAAATGAACAGTGACGATAATAGTGAATGAAGTCGGAAAAAAGTTTGCCTCTAGCGCGTTCCCTTGCAATACACAGCCTAAACCATTAAATATGTAACAATATTATGTAGCAGAGAATATCTATTATATATATAAAATGGAATGTCTTTCTGTCTGTCTGTCCATTAGTACGTTTATCACGCGAGAATCACTTATCCGATTTACGTGTTTTTTTTTAAATTCATACATAGATTCTTTGGCCAGGTTATATAATAATAATCTATATCTATAATATATATAAATGCAACGTCTCTCTGTCTGTCTGTCTGTCCGTTAGTGCGCTTATCCCTCGAGAAACCATTTATCGATTTTTTACGTGATTTTTTAAATTCATACATATGTTCCCTGAACAAGTTATAGATATATATTTTATTACATCTATAATATATATATAAAATGCAACGTATCTCTGTCTGTCTGTCTGTCCGTTAGTGCGCTTATCACTATAGAACCACTTATCCGAATTTACGTGCTTTTTTTTTTAAACATGCTAAACCATTAAATATGGAACAATATGATGTAGCAAAGAATATCTATAATATATATAAAATGCAACGTTTCTCTGTCTGTCTGTCGGTTAGTGCGCTTATCACTCGAGAACCACTTGTCCGATTTACGTGCTTTTTTTTTTAAATATACATATGTTCTCTGGTCAGGTTTTATAGAATATATTTTATTACGTTAGGTGACATGAGGAATAAGCAGTCACGATAATAGTGAATCAAGTCGGAGAAAAGTTTGCGGCTAACACGTTCTCTTGCAATACACTGCTTAAAGCATTAAATATGGAACAATATCATGTATCAAAGAATATAGTATATATAAAATGCAACGTTTCCCTATCTGTCTGTCTGTCCGTTAGTGCGCTTATCCCTCGAGAACCACTTATCCGATTTACGTGTTTTTATAAATTTATCCATAATTCGATAAAGTATAGATAATGAGAGATAAGGTGAGATAATGGGGGATAAGTATAAATAATGGGAGATAAGGAGAAATAATGGGAGATAAGCAGAGATAAGTCTAGATAATGGGAGTTGTGGTGAGATAATGGGAAATAAGGAGAAATAAATGGGAGATAAGGAGAAAATATTGCGAGATAAGTCGAGATAAGCCTAGATAATGGGGAGATAAAGTGAGATAATGGAAGATAAGGGGAAATAATGGGAGATAAGGAAGAAATAATGGGAGATGACCAGAGATAAGCCTAGATAATGGAAAATTATGTTAGAGATAATGGGAAATAAGGAGAAATAATGGGAGATAAGGGGGAAATAATGGCAGATATTTTATAACTTTAGATAACATAAGGAATAAGCAGTGACGATAGTAGTGAATCAAGTCCACGCGAGCGGAGCCGCGGGCACTGTTAGTAATTTAATAAATAAGTATACCGACCTGCGGGATTGAACTCTCGACCTTTTGCAACGTAAGCATGGT
>CM032448.1:97900026-97925809 GCA_019049505.1 Pachyrhynchus sulphureomaculatus
AATCAATATTTAGTTTGGGCTAAAATTAACCTCCGTATTATGAATACCGTATAAATGTAAATTGCAAAAAGTTATTGCACTTTAATGTGTTCCAGTAAACATTTGTCAACAATTATCGTGAGTTCTCACGGCACGAGTCATATTTAGTAAAAATATTCTTGAATCAAAGCTTTGAGGCAATAATCCTGTAAAAGTTGTTGGATGGAAAGTTTTATTCGCTGTTTCTGCTATTAAGTCATTCTACAAATAAATTGAGTTATAAATCTTAAAAATAACCTTCAAGATTTATGTTATTGTTTATAGCAAACATTTTGAAGAAAAAGGGAAATATTGAAAATGTTCTTCGTATGATAGTATTGTGTTTTTGATCAAGGGATTAAACATTTTTAATGCCTAATTTTGTAATTTTTTAGAAAATCTATTTTACTTCTACTAGAAACCAAATTGTCGTTAGATTTTGTAAATATAATTAAATTCATAAAAAATACATAGTTCTCAATGAATATCTGATAATTTTGATGCTTGTTCTTTTGAGAGTTTCTACAGTGCTGTGGATAAAAATGTTAACTTTCTTAACCGCAAAAAAATGTATTTACAATTCTACAATATTTTTTCATGAAACTAATTGAATTCGTAATATATATTACGCATTTAAAAATTTTAAATATGTTTAACTCACTTTAAATTCTACATAATTAGGATAGTTAAGGTTTTTTACTTGATAATGAAATCATGTTTCAGGGCGTTACGAAATTTATTAGCACTATGAACATTGGGCCTTTACTGGCCGAAAAATCTAAATATATTAATAATATTTAACCTATATTTAATTTTACTATAGTTAAATTTAATATAATAATCGGGTTATTATATGCATTCTTTAAAATTAACATTAATCATATGTTTCTTCATCATCCTTAATTTAATATAAAATTTTATATGAAAGTTAATATTATATAAACAATGACGACAGTTTTTTTAAACTCTATTACTGGAAAATTTACTAGTTTTATGAGAAAATATTGTTGAGTTTTAAATACGTTTGTAACAGTAAGCTTTAAAATGTTTTTATGTCCCTATTTTCTTCTCAGCACTTATGTAGAGGTTAATAAGAAAAAATAAATGTAGACAACAATCTGACTCCAAGTGATTTAACGCATGTGTATAAAAGTTCTTTAATTTTATAACATTCAAAAAAAAATTATAATTTTTTCTTATTCAATAAATTATAGTTTTACATCCATTCATCATATTTATGCATACGCACAGAATATTTAAACAAATTAATAAAAAATTTTATACGAACTAAGAGACATTTCTGAAAAATACACCTCACCACAACGTCACATAACATTTGGTAGAATTTTTACCAAACAATATAAAAATAAACTATTATTTATTATTAATTGCCAAATACGTCGTTCCCTATGTGGGGCGCCATTATAGTTTCCACATAATATTTATTTCCTGTTCCTACAAGTGGCATTTTTAATTTAAATAATAATTATTCTTGTGAGTTTGACGGAACTAATGAAGTTTAATGTTTTATTTCCCGAAATGTATTTTAATCAATATTTAGTTTGGGCTAAAATTAGCCTCCATATTATAATACCATATAAAACTATTTCTTTTGTCAAATGTACACGAATATAAATTGCAAAACGTTATTGCATAGTGTGTTCCGGTAAACATTTGTCGACAATTATCGTTCGTATCGAGTCCTCACGGCATGAGTCATATTTAATAAAAATATTCTTGAATCAAAGTTTTGAGGCAATAATCCTGTAGAAATCTTAAGTTTTTGGATGGAAAGTTTTATTCGTTTTTTTTCTGTCAATAAGTCATTCTACAAGTAAATTGATTATATGAGTTATAAATCTTAAAAGTAACTTTCAAGATTTATTTTATTGTTTGATATACATAGTTAACATATTGAAAAAAAGGGAAATGTTCTTCCTATGATAACACTATCTTTTACAAAAGGATTAAACATTTTTAATGCCTTATTTTGTAGTTTTTTAGAAAATCTATTTTACTTCTACTAGAAACCTAATTGTCGTTAGATATTGTAAATATAAATAAATTGATAAAAAATACATAATTCTCAATGAATATCTGAAAATTTTGATGCTTCCTCTTTTGAGAATTGCTACAGCGCAGTGGGTACAAATGTTAACTTTCTTCACCACAAAAAAATGTATTTACCATTCTACAATATTTTTCCATGAAACTAATTGAATTCGTAATATATATTACGCATTTAAAAATTTTAAATATATTTAATTCACTTTAAATTCTACATAATTAGGATAGTTAAGGTTTTTTACTTGATAATGAAATGATTTTTCGGGGCGTTACGAAATTTATTAGCACTATGAACATTGGGCCTTTACTGGCTGAAAAATTTAAACATGTTAATAATATTTAACCTATATTTAATTTTACTATAATTAAATTTAAGATAATAATCTGGTTATTATATGCCTTCTTTAAAATTAACATTTATCATAATGTTTCATCATCATCCTTAATTTAATATAAAATTTCATATAAAAGTTAATATTGCATAAACAATGACGACAGTTTTTTTTAAACTCTGTTACTGGAAAATTTACTAGTTTTATGAGAAAATATTGTTGAGTTTTAAATACGTTTTTAACCTTGAGCTTTAAAATGTTTATGTCCCTATTTTCTTCTCAGCACTTATGTAGAGGTTAATAAGAAAAAATAAATGTAGACAACAATTTGACTCCAAGTGATATAACGCATGTGTATAAAAGTTGCTTAATTTTTTTATTATTCAAGAAATTATAGTTTTACATCCATTCATCATATTTATCCATATGCACAGAATATTTAAACAAATTAATGAAAAATTTTATACGAACTAAGAGATATTTCTGAAAAATACACCTCACTACAACGTCACACAATATTTCAAAGAATTTTTACCAAACAATACGAAAATAAACCATTATTAATTATTATTAATTGCCAAATACGTCGTGCCCTATGTGGGACGCCATTATAATCTCCACATAATATTTAATCCCTGTTTCTGCAAGTGGCATTTTTAATTTAAATAATAATTATTCTGATAAGTTTGACGGAAGTAATGAAGTTTAATGTTTTATTTCCCGAAATGTATCTTAATCAATATTTAGTTTGGACTAAAATTAACCTCTATATTATGAATACCTTATAAAATTATTTCTCCCGAAAAATGTACACGAATGTAAATTGCAAAATGTTATTGCACTTTAACGTGCTCCAGTAAATATTTGTCAACAATTATCGTGAGTTCTTACGGCACGAGTTATATTTAATAAAAATATTCTTGAATCAAAGCTTTGAGGCAATAATCCTGTAAAAGTCTTAAGTTGTTGGATGGAAAGTTTTATTCGCTGTTTCTGTTACTAAGTCATTCTACAAATAAATTGATTATATTAATTATAAATCTTAAAACCTTCAAGATTTATGTTATTGTTTGATATGCATAGTAAACATTTTGAAGAAAAAGAGAAATATTGAAAATGTTCTTCGTCTGATATTACTGTGTTTTGAACCAAGGGATTAAACATTTTTAATGCCTTATTTTATAATTTTTTAGACAATCTCTTTTACTTCTACTAGGAACCAAATTGTCGTTAGATATTGTAAATATAAATAAATTCATAAAAATACGTAGTTCTCAATGAATATCTGAGAATTTTGATGCTCGTTCTTTTGAGAATTTCTACAGTGCAGTGGGTACAAATGTTAACTTTCTTCACCACAAAAAAATTATTTACAATTCCACAATATTTTTCCATGAAACTAATTGAATTCGTAATATATATTACGCATTTAAAAATTTTAAATATGTCCAAACCACTTTAAATTCTACATAATAAGGATAGTTAAGGTTTTTTACTTGATAATGAAAACATTTTTCAGGGTGTTACGAAATTTATTAGCACTATGAACATTGGCCTTCAGTGGCCGAAAAATAAAAACATGTTAATAATATTTAACTTATATTTAACTTTACTATAATTAAATTTATTATAATAATTGGGTTATTATATGCATTCTTCAAAATTAACATTTATCATATGTTTCATCATCATCCTTAATTTAATTTAAAATTATTGTTTGATATAAAAAGTGAATATTTTCGTGCCAAATTTCAACTTTCTATGTCAAATAGTTTCGGAGAAAATCGGGCATGACAAATACCGAACTGATCCCATAAATGTTCCGTACGGAACGCTAAAAATAAAACACACGTACTAAACTCCAAACAATAACCTCAAAAGGTATCAGTATATAAACATTAAGATTAATGCGCGTACGCATGCTTTAGCTTGAGAAGATGCAGGAAAGGAACAACTACCAACTAATTACAAGTTATAGTGTTGTCACATTTCAACGAAACTTATTTTATTTAATTAATTTTTAAAAAAACAAAATTTCCCGTTGTTACGGTATATATTCTTGTCTAATTTTTCGTGACGGATCTTGAGATACGCTTTACCTTGTAAATAAGAAAATAATATATTTTATTATTTGAAGTTGGATTCACTGTTAAAAGTTTTTCAGTAATAATTAGAAATATCAAATGTTTTAAATGAAAATTAATTAAAAACACAAAAATCATATCTGTGTAATTGTAAAATTACATAAAAAATAAAATTATGACTATAAGTTTGTTTATTTTAATGCCAGAATAACAAAGATATTAATTAAATTAATATTTCACATACTTTTGTCTCCGATTGTATCTCCCAAACATCCTTAAGTGTATTAAATTCTCGTTCGCACGGTTTTATTTGTTATGTAGATAATAAAACTGATAAAGTTTATTGTTTTAAAATGTTTTACTCAATATACCAGTAAAATGATAATAACCCATTAACCAAATATCTACAGTACACATGAGGTACGGTTTCAATTTAATAAAAGTAACACGCTCTTGTTTTCTTTTACAACAATTTCACTCTTATGACTTTTTTCGTTTATGTGTGTATAATCAATTATGCTAATTAAATTACAAAAAAAAAATCATGTTCTATTATATTTAGGTTACGAAATTGCTCCACACAAAATAGAGTTTTATATGATACTAGCCAGGCCCGCGGCTCCGCTCGCGTGGACTTGATTCACTACTGTCGTCACTGCTTATTTCTTATGTTACCCAACGTAATAAAATATCTCCCATTATTTCTCCTTATCTCCCAATATTTCTCCTTATTTCCCATTATCTCTACATAATTTCCATTATCTAGGCTTATCTCTGCTCATCTCCCATTATTTCTCCTTATCTCCCATTATTTCTCCTTATCTCCCATTATCTCACCTTATTTCCCATTATCTACCTTATTTCCCATTATCTAGGCTTATCTCGACTTATCTCCCATTATTTCTCCTTATCTCCCATTATCTCACCATAACTCCCATTATCTAGACTTATCTCTGCTTATCTCCCATTATCTCTCCTTATCTCCCATTATTTATACTTATCTCCCATTATCTCACCTTATCTCCCATTATCGAGGCTTATCTCGACTTATCTCCCATTATTTCTCCTTATCTCCCATTATCTCACCTTATCTCCCATTATCTAGGCTTATATCGAATTATATAGAACATAAGTATAAATTTATAAAAACACGTAAATCGGATAAGTGGTTCTCGAGGGATAAGCGCATTAACGGACAGACAGACAGACAGACAAACAGACAAACATTGCATTTTATATATATTATAGATATAGATTATTATTATTATTATATAACCTGGCCAAAGAATATATGCATAAATTTAAAAAAAGACAGGTAAATCGGATAAGTGATTCCCGCGTGATAAACGCACTAATGGACAGACAGACAGACAGAGAGACATTGCATTTTATATATATTATAGATTATACATTACAGATATTCTTTGCTACATAATATTGTTCCATATTTAATGGTTTAGGCGTATTGCAAAGGCACGCGCTAGCGGCAAACTTATTTCCGACATCATTCACTATTTTACGTCACTACTCATTCCTTATGCTACCTATCGTAATAAAATATAGCCTATAATCTGGCCAGAGAACATATGTATGTTTTAAAAAAAAAAGTACGGATAAGTGGTTCTTCAGTGATAAGCGCACTAACAGACAGACAGAGAGACGTTGCATTTTATATATATTATATATATATATATATATATATATATATATATATATATATATATATATATATATTATATATATATATATATATATATATATATATATATATATATATATATATATATATATATATATATATATATATATTATGTTTTACGTGTTCTTGGAATTAGATCATTAAAACTATTCTTGGATCTGTTATATATTTATTGACGTTTCGACCTTCGGAAGAGGTCTTCTTCAAAATTTGCTCTAAAAGATTACATTAGAAGAATTAAATATAGATAAGTAATTAATCAGTTTGTTGTGTGTTTGGGGGTTAAAATATTTTTATCTTTTCGTAGTTTTTAATTTAAGACACTTAACTGTATACATTAATGAGGACCTTACCTTGGAAAGTAGTTCATTTTGTGGGGTGTTAAGTTTAAATCACTGTTAAAATCACATTTTTTACTTTCTACAAAATTAAAAACTGCGAAAAGATACAAATATTTTATCCGCGAAACACACAACAAACTAATTAATTACTTATCTATATTTAATTCTTCTAATGTAATCTTTTAGAGCAAATTTTGAAGAAGACCTCTTCCGAAGGTCGAAACGTCAATAAATATATAACAGATCCAAGAATAGTTTTAATGATCTAATTTCAAGAACACGTAATATATAATATATATATATATATATATATATATATATATATATATATATATATATATATATATATATATGTATATATATATATATATATATATATATATATATATATATATATATATATATATATATAAATATATGTATATATATATATATATATATATATATATATATATATATATATATATATATATATATATATATATATATATATTGTTCCATATTTAATGCTTTCGGCAGTGTATTGCAAGAGAACGCGTTAGCGGCAAACTTTTCTCCAACTTGATTCACTATTGTCGTCGCTGCTTATTCCTTATGTCACCTAACGTAATAAAATATATCCTATAACCTGGGCAGAGAACATACGTATGTTTAAAAAAAAAGCACGTAAATCGGATAAGTTATTCTCCAGTGATAAGCGCACAAACGGACAAACAGACAGAGAGACGTTGCATTTTATGTATATTATAGATACCCTTTGCTACATGATATTGTTCCATATTTAGTGGTTTAGGCAGTGTATTGCAAGAGAACGCACTAGCGGTAAACTTTTTTCCGATTTGATTCACTATTATCGTCACTGCTTATTCCTCATGCTACCTAACTTAATAAAATATAGTCTATACCCTGGCCAGAGAACATATGTATATTTAAAAAAAAAGCACGTAAATCGGATAAGTGGTTCTCCAGTCATAAGCGCACTAACGGACGAACAGACAGACGGAGAGACGTTACATTTTATATATATTATAGATATAGATTATTATTATTATTATATAACCTGGCCAAAGAATATATGTATGACTTTAAAAAAAGACACGTAAATCGGATAAGTGGTTCTCGCGTGATAAACGCACTAATGGATAGACAGACAGAGAGACATTGCATTTTATATATATATATATATATATATATATATATATATATATATATATATATATATATATATATATATTATAGATTATAGATATCCTCTGCTACATAATATTGTTCCATATTTAATGATTTAGATTGTGTATTGCAAGAGAACGCGCTAGCGGCAAACTTTTTTCCGACTTCATTCACTAATATCGTCACTGCTCATTCCTTATGCTACCTATCGTAATTAAATATAGCCTATAACCTGGCGGGAGAACATATGTATGTTTTAAAAAAAAAAGTACGAAAATCGGATGAGTGGTTCTCCAGTGATAAGCGCACTAACAGACAGACAGATAGACAGACAGACAGAGAGACGTTGCATTTTATATATATATATATATATATATATATATATATATATATATTATAGATGTAATAAAATGCATATCTATAACCTGGTCAGAGAACACATGTATGAATTTAAAAAATCACGTAAATCGGATAAGGGGTTCTCGAGGGATAAGCGCACTAACGGACTGACAGACAGACAGAGAAATGTTGCATTTTATATATATTATAGATATAGATTCTTATTATTATTATTATATAAATTGGCCTAAGAATATATGTATGTATTTAAAAGAAGACACGTAAATCGGATATGTGGTTCTCGCGTGATAAACATACTAATGAACAGACAGACAGACAGAGAGACATTGCATTTTATATATATTGTAGATTATAGATAATCTCTGCTACATAATATTGTTCCATAATTAATGGTTTAGGCTGTGTATTGCAAAGGAACGCGCTAGCGGCAAACTTTTTTCCGACTTCACTCACTATTTTACGTCACTGCTCATTCGTTATGCTACCTATCGTAATAAACTTTAGCCTATAACCTGGCCAGAGAACATATGTATGTTTTTAAAAAAAAAGTACGTAAATCGGATAAGTGGTTCTCCAGTGATAAGCGCACTAACGGACAGACAGACAGACAGAGAGACGTTGCATTTTATATATATATTATATATATATATATATATATATATATATATATATATATATATATATATATATATATATGTATATATATATATATATATATATATATATATATATATATATATATGTATATATTTATATATATATATATATATATATATATATATATATATATATATATATATATATATATATATATATATTTATGGCTAATCGTGGTTGTAAAAACTCTTCCAACACTTTGTTATATATGTGGTGAGTTTGTAGTTAAACAATATCAAAGGAACATTACTGACTTTGTAAAAAAAGTATACTTTGCATATTTTGGTGTAGAAATCGGTAATCAAGAAAAATATTGGGGTCCTCACAAAGTATTTTATATTTGTGTCGAGGATCTTAGGAAATGGTATAAGAAAGAAAGAAAGCTTTTAGATTTGCAGTACCCATGGTATGGAGAGAGCAAGAAAATCATTCAAATGATTGTTATTTTTGCAGCGTTGACGTTTTTGGATAAAACTCCAAAAATAAGAAAGTAATTGTCTACCCTAACTTTACTTCAGCTAATCGGCCGGTAGGACATGGACCGGGACTTCCTGTCCCTGAGCCACCTCAGTCTATTGATGACGTTTTACATTCCAGTCCCGAATTTAATAAAAGTCGACCGGATGATGATGAGTTTCAATATTTTCTAGAAAATTTAAAACTACAGTTCTTTACACAAGCTGAGTTAAATGATTTAGTGAGAGATTTGGGTTTGACTAACGAAAAAGCAGAAATGTTTGGTTCTAGGCTGAAAGAAAAAAACATTTATTGGAATCTATTTACCGTTATAGAATAAGAAATCAACAGTTTGCTCAGTTTTTCAAGCAAGAAGAGGATTTTTTTTCCCATTTTGAAATTTAATCGATGTTATATTGTGAGAGAACTGTGGGTCATACAAAAAAACTGATACCAGATACGGTTTCAACACCCAAAAATACATAACACTTAGATGTATTGGTTTATAAAGTTTTTTTTATGGCCAAATATTTTTTTGTTGGCCTGTGTAATCTTATTCTACCCCAAAAAATCTACGCCTTTTGTAAGAAAAGTTTATTTTATGGCCTCTAATTTTCGGAGATATTTATCACAGCATATTTGCCATATTTTGGATACTCAACAATTTTTTACTCGAAAACTAAAACTTTTAGAGAAATTATCTAAGAGACAATAAAAATACTTATTTTTATTCGTAAAATAACCATGAATTTTTTAAAAAATTTTGAAGCACTTTTTAACAATTCGTTATTTTGACATATATTTTTTACGTTTTTCAATAAAAAATGTGCTTATTTTGAGTTTAATGATTACTCGTTTAAAAATTTTGAAAATCTTATGATGGGATCGTGTTCTAAGGGAAATTTTACATCGAAAACATATACGAAAGAAATTTTTTGTCCTAAATGTCCTAATGAAAAAATTCGAGATATTTTACTTACTAACTCCTATCCAATTAAGATGTTAAATAGACTGTTATTTAACTCAATATCTCTTATCTCTCAACAAGAGCTCAACAACTCCTAATATCACTGTTTTTCTTTTTGAAAACCAAATCCTATATCACTACTCCTTCCCTTATCTCAAAAAAATGTCTAAATCACTAAACATTTTAAAATTCAACCTAATTTAAAAATTGCTTTCAAGCATTCGAAAATAATTAATAATATTTTCACCAATTTAAAAAATGAAGATATAAAAGTCTCGGAAGTAGTATACAGCATCCCTTGCGCTCAGTGAAAAAGTATAAATAGGACAAACATCAAAGGTCCTAATAGATGGAATCATTTCTCACAAAAGCGACTGCCGACATAAAAAAAGTCATGCGCACTTACTTCACATAGTAATCAAATCCACCTTGAACCTAATTCTATTAATAAAAAAATTGACATTGAGGATTCAAGCTCAATTTTCTCTAATCTATTGCAGATCAGTTGGCAAAATGATAATTCACAAAATATATCTATAATAATAACCTAATGTCAATTTTTACAAATTTTACAAACTTTTGAAAAATTAAAGAAAAAGGCAACCTCTTTGTCTTCCCTAGAATAAATCAACCCCTGCCTTAACGACAGGAATTTAAAACATATACAATTTTTTTAAATAAAATCACCTCACAGTTATTCATATCATACATAAACTATTTTAAGATTCTTTAAAAGTATTTTTGGTCGAAATTGTCTCATGTTTTCCTAATAAATACTAACAATAATGTGGATTTTTGTTGAAAGAAATTATCTTAGCAGTAAGTAGTTTTGATGTTAATAATTTAGCTTTCTGATGTAAACCTTAGAATACTGATAGTCTACTGTATTATATATATATATATATATATATATATATATATATATATATATATATATATATATATATATATATGTATATACATATATATATATATATATATATATATATAATACAGTAGACTATATATATATATATATATATATATATATATATATATATATATATATATATATATATATATGTATATACATATATATATATATATATATATATATATATATATATATATATATATATATATATATATATATATATATATATATATCTATATATACAGTAATACCCCGCTTAGCGCGACCCCGTTACGCGCGGTTTCACTATAACGCGAATTTCAAATTTCGCGCTCATGTAGTCATTAACTTCTCTATGGTCGCGGGGGGATCCCCGCTTTCTCTGAATATTCTCTTTGAAGAATTGGGAATTCCCTGTCCTTCGACTTTGTTCTATGGGGATTTCCTCGTTCGTTTCGTGTGTTCATTTGTTCCGTAATGTTAGTTCGGTCGGCTGGCAGTTTTGTTTTAATATTTATTGGAGATACATACATACATAATTTAACCCTACGTTAAAAATGCCGCCTGTAAAGAAAAAAGAGCGTAAAAGCGTCACTTTGGAATTGAAGATGAAAGTGTTAAGAAGAATGGAAAATGGAGGCAAAGCAACAATTGTTGGGAGAGATTTTGGACTCTCAGAATCGACTGTGAGAACGATTTATAAAAATCGGGAAAAAATTAAAATCTCCAGCGAAGGTTCAACACCTATAAGTGCAACAAAACTTTCTCGTTCGAGATCATCTATCTTAGAAAGAATGGAGAAATTACTGTCAGTCTGGATCGAAGATTTGAATAAGAAGAACACACCACTAAGTCAAGATCTCATATGCACAAAAGCAAAATCTTTGTATGAGATGCTGAAAAACAAAAGAAGGAGAAGGGAGTGCCACTCCGACTTTTGCTGCCAGCAGAGGCTGGTTCCATCGGTTCAAGCAGCGTTCTAATCTTCACAATATCCACATAACAGGCGAGGCGGCCAGCGCGGACATTCAAGCTGCAGCTGAGTTTCCAGACAAGTTTCAAGACTTCGTTAGACGAGAGAAAATTCCTGCTTGTCTCATCTTCAATGTTGATGAGATCGCACTTTACTGGAAAAAAAATGCCATCTCGAACATTCATTTCTAAGGAAGAACGTCAAGCCAGTGGTTTCAAAGCTGCGAAAGATCGACTAACACTTCTGCTGGGTGGTAATGCCACTGGTGATTTCAAACTGAAACCTTTACTAGTGTACCATTCAGAAACACCCCGTGCAATGCGAGGCACAGACAAGACAAGTCTACCAGTTGTGTGGCGATCAAACAGAAAGGCGTGGGTTACACGGGAAATTTTTCAAGAATGGTATTCTAATAGTTTTTGCCCATCAGTCAAATCATACTGTGACAGAAATGGGCTTGAACCTAAAGTTATATTACTCTTAGACAATGCCCCAGGACATCCAACCTCACTTGATACGCCCAGAGACTTAAAAGTGTACGTAAAGTTCCTTCCACCAAACACTACGTCAATATTACAACCTATGGACCAGGGAGCAATAGCAAACTTCAAAGCTTATTACCATCGCCGCACTTTTAGCCAACTAATTCATGAAACTGACGGGGAAGGAAGACAGTCTATGCGAGAGTGGTGGAAGTCATACAACATTATGAAGTCTATTCACAACATAGAAGAGGCTTGGAAGGAAGTTAAAATGAGTTGTATGAATGGGGTGTGGCGTAATCTTTGGCCAGATGTAGTGGAAGCACCTAGAAGAATTGTCCAGATGCAGAGACAAGTGCTTGAAGACATTGCTGCAATGATTGAGGGGTCTGAACTTGAAGATGTCACGGTAGAAGATCTCGTAGAACTTGTAGCAACGCACGACGATCCTATTAGCAATGAAGATCTGATCGAGTTACAGAATAATCCTATCTACGATGAGGAAGAACAAGTAGAAGAGAAAGTTTTATCTTCAGGGGAAATACAAAATGCACTTTCAAAAATTTATTCAGGTTTGGACATATTGCAGAGTATAGACAATAATGATGACCGTGTCTTGACCGTGTGTCAAACAATTAAAAACAGTGTTGGGTGTTATGAACGTATTTTACAAGAACGTAAACAAAACGTTACCCAAAAGACAATAGATGTATTTTTCCGTAAAAAATAAGAGTATGTATTGCATAAAGTGTTCTTAGAATTAAAGTGATTGATTAAAATGATTTGTATTTTTTTGTATTAAATTTTGACTATGTTTAATCATAAACCTCGATATACGCGAATTTCAGTTAACGCGATTTTTTTCGGAACGTATCCCTCGCGTAAAGCGGGGTATTACTGTATATATATATATATATATATATATATATATATATATATATATATATATATATATATATATATATATATTGTGACGTCTTTTTATGACATGCTAAACTGTCCTCAGTTTGAGGCATCTTTTTCCGTACCCTGTGAGAAGTTGTTTGTCCCACGCTTGAGCGCAATTTTGTAAGGTGTGCTAATTTTGCTTTATTTTTCGCCCCATGTAGACTGCGTCATTTTGTAACATTTTTAAATACTGGACGCCCCAAGCTTGAGCACAATTTTCTTGCAGCCCCGCTTTAATTTCTGATAATGAATTGAGTGAGACCTGATTTTAAAAGAACTAAAGAAATTAAAGAAATACTAGCTCAGTTTTCCTTGGTAGAGAGATATGGGTAAGAGATAATTTTTGTACGTCTTTTTGGAATTTAATTCTATTTTTAAAGAAACCTCAGTTGTACGACTTTTTTTTGGGCACCACTCATTTTAAAATAGAAACGGTTTAACTTCAGCTAAGAAAAATGAGAAAAAACTGAAGTGTTTTATGGATATTACTAAAAAGAAATTAGTCTAGCACAACTGATCCTGAAAAGAAAAATAAATATTCAGTGAGACACTAGCTTTAATCAACAAAAAAAGAATTTATTCATGTTTTTAAAATGAAAATAAAAAGTTCTAACCTTTACAGTTATACCAAAAAATTCTAGCCTAAATAGTAGTTGTTACATTTAAATTTTAAACCTTTACAACCCCCGAAGGCGAGACATCGTGTTTTACACTTCACTTTTTTGTCTGTTATACGTTGCTGTTAATGCACTACTCTCAAATAAGTCTATTGGAGGGAGTTTTGTTGACTTACTGTTTTTCAGTCCTGCTGTGATGGACTTCGCCCGATTTCACACTTTTTCTTAACACTTAGAAAGCTCACTACAGCTTTTATTGTCGAAACTGGTACTTTTACTTAGCGGCTTCTGAAGAAAATTAGCCTACTTCGGCTAGATGGAAAATAGCCTCTCGGCTAGACGGTACTGCCTGGTCTGCGGCTCGATCGAAAAAAAGCCTTTCTGGTAGTTTCTCAGGCCCTTAAATAATCGTGCGATTTTTGCCGGTAATATCCGGACGCTCCAATCAAAACTCCGGGTCAAACATTTCGCCAATCGCGGCCTGGCGGTAGGTTCGATCAGCAACCCGCACCACACAGTATATACTGAATGTCCTGAAACTTTTGTTTAATATACCGGTCGATGTTTTAAAATAAAAATAAATACAATTTGAAGTGAAAAATCAGTAACATTGCATGGTCTTAAAATCCAGGAAAAAATGAATGTTACATTTACCCCCTTCCAAAAAGAAATAGACTACACTAGTCTATTAAACTAAGGCTACTGATGAAAAGGTACAAAGTGGTACACTATCACTTAATACTAAGGTCAGAACTTAAAACAAAATTACAAACTTCGGTCCTTACTACTAGACTTAATTCTATTAAGCACTAATATTAAGTACAATGAAAACCAAATGAAAATTTTTGCATGTACACAAGAATCTTATAACTAGACTTAACTTAATTAAGCACTAAGGTTAAGTACTTCAAAAAGCAAATAAAAATCCTTGCATGAACATAAGAAATACCTGTTCAAAGTAACAATCGCGGTCTTCTTATATAAAAGAATCAGCTCTGTTATTGTTACCAAAACAAAAAAAAATAACTGTCTAGACTCTTGTCTAAATCAAAAAAAAGGTGAACTGAAATAAAATATGAACACCCCCCTTAAAATCTTTTAAGGATTGTCTGAAAATTTTTTATTTCAGCAAAAGAAATTTATAAAAATTCTTAAATAAAGAAAAAAAAAAAAAAAAAAATGATTCTAGTGCAAACACTTACACTAAAAAGAAAAAGTCTTGTCAGACCATTTAACACAAGGCCAAAAAAAAAAAATAATATCTGGATAAATATCCAGACAAACGCTCGGGAAAAAATCGCTATCCATGCTCTAGCTCATCGCTAAGAGGACATTCTAAATCTAGTATCACTACTAGTCGCACTCAGAAAATAATCGCACTCTATATCGCAATGTCGACGTCCTAAGACATCTAGACATGCTAAAGTCGCTAGGGAAAACGCTCTGGTTGATCGCCAGAAAACACGTCAGCTCATCGCCAACAAAACACTCTGGTATCGCCAGAAAAAACTCGGCTCCTCGCCAAGAAAACACACTCTGTAAATAGTCCTCGACTACACAAAGTCTGCGTTCTAAAAGAACAAACTCGCCATGAACATAGTGAGCAGCTATAAAAGCTAACTAAATCACTATAAGCGCAGTGAATAGCTACAAAAGCTAAAATTCACTCTTAACACAGTGAATAGCTATAAAAGCTAAAATTCACTCTAAACACCGTGAATAGCTATAAAAGCTAAAATTCACTAAACTGAATGATCCTGCTTCAAAAAGCAATGTTCACTAAGAACAGAATGATTAGTCCGCGCGCAACTAACATTCTAGGAAACATTCCCAACATAACTATATGAGACAGCAAGTCTCGAAATAGGACCTCCCTAAAGTCATAATCCTATATAGGAGTCCATAAGCAAAACGACTCAAAATCTCGCATTTTGAGCACATGCCCTCAGGCAACCAACATACACCGAAATATATACAGAAATATGTACAGTAATATATACAGAAATATATACAGGAGTTCAAATCCCAAACTCTTGGTTATGATAACTCCATACTGAGCTTGGTGAAAGCTCTTAGCAAAGCTAATCCAATCTTCGGCACATCGCACCAAAGTGACAAATCTGCCTAGAAACATGAGCCAGAAAAAAAACGCTCTCCGTCATTCTTCAGGGTGGCTACACAGAGAAATAAAACTTAACCAGCATTGCGCCTCTTCAAGTTGCATGAAGAACCCTCGTGTACTGGTCTCGCCCTAGAACAACAACGAAAAACATTCAATCCATCCCACATAACAGGAGACAAACACTTCACCACGATATACTGAATGGTGGAGACAAAAAAAATACAGAATTGGTGACCCTGGAGTCCACCAACAAAAGGGAGTAGATTATAGCATCCACTAAACTAAAACGGTGTCTACCACACCACCATAAGTCAAAAAAAAATTAATCAATAGGGTGTTCCGAAATACACTACTGCCAACAGCCTGTCACCACTAATAGGCTAATTGGAGCTGAGGTCGACTACAGTAGTTAGGCTCTCCTTTGGTTCAAATAGAAATAACCATTGGGTAACAAAACCTTTAAAGGTCCCAAAGGTCAAACGTTCACCCCCCCCCCCCCCCCCATAGACTACCCTTCCAATCAGTCTGTTCCTCAGGAAGACTAACTCCCTGCCAAACGTCGTAACGGCATCTGTTAGCACCCGGTGCATCACAGCCTGTAAAAACAGATAACTCATGGGATACAACCTAAAAGGTTTACAAGGTTGACTTAACCAAGCTTCTAACGAAATTTTAAAAAACGAAAATGAGCTTAAAAAGGCTACATGAAACAAAAATTGCTCAATTTTCCGGTGGCAACGCAACAAAACTTTTGAAGACGACAAGAGCTTTCCCAGCTTAATCAGAAACAAGAAGAAAACATCGTTGACAGCTAAAATATTCGATCATGGTGTTAATCGTCTCCCTAAACAATAGCCTCTAGAAGAAACTGCTACAGGTATCAGGCATAACCGTTTTCTGTCAGCCCAAACTTCTAGATTACCTCTTGGAAATCTAAAAATTCGGTTAGGAATCTTCCTTCACTGCGCTTAGCCTCTCTTGACAAGGTTCTCATCTCGGTATCAGATTTTGATCATTTCTTTGTGAAACGACTGTCTTACTCTGCTCTCATCTCCTGTAAATGATCAGCCTTTAGTTCTCCTGCAGAACTTCAATTTTCTATCAATCTGATAGTAAACCGAAAAAACTCAACATACGCCTATGAGTCCATGCAAAAAAAATTTTTAAAAAAATTAGTGACTCAAAGGTAACGTTTAAACGGCTCTGAAAAAAAAAATAGAAAATACCCTCAGTTTGTCAATTCAGAAGAAGATCTAAATCAAAATAATCCAAGTCTTAGACTTACTGGATAAACCAAAATCAATTTACTCTTAATTGCACCCAACATATACCATTAAGGTAATAAAAATACACCCACTCGGGTAACAAACTTTGAAATTGCTCATAAAAAAATTTTTGACTCTACATCATACTACACGAGCTACATCTTGCGCTTGTCCTAACTCAAGATCACCTTGGATTGCCTCTAATCAAAATTTCGCTTCCAAGTGTCAAGAACTGGATATTATTTGGGGTCATAAGCAAATCAAATCCCGCGACCACCGACATACCAGTCTTATGATATATCCTGAGTGTGACTCCTTCGCAAGCTCGCAACAGCTGAGTCGATGCTAAACATCAACTACAATCAACCTAAGTTTGGGATATGGCCAATACCCAAAACCTTAGCAAAAACTATAAAAGTAAGCTATCCTCAGCTCAACTTTTATAACAGTCAAAAAAACGAGGTCGTCACCTCTACAGAGCAACATCAAAAAAAAAAATTTAAAGCAATTAAGATAATGTAAATATAAATTATTCTTCTTCTGACAAACTTTCATTAGGGTTAGGTTCATTGAATGGTTTTAAGTCTTTAATATGCCATCGTCCTATTTTAGTCCCATCTAAATTAACTAAACCATAAACTAAATCCGAAATCTTTTCTCTAATCACGCAATGCACATACTTAGGTACCAACTTAGATGTGAATTTATCAGCTGCACTGGAAAGAATTTTATTTTTTTCGCCAAACGTGATCACCTATCTTAAAGGAAAAATCCCTTTTTCTAAGGTTGTAAGACTTACTGTTCCGCTCATAAGCCTTATGTATCCTACTACGTACGTCGGTGAAAATATCTTTTAAACCCTTTAAATTTTCGGCGTACGCGCCCCTGTTACCCGGAATTATTTCGCTGTCAGCATTGACATCCAAGTCTAAGTTTTTATAATATGATCCAGATAGAGGTATATGTCTGCCGTAAACTAAGAAAGACGGTGTGAACCCTGTTACTTCGTGTCTCGCGGTATTTATCGCTTGTTGGATTTTGGAAATATTGCTATCCCAAGTGTCATGTGAATCCACGTAACTTCTTAAAGCGGTCCCGACTGTTCGGTTATTACGTTCCACAAAATTACATTGGGGAGAGTACACGGGATTAAAACGGATGTTAAAACCATAAGTTTCACTCAAGCTCTTAAAACTCTTAGAGGTAAACTGAGTACCGTTATCGCATATCAAGAGCGATGGAACACCGTGGATTAGAAAGACATTATTTTCCAAAATTCTCTCTATATATCCAGCTTTAGAGCTTTTCAAAGGAAATAGCATGGTATACTTTGTAAACCAGCAAGAAACCACGAGAAGCCATTTATTTCCCTTTTTTGAACGTGGGAATGGGCCTACTAGATCAGCTGCTATGACTTGAAAAGGGTAATTAACCGTTTTCTCTTTTCCCATCAGTCCCATAGGTAGTGTATTTGGAGATTTCTGCGCTCCACATACTTCACAAGTCCTCACAAACTTTACGATATCAAAACGCATTTTTGGCCAATAATACTGTTCCTGAACCCTGTGAAGAGTTTTATAAAAGCCAAAATGACCAGAAGTAGGAGGAGTGTGACACATGTCTATAACTTCCTCTCTCTGTGGTTTAGGAACTAGTATTTTCCACTCGGGTACATTAATTTTTAAAGGCAACTGGTTTGGGATAAATTTGTACACGAAATCATTTTCCACCTTCCACTGTGGAAAATTTTGAGGAGATTCTTTAATTTGCTGCCGTAAATTGTCGTACCATGGGTCAATGCGATCTACATCTACTGTATCAATTCTTACGCCAAACTGTGCATTAAGACTGTTTTCGTCCGCTGTATGATCTGGGATTCTTGACAAAGCGTCAGGAATAACATTGTGGACTCCTTTTCTATGAATTAAAGTAAACGTGTGTTGTCTCAGCCTAATCGCCCAACGCGCTAGTTTGCCACTAGGGTTTTTAATAGAATTAAGCCACAATAAGCTATAATGATCTGTTATGACCGTGAAAGGAACACCTTCTATGTAAGGTCGAAACTTTTCGATGTTAAAGAGTACTGCTAAACATTCTTTTTCAACAACCGAATAGTTACGTTCAGCCTTTGATAAAGTTCTACTGGCATACGCTATCACCCTTTCCTCACCATTGATTTTCTGTGTTAGGACGCCCCCTAAACCAGTATTAGAAGCATCACTAGAAATATAAAACTGTTGGGAAAAGTCTGGTTGGGATAAAATGGGAGCTGAAACCAATAGTTCTTTAATCTTTATAAAAGATTCTTCGGCTGCCTTTGTCCAATCTATCGATTGTCCTTTTTTTCGTCCTTTCAAAAGATCATTAATAGGCGACAACAGGGTAGAAAAATTCTCGATAAAACGTCTATACCATGAACACATTCCTACGAAGCGCTTAACTTCCGTAGTATTAGTAGGTCTCGCATAATTAACCATGCTTGCTACTTTATCCGGATCGGTACGCAAGGAATTTGAGCCTACAATATAGCCTAAAAACTTTAGAGAAGTTTTGAAAAAATCACATTTGCTCAAATTTATCGTCAGTCCGGCCTCTTTCAATTTATCTTTTACTTCCTTAAGTAAGCGAATATGCGATTCGAAGTCTTCCGATGTTACTAAAATATCATCAAGATAGGTAAAAATATGTGGCTCATATTTCGGACCAAATATGGCGTCCACTAAACGTTGCTGAGTTTGAGCAGCGTTCTTAAGACCAAACGGCATAGTGACGAACTGAAATAGACCTCGGCCTACTACTGCAAAAGCGGTCTTTTCTTTAGAGGATTTGTCTAAAGGAATTTGCCAGAAAGCCTTTCTAAGGTCTATCGAAGATACATACTTAGCATTCCTGAGTGATGTCAAAATTCTGTCGATGTTCGGTAATGGGTAGTTATCAAATTTGCTGACCTCGTTGAGCTTTCTTCCGTCAAAGCACAGACGATACTGTCCATCGGCCTTTTTCACCAATAAGATTGGAGAACACCAAGGACTGTTTGATTCTTCAATCACTCCAGTTAGTTTCAACATTTCGTCTAACTCTTTATTTAATACTTTTGACATATAAGGAGACATGGCGAAGGGCCTTGTCTTTACAGGACTGGCATCAGCCGTATCTATAGACATCTTGATTTTATTCGTTCGGCCTAACCTATCTTTACTACTTATTTCATTGAAAGAGCTTATTACTTTTTCTGCTTTTAAGCGTTCCGTCCGCGAGAGATCATCTAGGGTACATAGACGCGAGAAAAGGTTTTCAAAAGAACTTTCTGAATAACAATCTTTAAAACTTGTTTGAGAATTGACTTCTAGGGACTGTGGATACCACGAATTATTTTTAAAATTTACTAAAATTCCGAATTTTTGTGCAAAATCACATCCTAGAACCAAAGTATGTGATAGAGAAGGTACTACTAGAGCAGAGATTACTAAACAATGACCATTGCAGACTAGCGGCAACTCAACCGTACCTAAAACTTTTAGACGGCTGCCATCTGCAGTGGTAACACTTTCTATTTTTGACGTGGCATATTTTTATACTTAAACGACTTAAAATCTTAATACCATTCTGACCTACAACGGAGGCATTTGCACCAGAGTCAAATAAAGCCGAGAAATGGGCACCTAATAGATTTATCTTGATATGCGGTCTGTTGTCTAAATATTTATGCACGAATAAAGGAGACATGTGACCATTTGGAGAAGCAGGAGTTTTAACTTGAGAAGGATAATTTTTATTAGACTTAAAAAAATCAGAAACTTTTTGTAACCATTTAGTCCAATCCGATCTACTGGAATATTTTTGTTCGTCCGTGTTTCTAGAACGTTTTGGATTAGGGGCTTTACTGCGAACATGAGCTTGTGACTTAGCCGAAAGATTAGAGGCTTTTTTGTTGGACTTAGGATATCCGCCTCGGTAATATACCGTCCTTACTCGTTTTTTGTACATTTGGGGCATGATGTTAGTCTCACGCCTGTTGTTCCACATTTGAAACAAAATACCCTCTTTGGTGCTGTACAATTTTGGTAAGTGTGATTCGGGCCTGTGCAATTCCAACACGTGAAAATTGCCTTAGGTGAAACCGGCTTGTCGTTCACTTTAGCTGCAGTGTCGCTAATTTTAGAGTCATTATCTTTTCCTTTACCCGTTTTCTGGTTACTCCTAGGGTTCCGATTTACATTCCCAACTTTATTTGTCGAGACTCCACTTCGGCCATTTGGATTATACTTTACCTGATGTATATTAGTTTCGCTTTTTGGTCTGCTCTTTCCTAACAAATAATCGGACTCTTCAAGTTTTCTACATAACCCGGCGAGTTCGGCTACCGAATTTATATCTAGTAGAGCTAACCGATTGACGAAACTAGGCAGAATATTCCTACGTATAAATTTAACTTTGGTACATTCCAAAGGCTTGATGGACAACCTACAAAATAAAGATTCCATGTGGGCAATAAAAATCACAGTGGACTCATCCTTCTTTTGTCGCCTCCTCTTTATTTCTGACCACAATTCTTCATCATCATCACAGTGCAAGAAGTCCTTCTTTAGCCTATCTACCAAGGAATGCCAGTCGTTGACACTTGATTTTATGCTTCTATACCAAATGAAGGCATCGCCAGTGAAAAATTCAACAGCAGAGCTGAAAAGTTCATCTTCCGATACTTTCCTAGCTTGAGCTATTTCAGTCAGCCTTTCCAAAAAAGGATAGAGTCTCTTTGAGTCTCCATTAAATTTCAATTGCCATTCGCTGACAGGAATATTTCTGGCTGCGCAATTCACGATTGGAGCTGGTACGTTTATGACTGGGGTTGTAATAGGCAGCTGTGGTAACTCATGGCCAGGAGCTATCTTTTCGGCAAGATTTGCTTCCATGAGTACACACGTAGCTATTGTTTCTTGAACATATTTGGAAAACTTCGACGCTTCCTCTTCGTCATCCGGCATGGGAATTCTTTGTACGCGACCCGCTACATGCGATAAACGTGATTTAACCCGGTGTACAAGTGAATCATTTGGATCACCGTCATAACTATCGATTAAGTTTTGGATTGAATTTAAACTCTTTTCGATACCAGCCGTTTCTTCTTTAAAAGACAGGGTGTCATCCCCTATTTTTATCGTTTTGTTTTTTCCCGGCTCATTAATTTCTTTACTTAAGATCCTCGTTAGAATCTTTCTTTTATCTGCGACCGGACGTTCTGAGAAAGTACGACGGATTTTTAGTTCATAGTCTAATTCATATTCCAATAGGTGATTGACTTTAAAATTGAAGGCTTCCATGATAAATGAATACTATAAAATTTAAAAGAATTGTTTAAAAAGCCGTGAAAATATTTCTCCTGTGCTCCCAATAGTCAAAAAAAATAACAAAATCTGTAAAGGCACTTAAAATATGTAAACTTCTTTACCAAACTTTAAAAAAAATCTTCAACAATTTCAAAAAAATTTCTAAGTATTGCCTCGTATTAAAATCCTTTTATTAAGATATCTTAAGAATTTCCTATAAAAAAATCTCTAGATATCGTTTCGTATATCAGCAAAGTATTTTTAATATTCATGCAAAATATAGGTGAGAAAAAAGAACAGTTTTTTGTTCGGTTATCCGCAAAATAAATCAACAATGCAAAATTAAAGTCGACCAACACATCTGCCAATCTGAACTATAAAGCCAGCTTTTAAGAAAAAAGTAGGAATCTCTTATCTTAGAGTCAACAACAAAATTCAAATATCTATATCAGATAAATTGAAATAAAAAAATTCTACAAATTTCCTGCTTTTGTCTTACTGCTATAGTGTAGTTTCGTTTAATAAATATTATGAAATAAAATATCTGCAAAGTTAGAGCTTTTATTTTGTTCGAAAGCTAGTACACTGAACCCTTTTTTTTAAAAAATAAAATTCCAAAAGCCCCGCGTTGACAGCGCTATTTTTATGTGACGTCTTTTTATGACATGCTAAACTGTCCTCAGTTTGAGGCATCTTTTTCCGTACCCTGTGAGAAGTTGTTTGTCCCACGCTTGAGCGCAATTTTGTAAGGTGTGCTAATTTTGCTTTATTTTTCGCCCCATGTAGACTGCGTCATTTTGTAACATTTTTAAATACTGGACGCCCCAAGCTTGAGCACAATTTTCTTGCAGCCCCGCTTTAATTTCTGATAATGAATTGAGTGAGACCTGATTTTAAAAGAACTAAAGAAATTAAAGAAATACTAGCTCAGTTTTCCTTGGTAGAGAGATATGGGTAAGAGATAATTTTTGTACGTCTTTTTGGAATTTAATTCTATTTTTAAAGAAACCTCAGTTGTACGACTTTTTTTTGGGCACCACTCATTTTAAAATAGAAACGGTTTAACTTCAGCTAAGAAAAATGAGAAAAAACTGAAGTGTTTTATGGATATTACTAAAAAGAAATTAGTCTAGCACAACTGATCCTGAAAAGAAAAATAAATATTCAGTGAGACACTAGCTTTAATCAACAAAAAAAAGAATTTATTCATGTTTTTAAAATGAAAATAAAAAGTTCTAACCTTTACAGTTATACCAAAAAATTCTAGCCTAAATAGTAGTTGTTACATTTAAATTTTAAACCTTTACAACCCCCGAAGGCGAGACATCGTGTTTTACACTTCACTTTTTTGTCTGTTATACGTTGCTGTTAATGCACTACTCTCAAATAAGTCTATTGGAGGGAGTTTTGTTGACTTACTGTTTTTCAGTCCTGCTGTGATGGACTTCGCCCGATTTCACACTTTTTCTTAACACTTAGAAAGCTCACTACAGCTTTTATTGTCGAAACTGGTACTTTTACTTAGCGGCTTCTGAAGAAAATTAGCCTACTTCGGCTAGATGGAAAATAGCCTCTCGGCTAGACGGTACTGCCTGGTCTGCGGCTCGATCGAAAAAAAGCCTTTCTGGTAGTTTCTCAGGCCCTTAAATAATCGTGCGATTTTTGCCGGTAATATCCGGACGCTCCAATCAAAACTCCGGGTCAAACATTTCGCCAATCGCGGCCTGGCGGTAGGTTCGATCAGCAACCCGCACCACACAGTATATACTGAATGTCCTGAAACTTTTGTTTAATATACCGGTCGATGTTTTAAAATAAAAATAAATACAATTTGAAGTGAAAAATCAGTAACATTGCATGGTCTTAAAATCCAGGAAAAAATGAATGTTACAATATATATATATATATATATATATATATATATATATATATATATATATATATATATATATATATGTAATGTACTCTCGGGGAATTCATCAGCAGCGTCCAGCTCAAATTGCTGGACAAAGCCACCAACCACCCCAACCCCACAGTTAGAACCGCCTACCGCCGCCCTCCACGCCAAGTCCACCGCCGTCTGCCCAGAGCCCCAGCGACCCCCTGCTCCTCGATTAGCTTAAGTTAATCTTAATTAATATTAAATTTAATTTTGAGTTTATGTTCTTAAAAAATCTGAAGTTGATATATTTCTCAATATATTTATATAAATTCCATACCTAGGTTAAGTTAGTTAGGTTCCTATCATGTATATATCTTAAGATCCAAATGTTAATCATATTATAATATGACGTATAATAATTATAGCGTAGAAACTAACTAGCATTCAATAAAAGTAATGAGTAAGTAATGAATGGTGTAACACAGTGTGGTTTAAGTAATTTACCTAATTTACTTTTCGTAAGTGACAGCTCGTTAGTTAACATGTTTTTATTTGTCGGTGAAACGCCTTTTAGATTAGGCAAAATTAATGATAGAACACCACTTGTACAGTATAAACTAGTCAATTCAAATACTTATAACACGTAGGCTGAAAAGTTTCTGGTCAGGGACACATAGATGTCGCCCTTTTCAAAAAATCCATATGATTCTTAGGAAGTACCAACCTTCAAACGATATGTGTTAAAATTTCATAAACATTTTGACGATTAGTTTACAAGTTACAGTGGTTTTAGTGACGCTACTGTTGATATTTTCAGAATAATGGAAAAAATCAAATTTTGTGTGTTGATTAAACACTGTTTTTTGATGGGAAAAAATACCGTTCAAGCAAAGCAATGGCTTAATAAGTGTTACGGGGACTCTGCCCCTGGAAAATCACTCATCAATTACTGGTATGCTGAATTTAAACGTGGTCGTATAGATACAATGATGCTAAACGCTCTGGACGCACAAATGAGGTGGTTACACCGGGAAAACATCAAAAAATCCACAAAATTGCTTTGAATGACCGTAAAGCGAAATTGCGCGAGATAGCTGACACCCTAAAGATATCAAAAAAAACGT
>CM032448.1:97925909-97969894 GCA_019049505.1 Pachyrhynchus sulphureomaculatus
ATTTAAGAGGATTGGCATGTGACACCGTGAAATAGAGGTGCCCAATTATTTCAGTGTTAAGAGTCAAGATAAACCGAATCCAATAAAAGTGCTTCGTTCGCGAAGCACAATTTGCTTTCCAGAAGTCATCAATAAGATCAGAAAAAACAATCGAAAACGTCGCATCATTCTTCATCATGTCAATGCCAGCTCGCACACAGCACGTCAAACAATTGATTATTTGACGGAGAAAAACATCGAATTAATGTCTCATTGCCAGTATTCACCTGATTTATCTCCTAATGACTTTTTTTTGTTCTCGAATATCAAAAAAAATGTTTGGGCAGCAGTTTTCATCACCTCAAGAAGCTATTGAATCCTCTAAAAACCAAGTTTTTGAAGTACCAGCTCCACAGTGGGAAAAATGTTGTTAGAATTGGTTCGAACGTATGCAAAAGTGTATAAATCTTAATGGCGAATATTTTAGAAACAATGAACCGATTTGCACCAATTTTTTTTTTTCTTTTATTGTTTTTGTAGAAACTTAAAAGGTAGCTCTCGTATTTAAAATTCTTAAATGTGTAATATATATTACGAAATCAGTTAGTTTCGTGAGAAAATATTGTAGAGTTTTAAATACATTTTTTGCAGTGAAGAAACTTAACATTTGTACCGAATAGTTCACCGCCCCCTGTAGAAATTCTCAAAAAAAAATACGCATCAAAATTGAGATTATGTATTTTTTATGAATTGATTTATATTCACAATATCCAGTAGAAGTAAAATAGATTTTCTAAAAAACTAAAAAATAAATAAACAGTGTTTATTTTTTTCAATATTTCCCCTTTTTCTTCAAAATGTTCACTATGTATATCAAACATTAACATAAATCTTAAAGGGTATTTTTAATATTTATAACTCATATAATCAATTTATTTGTAGAATGACTTAGAAAAATATTTTTATTAAATGTAACTCGTGCCGTGAGAACTCAAGATAATTGTCGACTGGAGCACGTTAAAGTGCAATAATTTTTTGCAATTTACATTCGTGTACATTTTACCGAAGAAATAGTTTTATACGGTATTCATAATATGGAGGTGAATTTCAACTCAAACTAAATATTGATTAAAATCTATAAAATAAACAATAAAATATTAAACTTCATTGGTTCCATCAAACGCATAAGAATAATTATTATATAAATAAAATGCCACCTTTAGGAGCAGAAACTAAATATACTGTAGAGACTATAATGGTGCTTCACATAGGGCAGGAGGTATTTGACAATTAATATTAAAATTAAAAAATAAGGCATTAAAAATGTTTAATCGCTTGGTTCAAAACACAGTACTATCATACGAAGAACATTTTCAATATTTCTCTTTTTCTTCAAAATGTTTACTACGCATATCAAACAATAACATAAATCTTGAAGGTTACTTTTAAGATTTATAATTAATATAATCAATTTATTTGTAGAATGACTTAGTAACAGGAACAGCGAATAAAACTTTCCATCCAACAATTTAAGATTTTTACAGGATTATTGCCTCAAAGCTTTGATTCAAGAATATTTTTATTAAATATAACTCGTGCCGTGAGAACTCACGATAATTGTTGACAAATATTTACTGGGGCACGTTGCAATAACATTTTGTAATTTACATTCGTGTACATTTTACGGGAGAAGTAATTTTATAAGGTATTCATAATATAGAGGTTAATTTTAGCCCAAACTAAATATTGATTAAGATACATTTCGGGAAATAAAACATTAAACTTCATTACTTCCGTCAAACTCATAAGAATAATTATTATTTAAATTAAAAATGCCACTTGCAGAAACAGGGATTAAATATTATGTGGAGATTATAATGGCGCCCCACATAGGGCACAACATATTTGGCAATTAATAATAATTAATAATAGTTTATTTTTGTATTGTTTGGTAAAAATTCTTTGAAATATTTTGTGACGTTGTAGTGAGGTGTATTTTTCAGAAACATCTCTTAGTTCGTATAAAATTTTTCATTAATTTGTTCAAATATTCTATGCATATGGATAAATATAGTGAATGAATGTAAAACTATAATTTCTTGAATAACAAAAAATTAAGCAACTTTTCTACACATGCGTTATATCACTTGGAGTCAGATTGTTGTTTACATTTATTTTTTTTTATTAACCTCTACATAAGTGCTGAGAAGAAAATAAGGACATAAAAACATTTTAAAGCTCACTATTACAAACGTATTTAAAACTCAACAATATTTTCTCATAAAACTAATAAATTTTCCAGTAATAGAGTTTAAAAAAACTGTCGTCATTGTTTATGCAATATTAACTTTTATATAAAATTTTATATTAAATTAAGGATGATGATGAAACATATGATAAATGTTAATTTTAAAGAATGCATATAAAAACCCAATTATTATATTAAATTTAATTGTAGTAAAATTAAATATAGGTTAAATATTATTAACATGTTTAGATTTTTCGGCCAGTAAAGGCCCAATGTTCATAGTGCTAATAAATTTCGTAACGCCCTGAAAAATGATTTCATTATCAAGTAAAAAACTTTAACTATCCTAATTATGTAGAATTTAAAGTGGTTTAAACATATTTCAAATTTGTAAGTGGGTATATATATTACGAATTCAATTAGTTTCATGGAAAAATATTGTAGAATGGTAAATACATTTTTTTGTGGTGAAGAAAGTTAACATTTGTACCCACTGCGCTGTAGAAATTCTTAAAAGAGGAAGCATAAAAATTCTCAGATATTCATTGAGAACTATATATTTTTTATGAATTTATTTATATTTACAATATCTAACGACAGTTTGGTTTCTAATAGAAGTAAAGTAGATTTTCTAAAAAATTACAAAATAAGGCATTGAAAATGTTTTTTCTCTTGGTCAAAAACACAGTACTATCACACGAAGAACATTATCAATATTGCCGTTTTGCCTCAAAATGTTTACTATGTATATCAAACAATAACATAAATCTTGAAGGTTATTTTTAAGATTTATAGGTCATATAATCAATTTACTTGTAGAATGACTTAATAACAGAAACACCGAATAAAACTTTCCATCCAACAACTTAAGATTTTTACAGGATTACTCAAAGCTTTGATTCAAGAATTTGTTTTATTAAATATGACTCGTGCCGTGAGAACTCACGATAATTGTCGACAAATGTTTACCGGAACATGTTAAAATGCAGTAACATTTTGCAATTTTTATTCGTGTACATTTTACAGAAGAAATAGTTTTATACGGTATTCATAATATGGAGGTAAATTTCAGCTCAAACTAAATATTGATTAAAATCTATAAAATAAACAATAAAATATTAAACTTCATTGGTTCCATCAAACGCATAAGAATAATTATTATATAAATAAAATGCCACATTTAGGAGCAGGGACTAAATATACTGTGAATACTATAATGGCGCCTCACATAGGGCAGGAGGTATTTGTCAATTAATAATAATAAATAAGAGTTTATTTTTATATTTTTTGGTAAAAATTCTTTGAAATGTTGTGTGACGTTGTGGAGAGGTGTGTTTTTCAGTAACATCTCTTAGTTCGTATAAAATTTTTTCATTAATTTATTTAAATATTCTACGCATATGGATAAATATAGTGAATGGTTGTAAAACAATAATTTCTCGAATAATATAAAATTAACCAACTTTTAAGCACATGTGTTAATTCACTTGGAGTCAGATTGTTGTCTACATTTATTTGTTCTTATTAACCTATATAGAAATGCTGATTAAAAAAATAGAGACTTTAAAACATTTTAAAGCTCACTATTACCAACGTATTTAAAACGCAACAATATTTTCTCATAAAACTAGTAGATTTTCCAGCAACAAAATTACAAAAATTTACGGAAGAAATAGTTTTTATACGGTATTCATGAATAAATATTGGTTAAAATCCATTAAACTTCATTGGTTCCATTACTCATGAGAATAATTATAATTTGAATTAAAAATGCCGCTTTTAGACAAAGAAATTAACTATACTGTGGCGACTATAATGGCGCCTCACATAGGCACAACGTATTTGGCATTTATAATAGTAATAAATAATAGTTTATTTTTATATTTTTTTGCTAAGAATACTTTGAAATATTGTGTTACGTTGTGGTGATGTGTATTTTTCACTATTATCATCTATAATATATATAAAATGCAACGTCTCTCTGTCTGTCTGTCTGTCGGTCTGTCTGTCTGTCTGTCTGTCCGTTAGTGCGCCTATCACTGAAGAACCACTTATCCGATTTACGTACTTTTTTTTTAAAAAACATACATATGTTCTCTGGCCAGGTTATAGGCTATATTTTATTACGATAGGTAGCATAAGGAATGAGCAGTGACGTAAAATAGTAAATGATGTCGGAAATAAGTTTGCCGCTAGCGCGTACCTTTGCAATACACAGCCTAAACCATTAAATATGGAACTATATTATATAGCAAAGAATATCTGTAATGTATAATCTATAATATATATAAAATGCAATGTCTCTCTGTCTGTCTGTCTGTCCATTAGTGCGTTTATCACGCGGGAACCACTTATCCGATTTACTTGTCTTTTTTTAAATTCATACATATATTCTTTGGCCAGGTTATATAATAATAATAATAATCTATAATATATATAAAATGCAATGTTTGTCTGTCTGTCCGTTAATGCGCTTATCCCTCGAGAACCACTTATCCGATTTACGTGATTTTTTTAAATTCATATATATGTTCTCTGACCAGGTTATAGGTATATATTTTATTACATCTATAATATATTTAAAATGCAACGTATCTCTGTCTGTCTGTCTGTCCGTTAGTGCGCTTATCACTGGAGAACCACTTATCCGATTTTCGTACTTTTTTTTTTAAAACATACATATGTTCTCCGGCCAGGTTATAGGCTATATTTTATTACGATAGGTAGCATAAGGAATGAGCAGTGACAATAATAGTAAATGAAGTCGGACAAAGTTTGCCGCTAGCGCGTTCTCTTGCAATACGCAGTCCAAACCATTAAATATGGAACAATATTAAGTAGCAGAGAATATCTATAATATATATAAAATGCAATGTCTCTCTGTCCGTCTGACTGTCTGTCTGTCCGTCCGTTAGTGTGCTTATCACTGGAGAACCACTTATCCGATTTACATTTTAAACATACGTATGTTCTCTGGCCAGGTTATAGGATATATTTTATTAGGTGACATAAGGAATAAGCAGTGACGATAATAGTGAATCAAGTTGGAGAATTGGAGAAAAGTTTGCCGCTAGCGCGTTCTCTTGCAATACACGGCCTAAAGCATTAAATATGGAACAATATCATGTAGCAAAGAATACAATATATATAAAATGCAACGTCTCTCTGTCTGTCTGTCTGTCCGTTAGTGTGCTTATCACTCGAGAACCACTTATCCGATTTACGTGTTTTTATAAATAAAACATATGTTCTATATAATTCGATATAAGCATAGATAATGGGAGATAAGGTGAGATAATGGGAGATAAGGAGAAATAATGGGAGATAAGTCGAGATAAGCCTCGATAATGGGAGATAAGGTGAGATAATGGGAGATAAGTATAAATAATGGGAGATCAGGAGAGATAATGGGAGATAAGCGGAGATAAGTCTAGATAATGGGAGTTATGGTGAGATAATGGGAAATAAGGAGAAATAATGGGAGATAAGAAGAAATAATGGGAGATAAGTCGAGATAAGCCTAGATAATGGGAAATAAGGTGAGATAATGGGAGATAAGGAGAAATAATGGGAGATGAAGAGAAATAATGGGAGATATTTTATTACGTTGGGTAACATAAGGAATAAGCAGTGACGATAATAGGGAATCAAGTCGGCGGAGCCGCGGGCCCGGCTGGTTTCTTATAAAGTTTTGCATTAATTTGTTTAAATATTTTATGCATATGGAATATATTGAATGGTTGTAAAACGATAATTTTTTTTTAAATAATATAAAATTAAAGAACGTTTATATAGATGCGTTAAATCTCTTTCAATTAGATTGTTGTCTACATTTATTTTTTCTTATTAACCTACATAGGAATGGTGACAAGAAAATAGAGACATTAAAACATTTTAAACCTCACTGTTAAAAACGTATTTAAAACGCAACAATATTTTTTCATAAAACTAGACTTTCCAGTAACAGAATTGAAAAAAACTGACGTCATTGTTTATGTAATTTAATTTTTATGTAATATTTTATATTAAATTAAGGATGATGATGAAACATATGATAAATGTTAATTTTGAAAATCGCACGTAATAAGCTGATTATTACATTAAATTTAGTTATAGTAGGATTAAATATAGGTTAAATATTTTTAATATGTTTAAATTTTTCGGTCAGTAAAGGCTCACTATTCGTAGTGCTAATAAATTTCGCATCGTACTGAAAAATGACCTCATCATTAAGTAAAAAACCGTAACTATCCTAATTATGTATAATTTAAAATTATTTTAACA
The DNA here is from genome assembly GCA_019049505.1 of Pachyrhynchus sulphureomaculatus. Classification (NCBI taxonomy): domain Eukaryota; kingdom Metazoa; phylum Arthropoda; class Insecta; order Coleoptera; family Curculionidae; genus Pachyrhynchus; species Pachyrhynchus sulphureomaculatus. The sequence continues at coordinate 97,932,421 of CM032448.1, forward strand.
CATACGAGGGCCACCTTTTAAATTTTTACAAACGACCACTACATAACGCTATTGGGATGTGATATTACCATTGTTGTAAAATTTGATATTTGTTATTGTTAAAACAGTGGCAGTTCAGAAATTGGCCGAGTAGTTTGTTTACAGTGCGCGTTTAAAAAAAATAGTTTTATGAACAAATGGAAATTTCACGTAAAAGGATGGTTTTTGCGATTTTAGTAAAGGCCCAACAACAATGCCTCGAATCGCTTCGTTCAACTTTTGGTAATGAATCACCACCAGAAAAGACTGTTCACAATTGGTTTGCAGAATTTCGTGTTGATCGTGCTTCTGTCATCGATGGATTTCATGAAAATCGGTTGTTGTTCCAAAAAAACATCGATGCTGTACGCAACATGATTGAAGAGGATCGATATATGATTTACCGTAAAATAGAAGCATCCTTAGGCATATCGAAGACTGCAGTATATTCCTGAACTAACCTGAACATTTTCCTATGAAAAGGGTCTGATCTCGACGAATTCCGCATGATTTGACCGAACACAAAAGCAGACACGTGTCAATTAGTGCAAAGAAATGCTCAAAAAATTCAAGCGAGAACATGCAAAATCCGTATACAACATCATAACAGAAGACGAAACTTGGATATATTCTAAGCAACAATCAACTGTTTAGGTGCAATCGAATCCAGCAAAAGTGATTCGTTCGCGAATAACTTTCAAGAAAATGTTCGCTTATTTCTTTGGTTTTACTGAACATGTTGGCACCAGTGCTTTAGAAGATGGAAGAACAGTTCATGCTGAAAGGTAAACAATAATTTGTTTTCCAGAAGTCATCGATAAAATCAGGAAAAACAACTGAAAACGTCACATTATTCTTTATCATGACAATGCCAGCTCGCACACAGCACGTCAACCAATTGATTATTTCACGGAGAATAGCATCGAATTAATGTCTGATTCACCTGATTTATCGCCTAACGACTTCTTTTGTTCCCGAATGTCAAAAAAAAAATGCGTGGATGGTAATTTTCATCACCTCGAGAAGCTGTTGAATCCTTCCAAAACCGCGTTTTTGAAGTATCAACTTCAGAGTGGAAAAAATATTTTGAGAATTAGTTCGAACACATGCAAAAGTGCATACATTTTAAGGCGAATGTTTTGAGAAACAATGAAACGGTTTGTACCAACATTTTTTTTTCTTTTATTGCTTTTGTAAAAACTTAAACGGTAGCCTCGTATTTAAAATATATATATATATATATATATATATATATATATATATATATATATAAATATATATATATTTCATGGGAAAACATTTGTAGCCACCGCCCCCTGTAGAAATTCTTAAAAGAACAAGCATCTAAATTCTCAGATATTCATTGAGAATTATGAATTTTTTATGAATTATATTTACAATATCTAGTAGAAGTAAAATAGATTTTCTAAAAAACTACAAAATAAATAAAAAATTTCCCTTTTTCTTCAAAATGTTCACTATGTATATCAAACATCAATATAAATCTTGAAGGTTGTATCATATATATTAAAAAAAAAAAGTTTTGTTTTAATATTTAATTATATTTATTTCCCGTCGTATCCAACCTAATCTAAGTATACATAAAATTTTAAAAATTATGAAATATAAAAATCATAATCCAGTATAGACGTACTATTTTCTAAGCAAAAAAATATCATTTTCCTATTAAACTAAATATAACTATATACAAAAATTTTAAAATACTTGGCTTGTATTTGTCAGATAAAACCTGACTAAACGTAATTTTAAAAATATAAAATAAATATTAAATATATATACAAATCTTTGTTCAGGTATGTATATATATATATATATATATATATATATATATATATATATATATATATATATATATATATATATATATATATATATATATACGAGGCTGGTTTAAAAATCTGTGCAAAGTCCGAGAGATGGCACCACCGGCGCGTATCGAGGTCATGTTTAGTTAGTAGCATCTCTTGAATGAACGCACACCAAGTTTCAGCCATATTGGTCTATTTCTTTGTGTTTGGCATTCGTGTGAATCAAGGAAGTCAAGTGATTTTCAAGAAATGGACGAAAAAGAATTTCGTGTGGTGATTAAACATTACTTTATGAAAGGCAAAACGCCTCAGGTGACTAAAGAGAAGCTTGATAAACATTATGGTGACTCTGCACCTGCGATTAGAACAGTTTATAAGTGGTTTCAAAATTTTCGGACTGGCCATATGGGCACAAGTGACGCTGAACGTTCTGGACTACCTGTGGAGGTTACGACTCCAGAAATCATTGATCAAATCCATGATATGGTAATGGATGACAGAAGAGTTAAGGTGCGTGAGATTGCTAGTGCTGTGGGCATCTCGACTGAACGGGTACATAATATTTTGCGTAAACATTTGGACATGAGAAAGCTATCCGCAAGATGGGTGCCGCGATTGCTCACGCTTGACCAAAAACGGAATCGTGTGAAGTGTTGCAAGGATGGTTTGCAGCTATTCCAGAAGAATCCGGAGGACTTTAAGCGTCGTTTCGTCACTGTGGATGAAACATGGATACATTACTATACTCCTGAGACCAAACAACAATCTAAACAATGGGTTACCAAGGGGGAATCTGCACCAAAAAAAGCGAAGACCGTTCCTTCGGCCGGAAAGGTTATGGCGACTGTCTTTTGGGATTCGCAAGGGATAATCCTCATTGACTATCTGGAAAAGGGTAAAACTATTACAGGTGAATATTATTCATCGTTATTGGACCGTTTGAAAACCGAGCTGCAAGAAAAACGCCCGCGATTGGCCCACAAGGAAGTCCTTTTCCATCACGACAACGCACCAGCACACACCTCAGCAGTTGTGATCGCAAAATTAATGGAAATAGGATTCCAACTCGTTTCACATCCCCCTATTCTCCAGACTTGGCTCCCTCGGACTACTATTTGTTCCCCAATTTGAAGAAATGGCTGGCGGGACAAAGATTTTATTCAAACGAGGAGGTGATTGCAGACACTAATGGATATTTTACAGACTTGGAAAAATCCTATTATTCGGAAGGGATCAACAAACTAGAACATCGTTGGACGAAGTGTATAAGCCTAAAAGGAGACTATGTCGAAAAATAAAAAAGGTTTACCCCAAACACATAAGTAGTTTTTATTTTTGCACGGACTTTTCAAACCAGCCTCGTATATATATATATATATATATATATATATATATATATATATATATATATATATATATATATATATATATATATATACATATATATATATATATATATATATATATATATATATATATATACATATATATATATATATATATATATATATATATATATATATATATATATATATATATATATATATATATACATATATATATATATATATATATATATATATATATATATATATATATATATGTATGTATATATATATCTATATATATATATATATATATATATATATATATATATATATATATATATATATATATATATGTATATATATATATATATGTATATATATATATATATATATATATATATATATATATATATATATACTAATATAATCAATTTATTTGTGGAATGACTTAGAAGAATATTTTTATTAAATATAACTCGTGCCATGAGAACTCACATTAATTGTCGATAAAAGTTTACTGGAGGAAGTTAAAGTGTAATACTTTTTTGCAATTTACATTCATTTACATTTGACGGAAGAAATAGTTTTGTACGGTATTCATAATATGTAGGTGAATTTTAGCTCAAACTAAATATTGATTCAAATCCATAAAACAAACAATAAAACATTAAACTTCATTGGTTCCATCAAATTCATAATAATAATTACTATTTAAATAAAAAATGCCGCTTGTAGGAACAGAAATTAAATGTACTGTGGCGACTATAATGGCGCCCCACATAGGGCATGACGTATTTGACGATTAATAATAATAAATAATAGTTTATTTTAATATTTTTTGATAAGAATTCTTTGAAATGTTATATTAAGTTATGATGAGGTGTATTTTTCAGAAATATCTCTTAGTTCATATATGATTTTTCAATAATTTGCTTAAATATTCTATGCATATGGAATACAGTGAATGGAACGATAATTTTTTGGATAATATAAAATTAAAGAACTTTTATACACATGCTTTAAATTTCTTCCAGTCTGATTGTTGTGTACATTTATTTTTTCTTATTTACCTATAAATGCTGACGAGAAAATAGGAGAAAGAACATCAAATTCATTTCATTCAATTCAATTATTCATGCTTCTAACGAGGGCTATTGACAAATTCCTATGTCTGAGTGTTTCTGCTGTATCGTTTTACGTAAGATATTTGAGTATTTTTTATAGTTTAATACCAGAATAAACCATGAAATTACAAGTTGGAAATTGCTGATGTACTGTTAGTTGTAGAATTTCTTTCATGTTGTTTTTTATAATTAATGTTAACTTTGTCACAGATTTACTTGTTTTATGTGTTTTGTTAAACTTTTGATTAAAACTAAAAAAAAAAAGTTAAAATTCAGAAATATTTCACCCAACTTCAAATTTAATTACTCGCTTTATAGGTTTAAATTCCGAATAAAGATGGAGTCGGGCATTGACAATGCATTAGTTACTGTTTCATATTTACATCGCGATTCAGTTTTCAAAATTACAGCTAGAAGTGCACGTGATTCTTTAAATACATGTTTTTTATGGATGCGATGGATGGATATAATTTTTTACAAACAAAATATGAATTTAGGTTGAAATGGAACTTGTTATACTTACATAAATTTTGATTGAATTGTTTGACTAATCTTAATTGAATTGCTATGCTGTCATAGAGCTGATAGAAACTAAAGATGACCAACTAATTGAATTGCTTCTCTTGGATTACTACGTATAGAGCTTACCTGAAAGAGTCACCAACAAGTCCCGGCATCCCAATATGATGTTATTAAGAACCGCTGTTGAAGCAGCATTCACCTGCATGGACATCGCTGCATTGGAGTTCTAACAAATCGGAAAATAGCATTATACTTACAAGCAAGTCTTCCATTTTTTTATTATTCCGACTATAACATATAGAGCTCAGACATAGAGATTCACTAATAAGCAGCTAGATAAGATAAGAAAAACACAAATGGCCCTGGAAATCAAAAGTAACTAATATTACACTCAGACAGATAGCCAAACGAACAGATTAGAAATAGAAGTAGATAGATGTAGTAGAACAGGCCACAAATTTAAAATGGAATGGCAGGACATAAGGAACCAAGTTGAAATCAACGATGATGTTATAGGAGAGTAGAGAAATGAAGATCATATATATAGGATAGGGTAAGTTCAAGAAGAAGGCGACAAACCTATTGGAGTGATGAATTACAGAACATGCACCCTTAATATGAAAAAGTAAAGCATAATGTAGAAAATGATGGAAAGCATTGGAAGAGACTTACAACATGCAGGCTGAAAAGTTTTTGGTCTAGCTACTTAAAACACATTTTGTTTTGCAAAATTCGACTTTATTCATCAAGATAGTCTCCTTCAAGGGCGATACAATCAATCCAACGCTTTTCTAACATTTTTATACCTTTTTTCTAGAAGGATTTGTCTTTGCCTTCAAAATAGGCGTCAGTTTCGGCGATAACTTCTTCACTGGAGCCAAATCTCTTTCCCGCGAGCATTTTTTTAAGGTCTGCAAATACATAATAGTCGCTGGGGGCCAAATCTGGAGTATACGGTGGATGAGGAAGCAATTCGAACTTCAATTCATGCAATTTTGCCATCGTAACCATTAATTTGTGACACAGTGCATTGTCTTGATAAAAAAAGTACTTTTTTATGGTCCATTGGGGCCGTTTCTTTGCGATTTCTGCGTTCAAATGCACCAATAACTTTATACAATTTTCATTATTGATGGTTTTTCTCTTCTCAGCATAGTCGATAAAAATTATTCCATACGCATCCCAAAATACAGTTCGAGCGGCTTTCACCGGCTGCTGTCCACTCAGCTGACTGCCAATTTGATTCCGGTGTGTAGTGCTGAATCCATGTTTTATCCATTGTCACATATCGCATGAAAAAATCCTTTTTATTGCTCTTAAACAGATCTAAACAGTGCTCAGAATCATCAACGCGTTGTTGTTTTTGGTCTACTGTGAGCAAACGCAGTACCTATTTCAAATAGAGCTTTCTCATGCTCAAATTTTCATGCAAAATATGATCAACACGTTCTTTTGATATCTTTAGGGTGTCAGCTATCTCACGCAATATCACTTTACGGTCATCCAAAATAATTTTGTGAATATTCTAATGTTTTCCGGTATAACCACCTCATTTGGGAGTCCAGAGCGTTCAGCATCATTTGTGTCTGTTCGACCGCATACCAGTAAATGATGAGTGATTTTCCAGGGGCAGTCCCCGTAACACTTATCAAGCCATCGCTTTGCTTGAACAGTATTTTTCCTATCAAAAAACAGTGTTTAATCAACACACGAATTTGTTCCATTGTTTTGAAAATATCAAAGGTAGCGTCACTAAAACCACTGTAACTTGTAAACAAATCGTCGAAATGTCATGAAATTTTGACACGTATCGTTTGAAGGTTGGTACTTCCTAAAAATCATATGGATTTTTTAAAAAGGGCGACATCTATGTGTCAGACCAAAAACTTTTCAGCCTACATGTTATTTCATTGTATAAAGAATAGCAACAAGATTTTAAAAATGGCAATATAATATTACACTCAGCAACAATTTTTGTGCTAATTGTGTTAAAATAGTAAGAACCAGTTAATGTTTTAACAATGGATATAGTTATTGAGACAAGAAAACAATAAGAAAAAACGTATTTTATTTTAATTTCCATAAATAATTAAATACTTTCTAGTTTCTTCAACAGCACGTTTTTATGATATCCGTAAACAATTAGTCTAATTACTTAAAGCGGTACAACAATCTATTTATAACCCAGTGTAATATTACAACATTTATTTCAAACAAAAGTTTCAACGTATTATCTCGCTCGTAGTTGGCTATGTGACCGCGTCAGCAAAGCGGCGATAGCATAACTTCCAAACTGGTTTCTGGACAGAATTGGCGGGGAACGGGGCGAGGAGATAAAAGCCCGATTTACACCGACGAAAACCAAAAAATCCATAACAGACGCGGTGTGCTTTGGAGTGAACATAACGAAGCTTATTTGTGTCGTGATGACGCCATCGGCACTGATTGTAAAAGTAAATATTATCATGGTAGATAATGTGGGATTAGGCAAATTCCTGTACTGTTATTTATTTTTTTGTGAATTTGTTGTCTTTGTAACGTTTAATTTGTAACGTAATTTATTGGCACGGCACCACTGGTTATTGTTAATAATTATAGACAGAAAAATCGCCACTTGGGAGTGTTAAGATAGTTTAATTCCCATTTTATTATTTTCAAAACCCTCAGTTCTGTCTTTACGAGTACTTCCAAATTTTGAAGTGTTGGTTAAATAGTACCTGGTACGTCAACGTAAAATATTCGCCAGTGTCATAAGTTACATAGATATTGCTCGACGTAGTTTATATTGTCAGTGGTGTCAAAAATCTAATAGGAGTAATATAAATTTAGTTTCCTTCGAATGTAGTTGGCAAACAGTACAGGGTGAGTCAACGATGGAGTAAAGTTCATTATCTCATTTGTTTCTAGAATGACGAAAAAATGTTAAATACAACTAGTTTTCAGTTTTGTAGCCATTGTTTCTGAAGGTGGAATACTCATAATTGGTAAGAGCGTTCTACAGAGATGAAAAAAAAAGATATATGTAAAGAAATTTGAGTTCGATGCTACAGGGTGTTCAAAATAAATTTATACATTTCGACTATTTTGAAAAATCTCACATTTTTTAAATGGCATACTCTGTATATTATTATTTTTTCTGATAGATTTTACAAAACCCTCCCACTTTTATTAAGTATATCACATACCTATTTCTAATAGTTTTGGATTTATTTTGAATTTTTCAATTTTCACCCTTGTTTTTAATACACTTACGTTATAACATCATAGTTGCCAAGGCAAAACAAAAATATAGGCATTGTCAAATTTTTACATGTCTATTAAGCAAGTAAAAATAGTTTTTTTGTGGTAGTAAGTAACGTATAAAGGTAATAGTTATGGATTTTCCTAAAAATAAATTAATCGATATGGTTTACGAGGCTGGTTTGAAAAGTCCGTGCAAAAATAAAAACTACTTATGTGTTTGGGGTAAACCTTTTTTATTTTTCGACATAGTCTCCTTTTAGGCTTATACACTTCGTCCAACGATGTTCTAGTTTGTTGATCCCTTCCGAATAATAGGATTTGTCCAAGTCTGCAAAATATCCATTAGTGTCTGCAATCACCTCCTCGTTTGAATAAAATCTTTGTCTCGCCAGCCATTTCTTCAAATTGGGGAACAAATAGTAGTCCGAGGGAGCCAAGTCTGGAGAATAGGGGGGATGTGAAACGAGTTGGAATCCTATTTCCATTAATTTTGCGACCACAACTGCTGAGGTGTGTGCTGGCGCGTTGTCGTGATGGAAAAGGACTTTCTTATGGGCCAATCGCGGGCGTTTTTCTTGCAGCTCGGTTTTCAAACGGTCCAATAACGATGAATAATATTCACCTGTAATAGTTTTACCCTTTTCCAGATAGTCGATGAGGATTATCCCTTGCGAATCACAAATACAGTCGCCATAACCTTTCCGGACGAAGGAACGGTCTTCGCCTTTTTGGTGCAGACTCCCCCTTGGTAACCCATTGTTTAGATTGTTGTTTGGTCTCAGAAGTATAGTAATGTATCCATGTTTCATCCACGGTGACGAAACGACGCTTAAAGTCCTCCGGATTCTTCTGGAACAGCTGCAAACCATCCTTGCAACACTTCACACGATTCCGTTTTTGGTCAAGCATGAGCAATCGCGGCACCCATCTTGCGGATAGCTTTCTCATGTCCAAATGTTTATGCAAAATATTATGTACCCGTTCAGTCGAGATGCCCACAGCACTAGCAATCTCACGCACCTTAACTCTTCTGTCATCCATCACCATATCATGGATTTGATCAATGATTTCTGGAGTCGTAACCTCCACAGGCCGTCCAGAACGTTCAGCGTCACTTGTGCCCATATGGCCAGTCCGAAAATTTTGAAACCACTTATAAACTGTTCTAATCGAAGGTGCAGAGTCACCATAATGTTTATCAAGCTTCTCTTTAGTCTCCTGAGGCATTTTGCCTTTCATAAAGTAATGTTTAATCACCACACGAAATTCTTTTTCGTCCATTTCTTGAAAATCACTCGACTTCCTTGATTCACACGAATGCCAAACACAAAGAAATAGACCAATATGGCTGAAACTTGGTGTGCGTTCATTCAAGAGATGCTACTAACTAAACATGACCTCGATACGCGCCGGTGGTGCCATCTCTCGGACTTTGCACGGACTTTTCAAACCAGCCTCGTATATACTGGCGAGGAGGGAAAAAATTGTCTTTTGGCAGTAAGGCTTTACGGAGCGAAGTACCCTAATAGACGTATACCATCTAGAAAATCTTTTCAGTGCTTAATGGAACGGTTTGATGGTAGTTGTAGCGTTGAGTATACGAAACGGAAAGTAGTAAATCAAAATGCTACCAATGAGGAAAAAGAAATGGAGATTTTACTTCATGTTGAAGATAATCCCCAGGATTAGCTGACTTATTTGACACATCCCAATCTACGGCTAATCGCACCACGAGAAAATACAAGTATCATCCCTTTCATATGGAACTATACCAAGAACTTCAAGACGATGGATTTGAACGACGAGTAAACTTTTGTACCACCACAGAGGCCGATCCAAATTTTTTATCCAAAATAATGTTTTCTGATGTAATGGAGCAGTTAACGGCCATAACATGCATTATTATTCAACAGTTAATCCATTTTGAGCCCGGGAAGTTCAAAACCAAAACCATTGGTCGCTTAATATGTGGTGTGGAATATTAAATTTTCGAATTATTGATTCATATTTTTTCCGCGAACCGCTTATCAGGCCTAGATATCTAAATTTTTTGCAAAAAGAATTACCCCAGCTTCTTGAAAAGTTGATAACTTTGAAAGGGAACAAATGTGGATTCAACAAGACTGAGCTCCCGCTCATTACCACCGGAAAGTTCAAGAATTTTTAAACGATTGTTACCCACAAAACGGATCGGTAAGGCCCCCTCAATCATGTGACTTAACACCTTTAGACTTCTTTTTGTGGGGCTACATTAAAGATCGTATTTATGTGAATCCCCATACAATACCAGTAGATATGGAAAATAGGATACGGGATGCGTGCAGGATAATAACGCCCTTTATGCTAAGGAAAGAGAAGGAAAATATAGTAAAACGAGTAAACATGTGTATTAAAGTAGACGGGCATATTTTTGAACATTTATTACGTCATAATAACTAATCATTAGATAAGTTAAACTATATTAAAATTATTATTAACTATTTGTTTATGTTTTCACAATAGCGTAAGTGTATTAAAAACAAGGGTTAAAATTGAAAAATTCAAAATAAATCAAAAACTATTAGAAATAGGTACATGACATACTTAATAAAAGTTGGAGGGTTTTGTAAAATCTAATCAGAAAAAATAATAATATACAGGGTGTACTATTTAAGAAATTTGAGATTTTTCAATTTAAAATAGTCGAAATGTATAAATTTATTTTGAACACGCTGTAGCATCTAACTCAAATTACTTTACATATATCTTTTTTTCATTTCTATAGAACCCTCGTACCAATTATGAGCATTCCACCTTCAGAAACAATGGCGCTACTGGCTATTTTTTACACAACTGAAAACTAGTATTGTTTTAAAAAAATTGAAATATTAAAAAAAACTGCTAGGTTTAGGTATATAATATTATTAATAAAAAAATTATAAAATTTTACACAGAATTTAAAAATAAAATAGAAAGTAGGATGTTCCGTTTAAAAAAACATATGTTATATCGGCCACGCTTTTTGAAGTACCCTGTATACTCAAAAGTAATTTTAAACTGTGCACCTTAACATTCCCTAAAACTATTTTATTTGACATTTTCTCGTTTTTCCTGAAACAAATGAGATAATAAACTTTACTCTATCGTTAACTCACCCTGTACAACATGTTCGCTTGCTCTATAAGCTCGAATGTTACCTCGTACCTATATAACTGTTGGTAATTGTGCCCAACCGATAAATAATATTCATGTGACGCTGTTATCTCACACTACCCATGATAGTTAGGTTACCTCCTGCTAACGACTCAGTACAAATTTGAACTTGCTACATTTCCTACACAATCGTTGAAACCGTATCTGAAATGAGATCCTATTTGCGAAATACGTTATGCAAACTGATTTTTAAAGTTTGGCGAAGTCGCTACTGTGACTTACGAAAAATTATAAATCACATTCCACAGAATATTCCTTATCCAGAACAGAAGTGTTCAGATGGCCTTTTTAGTGGGCCGTAGACGACGAACCTCTAGCGGAAAAACCGTCAACCTTAAAAACATACTCCCATATGGAAACAATGATGACCCTTGTGATGTCAGATCGTCTACTGTCATTTCAAAAGATCAGAGGTCAGTTAAATTTGACGCAGGTGCATCAGATTTTAACAGGGATTGAATATTAACTAAAATATGCACCAAGATTTGGGTCTGAGCAGAAGGCCAATCGAAGATATGTGTGTCCTAAAGTCCGTTTGTTTGAAGTTGATAGCACGCAACATGGGTTATAAACATTAAAAGTCATAAACCATAAGCGTCCAAAATTTCTCTACCAATTATTTGAATTTTTAGTTTTAATCACCTTTATTTTCTATCTTTTAATGTTAACATAAAAAAAAATGGAAGCAAAAATGTAGTGGAATGGGAGTCCCAGTACGAGAAGATTACTTATATACTCTAAGTTTCGCAGACGACCAAGTAATCATAGCGCAAGATGAGGAAGACCTCAGTTATATGGTAAGAAAACTGAAAGAAGAATACACTAAAGCAGGATTAGCCATAAACTTTGATAAAACGGAATATTTAACAACAAAGGAGGGAAACGTGGAGAATCTAGAACTCGATAACGAAACGATAATCAAAGGAACCGGTAGATTTAAATATTTAGGAACCATCATTTCAAAAAACGCAACATCAGAAGAAGAGATTAAAGCTAGATTAGGACAAACGCGGACATGCATAAGACAATTAAATTCGATCCTGTGGGACAAGCACATTACAAAGAGAAACAAAACACGCATATACAAATCAATAATACAAAGCATAATGATGTACGGGTCAGAAACATGGACGATCAACAAAAGAAATAAATCTAAAATTAACGCGGTAGAGATGGAGTATTGGAGAAGATGTTGTAGAGTTACACGTATGGAGAGAATAACAAATGAAGAAATAAGAAGCAGAATGACCATCAAAGAGAACGCAATAAACACCATTGAAGAAAAACGATAAAAATGGTATGGACACATAAGACGGAGCGAAGATATGTTGGATAAAGAAAATAACGGAGTGGAGCCCTATAGGGAGAAGAAAAAGAGGAAGACCCAGACGATCGTGGAGAGACGATGTGAACGAGGCTATGGAGGACAGGAGTCTAACAGATGGAGACTGGGGAGATAGAAAAATCCTGTATATATATATATATATATATATATATATATATATATATATATATATATATATATATATATATACATATATTTTCTATCTCTATACAACAGTGCGATCTTTTCTAAAAAATATTTTATTACATGCCTTCTAAACTTTACAATAAGCTATATAAATTCAAAGTTTATTTTAATGAGTAAATGATGAAACTAAAAATCTTATTTGTATGATAAACAATTAACAATTCTTAAGAACTAGAAATCTACAGTGTTATAAATCTTAATGATAATAGGTACAATAACATTTGGGATTTTAGCAGTTATTGGAATATAATTAACCAAAGTAGTTATCGGTAGGTAGGTGCCTAAGTACCTAAGTATGCAATATAAATATTCCATGTAAGTATAAAAATAAAGCAAAAACCTATAATATGCTTAGTTCAAATCAGAACAACGATGGCTTCAACTTTCAGTTTTGCCCCGGTCAAACTCTGTAAAACCGCATTTTCCCTAAGAGAAAAAAACAATGATACTTAACGTCCACGACGATCTAGTGCATCAACAGCCAACAAGCCAAGTCCATGAAATTGTCGAAACCTGTGCCAACATGACGGGAGTTGGATCAGCAACTATTTACAGATTTCTAAAAAAAAGAAAACGTGGTCCTTGCAACGAACCTCAGAATCACAAAGGAAAGGAGCCCTTAGAGGTCGATGAAGGCTTTAAAAACGCAATAAGAAGAAAAGTACACCATGTTTTTTATTAAGAAAGATATATCTACACTACGTAAAGTTTAGCAAGAAATCAGAGAAGACAAGGGCTTACCAGATTTAAAGAAATGGAAACCTGAATTTTCGTTAGGAAAAACACAATAGAAAATCTGTTTTTATCTATAAAACAAAAACAATTTGTTGGAGAAGAGAATATCTACAGCAATCAAAAAATTTCGAGCCGAAGAAAGAAATATTTTTTATTTAGATGAGACTTGGGTTAATGAGGGACACACAGTGAAAAAATGCAGTCAGTCAAATGAATTACAGCCCCCTTCAGAAAAAGGTCGCAGGCTAATTATAGCACATAACGGATTTCTCGACGATGGCTTGCTGGAATTCGAATCAAAGTCAACTAAAGATTACCATGAGGAGATGACGGCCAATGTTTTTGAGAAGTACTTCCAACAAATGATTGAACGTATACCAGCAGAATCAGTTATAGTATTAGACAATGCCCCATGCTATTTTCAATTATTAGAACGTCTCCCGATAAATTCATGGAAGAAAGCGAATCTTCTTCAATGGATAAGAGACAAAAATCTCAAACATAAAGATGGTGTGTTAAAAGCGGAACTTCTCAAAATTACGAAACAAAATAAGGCACAGTTCAAGAAATACGCAGTCGATGAAATGGCAAAGGAAAGGAATATCACAGTGCTTAGATTACCTCCATATCATTGGGAATTGAATCCCATAGAGCTAATTTAGGCACAAATGAAAGGTTTCGTTACAAGGGAAAACACCACCTTCAAACTTCAAGACGAAAGGCAATTGTTATTCGCCGGAATAGAGAGGATCAAAGAGGATAATTTATAAAATGCCATTCGACATCTTATAGAAGAAGAAAATAAAATGTGAAAAATCGATGAATACATCGAAGAAACTGTGGAAATAGAACCCTTAATTGTCAATTTAACAGATGTCGAGTATTTAGATCTTGAAGATGATTGTTTTTGATTGTAATTAAAGTTCTTATATATTGTGAATTGTGAATTTGTATATATACATAGATCTGTAGATTAAAAAATTTTTGGTAATAGATCTTATATTTCTATAACTCTATTTTTAACATAATTTTATTTATTAATCACAAAAAGCAGGTTACGCTCCGACGGCTATGCTACCGATGAACCCTCATTTATATATTATGACTCTATTGTATAGCAGAGGTTTTCTGCCTAAAATAGGGGGAACCCTTAAAAATAATTCAAAACAGATAGCAAAATCCAGTAAAATGCATTAAAAATCTCTTTTTATTGGGCGCACCCCAACATGCATTTACATCTAGAATAAGAGAATTCTACTATCAACTCCAAACAAATACACTATAGTTTTCAGCGCCGTGTGAAGCGAGAACTAGAATTCTTCAGTCGCGTGATTATAGGTGATAAATCATAGATTTTTGAGTACGATTCCGAGACAAAACTCCAAAATCGGGAGTGGTATGCTACAAACATTCCGCGTTACAAGAAAGCGACAACGAGACAATCGATCATTTGTTCCTCCAAAGCGAACTGTTAATCGAATTTTCTATCGAGAAGTGTTTGAGAAGCTTAGGAAGAGGATCTATCTATGATATTGTGTTCACCACGACTACTCCCTGTTTTAGTCCTTGTTATCGTGTTTATTCCCTTGGCTCAAAAACCACTTGAAAGAGCGCTGTTTTGTTGTATCTTCCAGCACTTATCCAAATCTACTTTGAGTATGATTGAGCTTTGATTTGTAAAAACATAACATAGGTTGTTATAAAAAGTTAGCCACATTACGCTGCCACATCGCGAATGATAGTCCTAATAGGAGGGTCGCCTTGTAAGTTTTTACAAACGACCACTAGATGGCGCTATTAAGATGTAACGTTGTAAATGTAAATGTTTGACATTTGTTGTTGTTAAAATAGTGGCAGCACGGAAATTGACCGAGTAGTTTGTTTAGAGTGAGCGGTTAAAAAAACAGTTTTGTGAACAAATGGAAATTTCACGTGCTTCCGTCAGCGATTAATTTCGCGAAAGTCGACCAAAATCCGTTGTTCCAAAAAACATCGATACTATGCGCAACATGATTGAAGAGGATCGGCATGTGACTTACCGTGAGAGGAATCCTTAGGCATATCGAAGACGAACGACGAAGAAGAATTTGCATGAACAATTAGCTGTGAAAAAAATCTGTTGCCGATGGATTCCACATAATTTGACCGAAACTTAAAAACAGACTCGTGTCAATTGGTGTGAGGAAATGCTCAAAAACTTCGATCGGGGACATGCAAAATCCGCATACAAGATCGTAACAGAAAACGAAACTTCGATATATTCGTACGAGCAAGATTAACCGAATTCAACACAAGGGGTTTGTTCGCGAAGCACTTCCAAGAAAATGATCGCTTGTTTCTTTGGTTATACTGGACATGTTGAGAACATTGCTTTAGATGATCGAAGAACAGTTAATGCTGAATAGTATACAACAATTTGTTTGCCAAAAGTCAACGATCAAATCAGAAAAAACAACCGCTCTCACACAGCACGCCAAACAATTGATTACTTGCAGGAGAAAAACATCGAATTAATGTCTCATTGGCCGTATTCACCTGATTTATCGCTTAACGACTTCTTTTTGTTCCCGAATGTCAAATAAAAAATGCGTAAACATCGATTTTCATCACCTGAAAAAGCTGTTGAAAAACCATGTTTTTGAGGTACCAACTTCAAAGTGGAAAAAATGTTTCGAGAATTGGTTCGAACGCATGCAAAAGTATATAAATCTTAAAGGCGAATATTTTGAAAAACAATAAAACGATTTGTAGCAAAAAAATTGTTTTCTTTCATTGTTTTTATAAAAAACATAAAAGGTTGCCCTCGTACTATAATATACGATATATTATTTACATTTTTAAATCAGCGAAGTTAATATTTATTTATTGTTTCCTTTTATATAAGAAATTCCTGCTAATAAGAATATTTTAAAATTTATTTAGTGATTATGTCACAACAACATTATAGTTCATAATTGTTTACAACATGATTATTTCTTTCAAACATGGCAACACTACACACACTAGCTTCCCTACTCCAGGCAGTGCAGAACAAGGCCCTGAGGATGATCACGAGAGCCCCATGATTCATGAGAAACCGACAAATACACAGAGACCTCGGTGTGCCTACCTCCATGAGGAAAATCCAGCTGAAGTTTTCGGAGAAGACGTCCCAACACTCCAATCCATGCATCAAGGATGCCTTCCAACTCCCACCACATGCCCGCCGCTAATTCCCGAGACCGTCTGACCCTCTCTCGGATGAAGACGATGACCCCCCGCCCGCCGTGACAGAAAATTGTTAATCTAGATTAAGTTATAATAAGTCCTAGTTTAAGTTAACCCTAAGTCCTAAGTTAAGTTAGCCTAGGTCTTAGGCTAAGGTAGTTTTAAGTCTTTGGATAAGAAAATCATGTAACCAGAAACATACTTCCTAGGTTAAGTTAGTATGGGACTAGTAGTTTAAGAGCTTAGGTTAAGGTAGGATAAGCAAACAGTCACATTAGGTTTTTGTCCTTTCATAAATATAAGTAAGAAGCGTACCCTTACGTTATACTCCAATAAAGACAACAGAGACACTACCTTGTCATATATGTAAAAAAATTTCGATTCTACTCGTATACTAATTTATTAAATCAATAAAATAAAAATTATGATCTGTTTTTACGACACATCTTGTACGTATTTTTTCCGGATAAAATCTAGCATATAATCTGACTTCGTACTTCCTGCATCTTTACAAAAAAATTTCCAAGATTCGTCCAGCGATATTTGTGCCATGCTGAAACAGACAAAAGGAAAGGTTATAAGTAGAGACCGGATTATATGCATTTGCATATTTTCATATGCCTTTGCATATTTAGACCATTTTCACCGATTATTGCATATTTTACCCAAAATCTAGTAATGATGCATATTTTCCCTATATTTACAATATTTCTCGGTATTACTAGGCAATTGAATTGCTCAGGGTATTGTTAATGTCGCCGTTTAGATCCGATCTTATCGCCGGGACATTACCTGCAATAGTCTAAACATCGATTAGGTTATAGTGCCAACGGAATACCCAAAATTACAACGGTATTTTATTCCTTTGTTTCTTGGTCGGGATATTAAGTGATAACTAGTTAGTTTCTAAGAATATTTGTTTGAGCGTGGATCAAATAAACAATTTTCTCGAAGACGAATTTTTATTTTAAAACAAGATATCAGTTTTAACATTATTGTTGACGCGCTTGCATCAGTGTAGTCTTTTTGCAATTTTTAACGTGTTGTGTTAAAGTTTAACGTGTACCATGTCACCTGCCAAAAGAGTGTCTCTTCGTGGGTAGCTGATTATCCTGGAACATTTACATACGACGGAAATGTTTTATATTGTCGAGTTTGCGAGAAAAATGTTTCGTACACAAAAAAGTTTCAAATTGACCAGCATGTCAAGACAAGTCTTCATATCGCAAGATTGCAAAAAAAAGGCCCACGACAACAACTTATAACAGCAGCAAGTAGCAGTGATTCCACTTCTATAGGCAAACAAAAAACCACTTTAGCATGGATTTATGTGAAGCATTGCCTGCAAGTAATATTCCTCTCCACAAACTTACAAATCTACATTCAAAGATTTTCTGCGAAAATATTGCTTGAATCAATTCAGTTAATGAATAAAATCCGTCAAATAAACTCCACATTGCCAGATGTATTCCCGCGTAGAGTTAAAGAAAAGTTTGAAAACATTTTGTGCAATAACCCAGGCTTTGAACCTTTGTGTCAAATTGATTGTTTTATTAATAGGACGGGTGCCAGAAACAATAACATAGCACCCAAATTCAAATACTGCCCAGTTACCTCAGTGGATGTGGAACGGTCTTTTTCCACTTATAAACATATTTTAAGTGATCGAAGACACAATCTTACTACCCAACATTTGGAACAATACCTTATTGTTTACGTGTACAAGAATACAAATGTTAAATAATTTTAAAAAATGTTAAATAATTGTTAATTAAATTTAAACATCGTCGATAACTTGTTAATTTTATGCTGATTTTGAAATAAAAAACTAAAAATTACTACTTTTATTATTATTTAATATTTTGACCCTTTTCATGCATATTTTAAGCATTTTTCATGCATATTTGCATGCATATTTCAAGATTTTTATGTTGCATATAATCCGGTCTTTAGTTATAAGTGTCCATTTATTTTAGCCGTCATTTTTCCGAATTTCCTGTAATGTTAGATATTAGACTGACACTGTCATCAAGGACAATAATGGCCGTATTTATTGTCATTTAGTTTTTAAGTTTTTTATTAAATTATGTAATATGATTCAGTGTATCTTAGTTTTTATTGAGATGCTTTTAAAAGTTCTTCTTCTTCGTCCGACTTATAGCTAGGCACTATTGCCTGTTTTCTTTGTTCCCTGCTCTATAGATCGTCGCTCCATCTCTTTCTTGGACGTCCCATTAATTTTCTTCCATTCGGTGACTTGTCTCTTGCTATCCATACTATCCTGTTGTTTGCCATTCTTCCTACGTGTTGATCCCATTCCACTTTTCTTCCTCTTATCCACTGGTTGATATTTTTTATATTACATGTGCGTCTTATGTCTTCAGTCCTGTCCCTATTTTTTTTTTATCGTTCACCGCCCCCCCCTGAGTAGGGATTTTAGCCTTTTCCACATTCTAAGGATATCGGCGAGGATGTCGTAATACCCGTCAACGTTATCCAAGTGCCAAAAAAACATATATTTCTATATTTCTCAGCACCCTTTAGACAACGCGGTAGTGCTGCCTTGGACGTTATTGTATTTCTGCGAACAACTACTACCTATGTACGTGGCCAGGCCAAATATACTTAAATCTATAATCTATAAGATATATAAAATGCAACGTCTCTCTGTCTGTCTGTCTGTCTGTCTGTCCGTTAGTGCGCTTATCACTGGAGAACCACTTATCCGATTTACGTACTTTTTTTTTAAACATACATATGTTCTCTGGCCATGTTATAGGCTATATTTTATTACGATAGGTAGCATAAGAAATGAGCAGTGACGATAATAGTGAATGAAGCCGAAAAAAATGTTGCCGCTAGCGCGTTCCCTTGCAATACACAGCCTAAACCATTAAATATGTAACAATATTATGTAGCGGAGAATATCTATAATCTATAATATATAAAAATGGAATGTCTTTCTGTCTGTCTGTCCATTAGTGCGTTTATCACGCGAGAATCACTTATCCGATTTACGTGTATTTTTTTAAATTCATACATATATTCTTTGGCCAGGTTATATAATAATAATCTATATCTATAATATATATAAAATGCAACGTCTCTCTGTCTGTCCGTTAGTGCGCTTATCCCTCGAGAACCACTATCCGATTTTACGTGATTTTTTAAATTCATACATATGTTCCCTGACCAAGTTATAGATATATATTTTATTACATCTATAATATATATAAAATGCAACGTATCTCTGTCTGTCTGTCTGTCCGTTAGTGCGCTTATCACTGGAGAACCACTTATCCGATTTACGTGCTTTTTTTTTAAACATGCTAAACCATTAAATATGGAACAATATGATGTAGCAAAGAATATCTATAATATATATAAAATGCAACGTTTCTCTGTCTGTCTGTCGGTTAGTGCGCTTATCACTCGAGAACCACTTGTCCGATTTACGTGCTTTTTTTTAAATATACATATGTTCTCTGGTCAGGTTATAGGATATATTTTATTACGTTAGGTGACATAAGGAATAAGTAGTAACGATAATAGTGAATCAAGTCGGAGAAAAGGTTGCGGCTAACACGTTCTCTTGCAATACACTGCTTAAAGCATTAAATATGGAATAATATCATGTATCAAAGAATATAGTATATATAAAATGCAACGTTTCCCTATCTGTCTGTCTGTCCGTTAGTGCGCTTATCCCTCGAGAACCACTTATCCGATTTACGTGTTTTTATAAATTTATCCATATGTTCTATATAATTCGATATAAGTCTAGATAATGGGAGATAAGGTGAGATAATGGGAGATAAGTATAAATAATGGGAGATAAGGAGAAATAATGGGAGATAAGCAGAGATAAGTCTAGATAATGGGATTTATGGTGAAATAATGGGAAATAAGGAGAAATAATGGGAGATAAGGAGAAAATTGCGAGATAAGTCGAGATAAGCTTAGATAATGGGAGATAAAGTGAGATAATGGAAGATAAGGGGAAATAATGGGAGATAAGGAGAATAATGGGAGATGAGCAGAGATAATGGAAATTATGTAGAGATAATGGGAGATAATCCTATCCGCTATCCTATTAGCCTTGTTGACTTGATGTTTTACTTCTTCCTCGATTTTTCCGATACTAGATATTTTCATGCCCAGGTAATCGACCTGTTCTATTGGTTTATCGTCCACCACCAGCTTGCACCTAATCGGCTATTTTGCTATTATATTGTTTTGCTGCTAGGTAAAATTCGTATAGCAGCCTTTAGAGATCGTTCTCGGTCTCAGCCATTATTATCGCGACATCTGCATAACACATAATTTTAAGTTCTCTATTACCCATTCTATATCCCTTGTTGCTTTTGACATTCTTTATAATTTCATCCATGAAAATATTAAATAGAAAAGGACTTAAAGATTCTCCCTACCTGATTCCAGTTTCATAGTTGATTGTTTCTGTCATTCCTTCTGCTTATCTTGCGACTACTTTATTGTCTTTATATACATTCTTGATAGTTTTAATTAGGTGTAATAGGATGTTCCTGTTATATAGTAGATGAATAACGTCTTCTATATGCAAATTGTCGAAAACTTTTTTTAAGTATATCAGGCACAAGTATGCTGGAATGTTGTATTATATGGATTTTTCTTTTACCTGTCACACAATGAATACAGGATCGGTGCATGAGCGCCCTCTTCTGTTAAGTTAAAGTACCTAATACTATTTAATAAGAATAATAATCATCCGACCAAGTGCTTAAAATCTTGATCTTATTCCGAGATACTCACTCGCATTATCTACAACAAATTATTTATCATGATTGATCCGGTTTTTCAAGACATCTAATATGAATAGTATTGTAACCCAAAAGAGCGCTATGAAATACTCTTGTAAACATATTTTTATTAATTATAAGATATCACCTCTTCAGAAATAAAGTTTATAAGCCCAGAGCCCATTTTAATTTCATGTGGGCCCCACGCCCGTAGAAAATCTCAATCACTAATACAGTTTTTTTTTAATTTAAGCACGTTTTCAAGAACATATTTTAGACGGCATATGCAAATAACAAAATAAATAGTATAATACACTAATTTTAATCTAAGGCAGTATACCTGTCCCAAAATATAAGATCCTAATTTTTGTCGTTTTAAGTGGGCAATATAAAAATTCTGACCTTTTGTTTATGATAAGTTGCAGAGATGGACTTAAGAATTTTATTCATTAATGCAAATAAATAAAATTATAGTGTTTTTGGAGATGTTTATTTATAGATGCATGTAAAAACAAATGGATGAGAAGTACAAATATACAGTTTGAATGAATGGGGTTTACAAGAGGGGACATATTGTATAAATAAAAATATATTTTAACTTAAGCCTAATTCGGTTTCACTATCACTGTCATCAGCTGGGATAATTATCAGTGGTTTATATTATTTACATAAATATATGAATCTTCAACTTTAACAACGTGCTGAATGAAATTCTTCCAGCTTTCAGAAGGTATATCATTTATAACCTTTTTTGCTAATTCGACCACACCACTGACACGCTTAAAGTAGGAGAAACATTTTGTGCCCTTATTTTTGATTTAACTTGATGCCAAGTATGTTCAATTGGATTAAACACACAATAATACGGAGGAAGCCGCAAAACAGTGTGTCCCATTTTCTCAGCCATACTATCACAAACATATTTCTTTTTCAATTTATAGTCTTTCAAAACTTCCAAAAGATCACTTTTTTTATAACTAAAGTCAAAATAAATGTCATTTTCTAACATATATTCCTGTATTTCCGATTTGGTGTTGGCTGCACCTGGAACCTTATTTAGTAGGCGACTGGTAACTTGCATTGTCCATAGCTGTAACATTCTGTTAGGGAATATTTGGCAAAAGGGAATTTTGAAACCAATTTTCAAAAAGCTCTGCGGTCGTATCTTCGTAATGGTCCAAACTAGAATCTTTTATGTTTTTTGCAGATAATAGTAGACAGTTTGAAACCCAGCCCTTTTCAGATCCAACATGCAAAATGGTTATTCATTTACCTTTATTTGAAGGTGCGTTGGTCTGACATTTTGTACTGCTGTCAACCCACCCTTTTTGCACAGTGTCGTGGGTATCGAACCATGTTTCGTTAAGGTAAATTATTGGCCAATTCTCTGATTGATACTTTTTAATTTCTTGTAAATAAGTATGTCGCAATATTCGTAATCTTTGTGACTTCATCACTACTTGCCTTTTGTTGATTTTTTGGAACGTGAATCCCATTCTTAAGAAAAGTCTGTGAAGAGTTGATCGGCCACAATGTACATTGGTCCCGTCCTGCACCAGTCTTAATTTTATTTTGTCTAGTGTCGGCACCAACTGCTCTTCATACATAGAATATATTTTTCTCCTGATGACGTCTTTTTTCACAATCGTCTACATGATTCATTTGAAATTCTTTCCGTTTTTTTTTTTTTTTCCCTGTTCCTGAGTGATGGTTTTCCTACAATACCCTTAATCGTAGAAATTGGAGTTTTTATTAGTTCACTGGTTTCTTGCAAAGCACTTTGTTCATTCAAATTTCTTTTTACCAAAACTGTCGTAAACATTTTTCACTATTTGTTTAGCGCGAAGTGATAAATGTTTTCTCTTGCGATAGCCCCTATTGCAATTTTCCCACGGACGCCACATAATTAAAGTAGAACCGTTACGTTGTAAGTAAAACTAAAAATAAAAATAATAAAAAGTATCTTTTCAAATCTTAATGGGGACCTGTGCTGTGGTCATTAGGCCTATATTATCAAATACTTAAATGGTTCCAAACCGGGTTGCTAGGTAGTAAATATATAGGTAAAAATAGATCCAATATGATTGCAAGTGCAAGTGAGGGCGGTATACAAAGCAGGTAAAATAAAAATACGTTTATCGTAATACATCGCAACTATGCACAAAACCTTAATAAGGTCGTTTATTGCCTCATTGAAAAAGCAAAAAGTCAGGATCTTATATCTTGGGATTTACTTTACTTTTATTATTGTAATATAGTTTATCACGTTCCCTAAATATGAATTTACATAATACTCCCATAAATACTGTTAAAAATTTTCACGTATGCTCTCAATAAACGTCAACACTGTTTTGGTGAAATTAATTAAGGGTTATGTTACTCAGTTGTTATACAGTTAATGTGCGTAAACATATTTACAATTTGAATTCTTTAAATAATGCAGTGGGGTGATCGAGAAAATCGGATTGCTATTATAGCTTTATTTAAGTGCGATGTGGAAAATTTTTAAGACCCTAAAACCGCTTAAAATAAGTCGTATGTTTGTTTACCGGGCGATAAAATTATTTACTGAAAGGGGAGACATAAAAAACAGGCAACGTTCAGAAAGGCCAAGGACAGTTCGAACGCCCCAAGCAGCTAAAATTGTAAAAGCGCGAATTGACCGAACTTCTCTCCGCAAACAAAAAAATTTTTCTCGTGCAAAATATTTCTTTCCTTAACAAAATTACTTAATTTTAAAAATGATTACTTTTTCTATCATCTTACCAAGGTGGGACAGAAGGCTGATGAGCGATATCTGCCCATCGGCAATACAGTGTTTGAATAAGCCGCAAATATCTTTTGGTTAGAATGTGTAAGATAATAAATAACTGTTTTTTTTTTAACATTGTCCTAAAAGGTCTTGGGCGACGGCCACGAGTTACATAATAAGCTAATACAAATTTTGAAAAATTCCATGTCTCGTATTATTAAAGAACACCTAAAAACTTGGCGCTTATAAGAGACACATTGGCCATTTGCTAATGGAAGATTTAAAGCGAAAACGGTGGCAAAAATCTAAAAGTTTGTTGAAGAAATACAATAATGATAACACAAAAAAATGTTGTTTACCAACGAAAAAATTTTCACTGTGGAACAATCTTTCAATAACCAAAATGATAGAATTTATGGCAGATTTTCTAAGGAAGCGTCTGAACTTGTTCCAAATGTTCAGAGGGATCGTCATCCAGCATCAATTATGATTTGGTGCGGAGTCAGCTTTGCTGGAGTTACCAGCATTCATTTTTTTGAAAAAGGTGTGAAAATTTAGGCTAAAGTAAACCATCGGTTATTGTTGAACAAACTTGGGTCGCTTGGGTTCGGCATTCACATTCTTCGTTGGCTAGAGAGTTTTTTAATGGGCCGTCAGCAAAGTGTAAGAATAAATAATTATATCTCTAACCTAAATATAGTGCCCTCGGGCGTTCCCCAGGGCTCTCACTGCGGCCCCCCTTTTGTTTCTCTTATTTGTAAATGACTTGAGGGATTTCCTGACCAATACTCCCTTTCTCATGTTTGCCGATGATCTGAAATTATTGAAAATGTCCTGTGGACAGTCTTATTTTGCAAGCGAATGTTGACATATTTTTCCAATGGGCAACTTTAAAAACGGCTTAAGTCTGAATACTGATAAATGTTTCTGGATATCATTTTCCAGATTAAAAAGTCCTATGCAGTTTGATTATAGTATAAATACAACCATTTTAAAACGGGTACATGAGATTAGGGATCTTGGTGTGATGTTTGATTGTTCTTTATCCTTCATCGGGCATCAAATGAGTGTGGTGCAGCGAGCCGGTAGGTGTTTGGGTTTTATTGATAGATATAGTGCCGATTTTTCATGTAATGTATTTAAATTATTGTATTGCTCGTACGCTCGACCGATTTTGGAGTATGCAAGCCCGGTGTGGTTTCCTTTTTACAATGTCCATATTAATCAGTGGAGACAAAATCTATTCTTTTAAACTGAAAATTCCTTTAACTGAGGGACATACCAACTATGACCTGGTACAAAGCTTGTTAAATATGTGCAGTCTTCAGGAGAGACGAATGCAAGCTGAACTACATTTCTTATTTAAGCTACTAAACGGGTATATAGACTGTAAGTACTTACTTAGTAAATTATCTTTTCATACCATACATCATACCCGCGCCAGGTCGTTATTTTACCCAGCTAATGTCACCAGGAACTATGGCTTGCATAGTCCAATCTTTAGAATGCAGCGTAATTTTGATAAATATAATTTGCCAATTGATGGCCCAGTACACCGATTCAAAAATATTTCTTTAATTTTCGGATAGTTTTCCCATTGGTATTGTATTATATGTCTAGTACTGTTTACCTTTAGAATGATTAATTTAGATTTGTAATACTCTGCATTCTGACCTATTAGTTTTAGATTTAGCTTTAATTATAGTGTTCATTCACATTGTTTTCTTTCTCTTGCATATTGTCGATGTTTTTTGTAAAAATGGTGTTACCGTTGATAATAAATGAATAAATAAATAAATAATATATATCAAAATACTATTTTAGAGAACGTTGTGAAAACCACTAAACCATACTACTTTCAAAAATAAGCATTGGGTCTTCCAGGAAGATTCTGCACCAGGACACAAAGCTAAAACAACACAAGCATGGCTTTAATAAAATGTGCCTTCATTTATTACTACAGAAGATTGGCATTCTGTAAGTCCTGATTTAACTCCTTTAGATTATAAACTATTCTCCCTCTTAGAGGGTATGGTTTGCTTATCTCAAAAAGTACAGATCAAAAATTTGGAAAAAACCTAGAATAATTCTCCACAAACGTGTAGATAGAATGGAAATTATCACTAGTGATAATTTTCGTCCAATCTACCTACATCTTTGATAATTTATTTGGTATATAATAATAACCATTTACAGGAAAACAAGAAAGAATATGAATGAAATTTTCTCTTAAAACTAAGGTACTGAAGTAACAATAAAAAAAGAAGAAGAAAGAAAGAAATAAATATGAATAAAGAAATTAAATGAATCAACGCAGTACAAATTAGAATAAAAGTGAAATAACACACAAATATTAGTTACATACATCCAACAAGCAAAACAAGCTTCTAAAAGAATTTTTATAAATGTCCTATCAAGTGAAATGATCTAAATATATTGACCGAATCTTATTTTCGGTGTCTGCAAAAATGTCACATTCATTACTAATTAAGTTAAATTTATTGCACATAACATTGATTGGTTCAATTAACCTGGGATTAGTCCTAGCACGTGAACAAACAAAAGTAGCAGTATCGTGAATTAATTCTAGGCACCAATATAGCCACCTGCGATAGCAGCTGAGGACAGTCGATGACTCCGTGCAACAATCTATACAAGAAAATTATAGACGAACACTCTCTGCGAGCCTCAAGTGATTGAAAATTAAATCTCTCCAATAACAAAGAGTACTCTATTCCTCTCATTGGATAGACACCATCTACCTTATATGATAAATATCTTAAAAATCTCTTTTGAACTCGTTCTAGTATTAGTTTGTAGCATAAATAATATGGGCTCCAAATAAGAGAGGCATACTCTAGTTTGGATCTCACATAAGACTCATATAGCAGTATTAAAGATCGTTCACTATTAAAGCTTCTACAGTTGCGCACTATAAAACTATATAGACAATTGGCTTCCAGCGTTACGTTATTAATGTGAATAGAAAAATTCATTTTGTTATCGAATACTACTCCCAAGTCCCTTACACTATTGGTGCGCCCGAGAGTTGACATTCTTAGTGAATACTCATATGTTATTATATGGTTTTTCCTCGTCACCGACATAATTTTAAAATATTCAAGTCTAATTTATTGTGCTTACACCAATCCTCAAGCACGTAAAGCTCAGTTTGAAGCACTTTACAGTCCTGAATACATGAGACGGGCGCATACAGCTTGAGATCATCAGCGAAAAGCAGCCTGCCACAATTTAGAATATCACAGAGGTCATTAATATATAACAAAAATAGTAGGGGACCAAGATTGGATCCCTGTGGCACGCCCGAGGTTGCGGTATAGGAATCGGAAATATATCCATTGTAGTGTACTGACTGAGTGCGGCCCCCCAAATATGAAGAAAACAAACTGCACGCATCCACACCAAAACCCATACGCCAAAGCTTCTGCAGTTAAAACGAAATAAGATCTGTTGCTGTATCTATCAAAGGCTTTTAGAAAAGTCCGTGTATATTACGTCAATCTGCCCTCCTGCGTCTAATATGTTCTCTGTAAAGTTTGTATACACTCCCAAGTTTGTTACAGTGGATCTACCATCAATAAATCCATGTTGATGGGTTGGCAGAATACCTCTAACCTGAATATAAATGCGATTATACAGAATTACTTCAAATAGCTTCAAAAAATTGTTCAGAATAGAAATAGGTCGATAATTGTTTACCTCGCTACGTTCGCCGGACTTGAAAATGGGGCACACCCTCGCTTCCTTCCAGCTCCCCGGAAACGTTAACGTCTTTAACGCCAGATTATATATGTATTTTAGAGGCACCATAAGTATATATAATCTTAGGTGATATATAAAAAAAAAACAAAAATTTCAAGGTCAAGAGTTTTCAACAAAGATCGAAAACAGACTTTGTTGAAAATTCATTTAAGGTTGTAATTTTTTTTATTCTAAAAACAATCACCGTACGGAACACTAATTGCGCAAGTCCGACTGGCACTTGGCCGATTTTTTCAAGTTTTTTATAAAAATCCATTCTCAAATATTTGATTTCTATTGACCGATTTCTTTCTTGCTTGTATCCTTTTGCCTCTCATAATCGGAGGATAGCTTTGCTGAAGTATATTGCCTTAGTTTTATTAAAGTTTAATTTAATCTTCCAATTCCTCATTCATAATTCAAGTGCATTGATATTTATTGTAATTTTCTTAATATAATTCTTGGCTGTTTTGATGCAACTGTGATAGCTGTATCATCAGTAAATAAGTACGAATAGTTTTAACTTCGATTATCAATGTGAAATTTAGGAATGTCTGATATAATTAGATTAGTTAAGGCATTTAACAATGGAAAACTTTTCAAAACACTCGCTCTTACTTCTCTATTACTTGAATATACGTTAACGACAAACTAAAAATTTTCGGTTTTCTAAAAAACATTATTTTATATGTTATGAACAATCCTTTGTGTCAGACCAGTGGTCTCGAATCTACCGATTTTTCGGTATTTCTACTGATATGGGGTCTGTCCTACCGAAATACCGAAATTTAACGATTTTTCCACGATTTCTGAGAATACAAGGAAATTCTCCCGATTTTTTTACCGTTGTTACATTTCCAAGTTGGCAACCCTTTTTGTTTATGGTTTTACGGGGGATCGCTCGATTGTATGATAAATAGTTATTGCAGAATGTTCCCGATATCTTTTGGGGAATACCTTTGTATCCCCACCCCCCCCCCCCCTACAACTAGTAATTCGCCGTTTTAGGGGATCCCCCGAGCTAATTCGCTCGTCTATATAAAATAAGAATTCGGATTTTATTGTTTCGTTAATTTTCACTATTTAGAAGAGAAAATTTCTTCGAGTTACTAATAGCGTCTACTAGTAGTATCTACCAAAAATATTATTATAATACCAAGTCAAAATGTCGTCATACGAAGAACCGAGTACAAGCGCAAGTGCAAAAAGAAACAAATACCTACAATTTTATAGAAAAGAGTGGGGAGAAGAATTTTCGGTCTGGCTGCAAGAAAGTCGTAAAAGCACAAACTATGCCTATTATAAAAGTTGTAATAGGTATCACTGTCTTTATTGATTTCCAAGATAGGCTAGGCCTCTATCTTATAATTGTGAAAGTATAAAAATAATTTCAAATACTAAATGTAAACTTATTCTATCTTAACCTAAGTTCTTACAATAGGAATCCTATACTAACTTAACCTAGGAAATGTGTTTAGTATGTACATGAGTTTCTTAATGCTAGGACTTAGAACTAAGACAAATACCTTAGACTAAGACTTACGCTAACTTAAACTAGTACGTAATAATGACTTAAATTAGGATTAATTTTAACTTAACCTAGAATGACAATCTTCTTGTCACGGCGGGCGAGGGAGGTCATCGTCTTCGTCCGAGAGCAGCAACGGGTCCGACAGTCTCGGGAACTGGCGGCTGGCTTGAGGTGGGAGTCGGAAGGCGTCCCTGATGCACGGGTTGGTGTGCTGGGACGCCTTCTCGAGGAACTCTTGTTGAATTTATCTCATGTGTGCCTTTACGGTAGGCACACCGAGGTCCCTGTGAAGTTGACGGTTCCTCATGAACCACGGGGCTCCCGTGATCATCCTCAGGGCCTTCTTCTGCACTGCTTGAAGCTGAGCTCTCCTTGTTTTAGAGAGCTGGCACCAGGTGGGGCAGGCGTACGTGAGGCCTGCCTTCACGATGCAGTTGTAAACCAAAAGCTTGGTCCGTGGCAGCAACTTACTGAAGCGATTCAGGATGGGATAGAGTTTCCCCAGTAGTTGCTTCGCCTTCTTGGTTGCAGTGCAGACCTGGTCCTTCCAGACAAGTTGTTCGTCGAACTGGACGCCCAGGTACTTGATGGTTTTGGCCCATTGGATGCGGGAGCTTTGGAGCTGGAGATGTCCATGAGAAGTGCCGCTGCCCTTGGAGAAGACGATGGCTTGCGTCTTGGCGGGGTTGAGTTTTAATCCTCCAGCGGTCAAACCAGGAGACCAGGGTGTCGAGGTGGCGCTGAAGTCTGCTGGTGATGAGGCGGCTACTTCTGGAGTGGGTGATAATGGCGGTGTCATCAGCATAAAGGAGGAGGTTGGTCTGATCCGATTTGGAAATGTCGGTTGTGAAAATGTTAAAGAGGTGGACGGAGAGGACGCAGTCTTGTGGGACTCCGGCTCTGATGGCCTTGACTTCAGAAATAGCCGTTTCGACTCTGACTTGAGAGGTTCTGCCAGAGACGAAGGACTGAATGAATTTAGTTGTAATAGGGGATTAATATTACATCAGGGAGAGACGCTCTTAGGAAACACAATTTTTCACGAGCACACTCGATATCATCAAAAAATATAAAATCGCAACCAAAAATATCATCATTTACTGTGACGAAAACCTGATATACCAGTCAAACAAGGTAAAAATATTTCATTATTTTTTACTAAGTATCAGCACATTGTTATATTATCTTGCATTTTACAAGTGTATAGTAGATACGTCTTTTTTAATTCCTTTTTATATTTTCAGATGAAGTAAGATTAGCCTCGTTTGTTGCTGAACATAATCTACCATTCACCATTATGGAACACCTACCAAAACTGATACAGTCCATTTGTCCCGATTCAAAAATGGCAGAAAAACTAAAATGTTCGACAACGAAAACTCACGCTATAATTACTCATATTATAGGTAAAGAAAGTTTTGATAATTCATGTGAAAATCTGCGACAAATTAAGTTTTCATTTATTATTGACGAGTCCACAGATCTTAGCACAACCAAACACTTGTGCTTAGTCGTGCGATATGCCAAAGAACATCGCATCTGTGATTGTTTTTTAGCACTTATTCCATTAGAAGCTGCTAATGCAGTATCCTTATTTGAACATATTTTAAACTTTTTCACAAGGGCTGATATTCCATATAAAAATAATCTAATAAGTTTTGCATCTGATGGGGCAAACGTAATGATGGGGCATAATAATTATGTTATAACATTGCTGCAAAACGATCTTCCCAATATTTTTATACTTAAGTGCAGATGCCATTCGTTTTATCTTTGCACGTCATATGCTTGTACCAAACTGCCACGCTTTATAGAGGATCTTATAAAGGACATTTACAATTATTTTTCTTCTAGTCCAAAAAGAGTTGCGGAGCTTAAAGACTTTCAAATTTTTTGTTACTTGAAAGTACATAAAATAATTCACCCCTCTCAGACATGCTGGTTTTCAGTACATGCAGCAGTAAAAAAAAGAGTATTGGAACAATTTTCTGCTCTAAAACTATTTTTCATAGACCAATTATCTAATAATGATCATCTTTTAGCTGCAGAAAATATATTACAGAAGATTCAAGATCCCACTACATTGCTATTTTTGGAATTTTTAGATTTTCTGTTACCACTGTTTAACGATTTAAATAAAGAAATGCAGGCAGAACACCCGAAAATTCATATTTTATATGCAGAAAAAAGTCAAACAGTAAGAAATTTTTTTTATTGCTTTTAAAAAAGAGAATATTTAACAAGTTCTGCAATCGAAAATGTTAATTTTAAAAATCCTATACATTTTATCGATGCTGTATACTACGGCGCTGCCGCGTCTATTATACCACTTAGTAATTCAGATTTAAGCCCAGATCAAGTAAATCTGTTTAAATGCAGATCCCCACATTTTTATATCGAAGCTTGCAAGCAAATAACTGCGCGGTTTCAATTGAAAAATAATCCAATAAAAAGTTTAGACATAATTGAACCAACGAATGTTAAAAGTGGCAAAACTCCTTCGATAATTCCTGTTAGTAGACTCTTTCCCAATATTATTCAGAACAATGATTTCCAACAAATTGATACAGAGTGGCGTATTTTAAGAAATTGTGAACAAATCGAAACATTTCCTGGTGCCATATAACTTTTGTGGGATAATGTCACTTTACTAAAGTATAGCAATGACACTCAAATGTTTCCTTTGTTGTCTACTTTCATCTTTACTATTTTATCACTGCTCCCCTCACCCGCTAATGTTGAACGCATATTAATCTTATGAAAACAAAACAGCGAAATAAGCTATCTACTGAGTCAGTGACTGGTCTATTACATACAAAACGACTATTTAATGACGCTAATTGTTATGACTTCAAAATTACTTCAAAGATGACTGCGGTTATGGTCAAAGAATATTGGGATGATCCTAAAAAATCGTAAAAATTAATTAGATTTAAGTTTGTGTACCTATTTGATGTTAGATAGATGTTAGTAATAAACGAATTACAAATTACTTGGTCTGTTATGTTTTTGTTATTTCGATTTCATTATGTTTAACTAGTATTCACTAGTGTTTATTCACTCATATATAAAATATTGTAAAAAAACTGTATTAGCTTTAATTATATACTTAATACAGTCTGTAAGTTTCTATTATTTTACAAAGATAAAGAAGTTTAAAATAAACAAATTCGTTTGAATATTGTATTTTTTTTTCATATACCGATTTTGGGTACAAATATACCGATATTAGTGGGCAACTCTACCGATTTCGCATTTTGACTTTCGAGACCACTGTGTCAACCTTATCGAGGACATTGCTAATATCGAAGAAGGCTTCTCCCGAGCTAAATTTTTATTAGTAGAAACTAATTTGGTTGTTTGTCGAACTGTACAATGATATGAACCAAATTGTACATTTGGAAAAATATTTCTTTCCTTAACAAAATTATTAATTTTAAAGATGATTACTTTTTCTAACATCTTACTAAGATGGAAGAGAAGACTGATGAGAGATATCTGTCCATCGGCAATAGAGTGTTTGAATAATATATCAAGCCGCAAATGTCTTTTGGTTAGAATGTGTAAGATACTAAATAACTATGTTTAACGGCATTATAGTGATTAAAGTGTCACCTATTATAACTTCCGAAAGATATACGAAGTTGGTTTTTAACACTATGCATAACGCGTCTTGCGATATATTCTAAAATTTCTTATCATACTAAAGCAATTGTGCACATATTTTGGAAGGTAAAATAGAAAAGAACTTGAGATAAAAGAACAAACCACTATTAACGGAAAATTATACTTTAATTCTTTTTTATAAACTTTCGGGACACCAAACATCCTTGATTCACATTGAATTTCATATAAACTTTAAAATTACTTAAACATATATATGATAACTTCTTCAGGAGTAACTACAAAATTAATACACCTATATTAAAACACTATTCTCTTTCGTCAAGGCATTAAAATATTGAAATATAAAACAAACAATTATGAAACAAACGAACAATCAATTAAAACACTTACGAAAATGCGACTTTGTCCTCGAAACCAACACTCAACATCTCGATTTACTACAACAAACTGAGAGTAAACAGCCTCGGTACATATGCACTGCCGTGAATTCCAAACGAACGGAAAAACAGCAACAGAAAACGTCTTTAATTTACTTTATACTAAGAGGTGGCAGATCTTTATTTGTTATTATTGCTGTTTTTCCGTTCGTTTGGAATTCGCGGCAGTGTATATGTACCGAGGCTGTTTACTCTCAGTTTGTTGTAGTAAATCGAGATGTTGAGTATTGGTTTCGAGGACAAAGTCGCATTTTCATACGTGTTTTAATTGATTGTTCGTTTGTTTCATATTTGTTTGTTTTATATCTCAATATTTTAATGCCTTGACGAAAGAGAATAGTGTTTTAATATAGGTGTATTAATTTTGTAGTTACTCCTGAAGAAGTTATCAAACGATAACGAAATATTGAGTTTTAAAGAAGAAAAGAGTTTTATTTACAGTCCAGACCGATTCCCGATAATCATATATATATATATATATATATATATATATATATATATATATATATATATATATATATATATATATATATATATGTATATATATATATATATATATATATATATATATATATATATATATATATATATATATATATGTATATATATACATATATATATATATATATATATATATATATATATATATATATATATATATATATACATACATATATATATATATATATATATATATATATATATATATATATATATACATATACATATATATATATATATATATATATATATATATATATATATATATATGTATACATATACACATATATATATATATATATATATATATATATATATATATATATATATATGTATATATATATATATATATATATATATATATATATATATATATATATATATATATATACATATACATATATATATATATATATATATATATATATATATATATATATATATATATATATATATATATATATATATATATATATATATATATATATATATATATATATATATATATGTATATGTATATGTATATGTATATATATATATATATATATATATATATATATATATATATCAGCAGTCTACCCACTGGTCTCTTATTCGTCAAATCCAACCTGAGACGCTTGTCTCTGTATCACGGCCCATCAGTCGAGCTAGGATCGACAAACAAGAGAACAGAATTTTCTGATACTTAAGCCAGTATTGATGGCCAGTACTGGTTGTGTAACCGGAGTGACTGGTATAAGTGTAGCTCAATTGAACTGTTTAGCCGAGCCGTAGATAGAGTGAGAGTGGCTATGATGATTTCCAGTCTCCGAGAGGAGCGGCACTTGAAGAAGAATCTACTATGTTTGACCTTTTTCTGGTTGGAACTTTACTTTTTAGTATAGGGAATATTGCAGATCAAAGATTCTGTGCCTAGGTGCAGACAATACTGTAGTGTGTTTTTTTAGAATATATTTGATTTTTTCGGGTAGGTCTTGAGAATATGGCACTACTATATATATTCTTTAGGTTAACTGATTTTTGTTTTGGAGATTTATAAATTCTTTGTTTAACAATTTTGTTGACTAGTTTTTCTGAAAAATTATTACTCTTTCTTACTTTTCTTAATATGTCAGGTTAAACCTCCTACAGTCAATCCCATTATAAAAAGAAGATTTCATGCATCAAACTATTGGGATAGCGGTCTATGTAGTAAAATTATTTTTTTGTTGTTTAAAACTCTACAGTTCGCCAATCCTTCTCGGCTTTATCAGGAGTATTACTAAAATTAAAACCGTCATGCACACATATGTAGGTCGCTAAAAACAAACAACATGAACTTACCAACTAGAATAAAATAGATGCAAAAAGAAAACAAAACATCACACAACTAGATTAACTATACACACTTCGATCTATGGTGTTTCTTTATAACTGATATTGAATATTATTTTGTTTCTTTCATTTTTTGTTTATTATCGGTGTGTGTACAGTGGTGAGGTGTAGCGATTAATATAGTTATTTAGAATATCACAATATGTTTTGCGTAAATTATTAGTGTCCATTTTGTAATTGATGGAACTTTTCTCTTTTATATGACACAAGGAATAAGCGTTTTATATAGTTATTTTCGTGTTCTAGAATCGTAACATTATAAAAGTCAAATTTGTGTCCTGCTCTCAAGTGATAATCCACTGCAGCTCAAGTTTTCTTTCCCGTTGCTCAGTCACTTTTATGTTGAGTTAATCTTTGTTTAAGCCATATAACCGCCCTCGCAGTCCAAGCAAGACATATTATATATTACATTGTTGTTATACATAAGTGGCGTCTTTTGTTTTACACGACTAAATAAATTCCTATTACATAATTGACTATATCTTGCTATTTTTATGTCAGCGTAGTCTTTGAAGGTCGAGACTATCTTGTCCGTCAGACCATGTATGTAGCGTAGTTTTTTTGTATTGGACTTCATATCTGATAGATTTATAAATTTCTTTTCAAATAATCCATCTACACACACATATATATATATATATATATATATATATATATATATATATATATATATGTATATATAGAAAGGGTGTTTTTTATAGAGGTATAAAACTTTAAGTTGGCAACACTTTTTTAACTGGCGGCCATTTTGTCAGCTGTCAAGTGATTTATGTTTAGTTTGGTTTGGCATTTCAAAATGAATAGACTGACGCCTGAACAACGCTTCCAAATTGTGCAAATTTATTTTGAAAATCATGGTTCTGTTCGAAATACGTATCGCGCACTACGTTCATTTTACGGTCAACATAATCGTCCATCAAATTAATTCGATTAACTATGGAACGTTTTCGCACCACGTTTACTCTAAATGATAATACGCATCCACAGAGACGTCGTACAGTGCGTACAGAAGAAGTCATTGCTGCTGTAGAGCGTAGCGTAGAGGAAGACCCGAATCAGTCTATCCGCCATCGTGCACAGGAATTGGATATGTGTCCATCCACTTTATGGAAGATTTTGCGGAAAGATCTTGGTTTGCGTGCTTACAAAATACAACTCGTGCAACAATTGAAGCCACACGATCACCTAGCAAGGCGTAGATTCGGTGAATGGGCCCAAAACAAGATTGCCGTTGATCCCGATTTTCATAAGCGAATTTTGTTTAGCGATGAAGCTCACTTTTGTTTGAATGGATACGTCAATAAACAAAACTGCCGTATTTGGAGTGATGATAATCCTCAAGTGTATGTTGAGACACCGTTACATCCAGAAAAACTGACTGTTTGGTGTGCTTGGTGCTTTATGGGCTGGTGGAATCATTGGTCCGTACTTCTTTAAAAACGATGCTGGTCAGAACGTTACAGTCAATGGTGACCGCTATAGAGCCATGATTACTGACTTTTTCGTTCATCAATTGAACAACCATGATGTGCAGGAGCTGTGGTTTCAACAAGACGGCGCAACATGTCACACAGCTCGTGCCACAATTGATTTATTGAAGGAAACGTTTGGTAACCGCATAGTTTCACGTTTCGGACCCGTGAATTGGCCTCCAAGATCGTGCGATTTAACGCCGCTAGACTATTTTCTGTGGGGATATGTGAAGTCGCTAGTCTACGCCGATAAGCCCGAAACGATTGACCACTTGGAGGACAACATTCGCCGCGTTATTGCCGATATACGGCCACAAATGTTGAAAAAAATCATCGAAAATTGGACCTCCAGATTAGACTACGTCCGAGCCAGCCGTGGCGGTCATATGCCAGAAGTCATATTTAAATTATAATGCCAGAAGATTATCTTTCGAATAAAGTAAATTTCATGTCAATTTAAAAAATTCATCTTTGTTTTATTCCATTTCAAAATTCTATACCTCTATAAAAA
>CM032448.1:97969994-97997983 GCA_019049505.1 Pachyrhynchus sulphureomaculatus
TCTGACCTTTTGTTTATGATAAGTTGCAGAGATGGACTTAAGAATTTTATTCATTAATGCAAATAAATAAAATTATAGTGTTTTTGGAGATGTTTATTTATAGATGCATGTAAAAACAAATGGATAAGAAGTACAAATATACAGTTTGAATGAATGGGGTTTACAAGAGGGGACATATTGTATAAATAAAAATATATTTTAACTTAAGCCCTAATTCGGTTTCACTATCACTGTCATCAGCTGGGGTAATTATCAGTGGTTTATATTATTTACATAAATATATGAATCTTCAACTTTAACAACGTGCTGAATGAAATTCTTCCAGCTTTCGCATTTATAACCTTTTTTGCTAATTCGACCACACCACTGACACGCTTAAAGTAGGAGAAACATTTTGTGCCCTTATTTTTGATTTAACTTGATGCCAAATATGTTCAATTGGATTAAACACACAATAATACGGAGGAAGCCGTAAAACAGTGTGTCCCATTTTCTCAGCCATACTATCACAAACATATTTCTTTTTCAATTTATAGTCTTTCAAAACTTCCAAAAGATCACTTTTTTTATAACTAAAGTCAAAATAAATGTCATTTTCTAACATATATTCCTGTATTTCCGATTTTGGTGTTGGCTGCACCTGGAACCTTATTTAGTAGGCGACTGGTAACTTGCATTGTCCATAGCTGTAACATTCTGTTAGGGAACATTTGGCAAAAGGGAATTTTGAAACCAATTTTCAAAAAGCTCTGCGGTCGTATCTTCGTAATGGTCCAAACTAGAATCTTTTATGTTTTTTGCAGATAATAGTAGACAGTTTGAAACCCAGCCCTTTTCAGATCCAACATGCAAAATGGTTATTCATTTACCTTTATTTGAAGGTGCGTTGGTCTGACATTTTGTACTGCTGTCAACCCACCCTTTTTGCACAGTGTCGTGGGTATCGAACCATGTTTCGTTAAGGTAAATTATTGGCCAATTCTCTGATTGATACTTTTTAATTTCTTGTAAATAAGTATGTCGCAATATTCGTAATCTTTGTGACTCCATCACTACTTGCCTTTTGTTGATTTTTTGGAACGTGAATCCCATTCTTAAGAAAAGTCTGTGAAGAGTTGATCGGCCACAATGTACATTGGTCCCGTCCTGCACCAGTCTTAATTTTATTTTGTCTAGTGTAGGCACCAACTGCTCTTCATACATAGAATATATTTTTCTCCTGATGACGTCTTTTTCACAATCGTCTACATGATTCATTTGAAATTCTTTCCGTTTTTCCCTGTTCCTGAGTGATGGTTTTCCTACAATACCCTTAATCGTAGAAATTGGGGTTTTTATTAGTTCACTGGTTTCTTGCAAAGCACTTTGTTCATTCAAATTTCTTTTTACCAAAACTGTCGTAAACATTTTTCACTATTTGTTTAGCGCGAAGTGATAAATGTTTTCTCTTGCGATAGCCCCTATTGCAATTTTCCCACGGACGCCACATAATTAAAGTAGAACCGTTACGTTGTAAGTAAAACTAAAAATAAAAATAATAAAAAGTATCTTTCAAATCTTAATGGGGACCTGTGGTCGTTAGGCCTATATTATCAAATACTTAAAGGGTTCCAAACCGGGTTGCTAGGTAGTAAATATATAGGTAAAAATAGATCCAATATGATTGCAAGTGCAAGTGAGGGCGGTATACAAAGCAGGTAAAATAAAAAAATACGTTTATCGTAATACGTGGCAACTATGCACAAAACCTTAATAGTTTTATTGCCTCATTGAAAAAGCAAAAAGTCAAGATCTTATATCTTGGGATTTACTTTACTTTTATTATTGTAATATAGTTATCACGTTCCCTAAATATGAATTTACATAATACTCCCATAAATACTGTTAAAAATTTTCACGTATGCTCTCAATAAACGTCAACACTGTTTTGGTGAAATTAATTAAGGGTTATGTTACTCAGTTGTTATACAGTTAATGTGCGTAAACATATTTACAATTTGAATTCTTTAAATAATGCAGTGGGGTGATCGAGAAAATCGGATTGCTATTATAGCTTTATTTAAGTGCGATGTGGAAAATTTTTAAGACCCTAAAACCGCTTAAAATAAGTCGTATGTTTGTTTACCGGGCGATAAAATTATTTACTGAAAGGGGAGACATAAAAGACAGGCAACGTTCAGAAAGGCCAAGGACAGTTCGAACGCCCCAAGCAGCTAAAATTGTAAAAGCGCGAATTGACCGAACTTCTCTCCGCAAACAAAAAAATTTTTCTCGTGCAAAATATTTCTTTCCTTAACAAAATTACTTAATTTTAAAAATGATTACTTTTTCTATCATCTTACCAAGGTGGGACAGAAGGCTGATGAGCGATATCTGCCCATCGGCAATACAGTGTTTGAATAAGCCGCAAATATCTTTTGGTTAGAATGTGTAAGATAATAAATAACTGGTTTTTTTTAACATTGTCCTAAAAGGTCTTGGGCGACGGCCACGAGTTACATAATAAGCTAATACAAATTTTGAAAAATTCCATGTCTCGTATTATTAAAGAACACCTAAAACTTGGCGCTTATAAGAGACACATTGGCCATTTGCTAATGGAAGATTTAAAGCGAAAACGGTGGCAAAAATCTAAAAGTTTGTTGAAGAAATACGCTAATGATAACACAAAAAAATTTTGTTTACCAACGAAAAAATTTTCACTGTGGAACAATCTTTCAATAACCAAAATGATAGAATTTATGGCAGATTTTCTAAGGAAGCGTCTGAACTTGTTCCAAATGTTCAGAGGGATCGTCATCCATCGGTGATTGTTGAACAAACTTGGGTCGCTTGGGTTCGGCATTCACATTCTTCGTTGGTTAGAGAGTTTTTTAATGGGCCGTCAGCAAAGTGTAAGAATAAATAATTATATCTCTAACCTAAATATGGTGCCCTCGGGCGTTCCCCAGGGCTCTCACTGCGGCCCCCTTTTGTTTCTCTTATTTGTAAATGACTTGAGGGATTTCCTGACCAATACTCCCTTTCTCATGTTTGCCGATGATCTGAAATTATTGAAAATGTCCTGTGGACAGTCTTATTTTGCAAGCAACTTTAAACGGCTTAAGTCTGAATACTGATAAATGTTCCTGGATATCATTTTCCAGATTAAAAAGTCCTATGCAGTTTGATTATGGTAAAATACAACCATTTTAAAACGGGTACATGAGATTAGGGATCTTGGTGTGATGTTTGATTGTTCTTTATCCTTCATCGGCCATCAAATGAGTGTGGTGCAGCGAGCCGGTAGGTGTTTGGGTTTTATTGATAGACTAGTCGGGTCCGCGGCTTCGCTCGCGTGGACTTGATTCACTACTATCGTCACTGGTTATTCCTTATGTGACCCAACGTAATAAAATATCTCCCATTATTTCTCCTCGTCTCCCAATATTTCTCCTTATTTCCCATTATCTCTACATAATTTCCATTATCTAGGCTTATCTCTGCTCATCTCCCATTATTTCTGCTTATCTCCCATTATTTCTCCTTATCTCCCATTATCTCACCTTATTTCCCATTATCTAGGCTTATCTCGACTTATCTCCCGTTATTTCTTCTTATCTCCCATTATTTCTCCTTATCTCCTTTTATCTCACCTTATTTCCCTTTATCTAGGCTTATCTCGACTTATCTCCCATTATTTCTACTTATCTCCCATTATTTCTCCTTATCTCCCATTATCTCACCATAACTCCCATTATCTAGGCTTATCTCTGCTTATCTCCCACTATCTCTCCTTATCTCCCATTACTTATACTTATCTCCCATTATCTCACCTTATCTCCCATTATCGAGGCTTATCTCGACTTATCTCCCATTATTTCTCCTTATCTCCCATTATCTCACCTTATCTTCCATTATCTAGGCTTATATCGAATTATATAGAACATATGTATAAATTTATAAAAACACGTAAATCGGATAAGTGGTTCTCGAGTGATAAGCGCACTAACGGACAGACAGACAGACAGAGAGACGTTGCATTTTATATAATATTATAGATATAGATTATTATTATTATTATATAACCTGGCCAAAGAATATATGTATGAATTTAAAAAAAGACAGGTAAATCGGATAAGTGGTTCCCGCGTGATAAACTCACTAATGGACAGACAGACAGACAGACAGACAGAGAGACATTGCATTTTATATATATTATAGATTATACGTTGCAGATATTCTTTGCTACATAATATTGTTCCATATTTAATGGATTAGGCACACGCTAGCGGCAAACTTATTTCCGACATCATTCACTATTTTCCGTCACTGCTCATTCCTTATGCTACCTATCGTAATAAAATATAGCCTATAACCTGGCCAGAGAACATATGTATGTTTTAAAAAAAAAAAAAAGTACGTAAATCGGATAAGTGGTTCTTCAGTGATAGGCGCACTAACGGACAGACAGACAGACAGACAGACAGACAGGCAGACAGACAGAGAGACGTTGTAGTTTATATATATTATAGATATAGTGCCGATTTTTCATGTAATGTATTTAAATTGCTCGTACGTTCGACCGATTTTGGAGTATGCAAGCCCGGTGTGGTTTCCTTTTTACAATGTCCATATTAATCA
This sequence comes from Pachyrhynchus sulphureomaculatus, assembly GCA_019049505.1. Classification (NCBI taxonomy): domain Eukaryota; kingdom Metazoa; phylum Arthropoda; class Insecta; order Coleoptera; family Curculionidae; genus Pachyrhynchus; species Pachyrhynchus sulphureomaculatus. The sequence goes on from CM032448.1 coordinate 97,974,618, forward strand.
GTGGAGAGAAAATCTGTTCTTTTAAACTGAAAATTCCTTTAACTGAGGGACATACCAACTATGACCTGGTACAAAGATTGTTAAATATGTGCAGTCTTCAGGAGAGACGAATGCAAGCTGAACTACATTTCTTATTTAAGCTACTAAATGGGTATATAGACTGTAAGTTCTTACTTAGTAAATTATCTTTTCATACCGTACATCATACCCGCGCCAGGTCGTTATTTTACCCAGCTAATGTCACCAGAAACTATGGCTTGCATAGTCCAATCTTTAGAATGCAGCGTAATTTTGATAAATATAATTTGCCAATTGATGGCCCAGTACACCGATTCAAAAATATTTCTTTAATTTTCGGATAGTTTCCCATTGGTATTGTATTATATGTCTAGTACTGTTTACCTTTAGAATGATTAATTTAGATTTGTAATACTCTGCATTCTGACCTATTAGTTTTAGATTTAGCTTTAATTATAGTGTTCATTCACATTGTTTTCTTTCTCTTGCATATTGTCGATGTTTTTTGTAAAAATGGTGTTACCGTTGATAATAAATGAATAAATAAATAAATAATATATATCAAAATACTATTTTAGAGAACGTTGTGAAACCACTAAACCATACTACTTTCAAAAATAAGCATTGGGTCTTCCAGGAAGATTCTGCACCAGGACACAAAGCTAAAACAACACAAGCATGGCTTTAATAAAATGTGCCTTCATTTATTACTACAGAAGATTGGCATTCTGTAAGTCCTGATTTAACTCCTTTAGATTATAAACTATTGTCCCTCTTAGAGGGTATGGTTTGCTTATCTCAAAAAGTACAGATCAAAAAATTTGGAAAAAACCTAGAATATTCTCCACAAACGTGTAGATAGAATGGAAATTATCACTAGTGATAATTTTCGTCCAATCTACCTACATCTTTGATAATTTATTTGGTATATAATAATAACCATTTACAGGGAAAACAAGAAAGAATATGAATGAAATTTTCTCTTAAAACTAAGGTACTAAAGTAACAATAAAAAAAGAAGAAGAAAGAAAGAAATAAATATGAATAAAGAAATTAAATGAATCAACGCAGTACAAATTAGAATAAAAGTGAAATAAAACAAATATTAGTTACATACATCCAACAAGCAAAACAAGCTTCTAAAAGAATTTTTATAAATGTCCTATCAAGTGAAATGATCTAAATATATTGACCGAATCTTATTTTCGGTGTCTGCAAAAATGTCACATTCATTACTAATTAAGTTAAATTTATTGCACATAACATTGATTGGTTCAATTAACCTGGGATTAGTCCTAGCACGTGAACAAACAAAAGTAGCAGTATCGTGAATTAATTCTAGGCACCAATATAGCCACCTTCGATAGCAGCTGAGGACAGTCGATGACTCCGTGCAACAATCTATACAAGAAAATTATAGACGAACACTCTCTGCGAGCCTCAAGTGATTGAAAATTAAATCTCTCCAATAACAAAGAGTACTCTATTCCTCTCATTGGATAAACACCATCTACCTTATATGATAAATATCTTAAAAATCTCTTTTGAACTCGTTCTAGTATTAGTTTGTAGCATAAATAATATGGGCTCCAAATAAGAGAGGCATACTCTAGTTTGGATCTCACATAAGACTCATATAGCAGTATTAAAGATCGTTCGCTATTAAAGCTTCTACAGTTGCGCACTATAAAACTAATAGACAATCGGCTTCCAGCGTTACGTTATTAATGTGAATAGAAAAATTCATTTTGTTATCGAATACTACTCCCAAGTCCCTGACACTATTGGTGCGCCCGAGAGTTGACATTCTTAGTGAATACTCATATGTTATTATATGGTTTTTCCTCGTCACCGACATAATTTTACTTTTAGAAATATTCAAGTCTAATTTATTGTGCTTACACCAATCCTCAAGCACGTAAAGCTCAGTTTGAAGCACTTTACAGTCCTGAATACATGAGACGGGCGCATACAGCTTGAGATCATCAGCGAAAAGCAGCCTGCCACAATTTAGAATATCACAGAGGTCATTAATATATAACAAAAATAGTAGGGGACCAAGATTGGATCCCTGTGGCACGCCCGAGGTTGCGGTATAGGAATCGGAAATATATCCACTGTAGTGTACTGACTGAGTGCGGCCCCCCAAATATGAAGAAAACAAACTGCACGCATCCACACCAAAACCCATATGCCAAAGCTTCTGCAGTTAAAACGAAATAAGATCTGTTGCTGTATCTATCAAAGGCTTTTAGAAAAGTCCGTGTATATTACGTCAATCTGCCCTCCTGCGTCTAATATGTTCTCTGTAAAGTTTGTATACACTCCCAAGTTTGTTACAGTGGATCTACCATCAATAAATCCATGTTGATGGGTTGGCAGAATACCTCTAACCTGAATATAAATGCGATTATACAGAATTACTTCAAATAGCTTCAAAAAATTGTTCAGAATAGAAATAGGTCGATAATTGTTTACCTCGCTACGTTCGCCGGACTTGAAAATGGGGCACACCCTCGCTTCCTTCCAGCTCCCCGGAAACGTTAACGTCTTTAACGCCAGATTATATATGTATTTTAGAGGCACCATAAGTATATATAATCTTAGGTGGTATATAAAAAGAAACAAAAATTTCAAGGTCAAGAGTTTTCAACAAAGATCGAAAACAGACTTTGTTGAAAATTCATTTAAGGTTGTAATTTTTTTTATTCTAAAAACAATCACCGTACGGAACACTAATTGCGCAAGTCCGACTGGCACTTGGCCGATTTTTTCAAGTTCTTTATAAAAATCCATTCTCAAATATTTGATTTCTATTGACCGATTTCTTTCTTGCTTGTATCCTTTTGCCTCTCATAATTGGAGGATAGCTTTGCTGAAGTATATTGCCTTAGTTTTATTAAAGTTTAATTTAATCTTCCAATTCCTCATTCATAATTCAAGTGCATTGATATTTATTGTAATTTTCTTAATATAATTCTTGGCTGTTTTGATGCAACTGTGATAGCTGTATCATCAGTAAATAAGTACGAATAGTTTTAACTTCGATTATCAATGTGAAATTTAGGAATGTCTGATATAATTAGATTAGTTAAGGCATTTAACAATGGAAAACTTTTCAAAACACTCGCTCTTACTTCTCTATTACTTGAATATACGTTAACGACAAACTAAAAATTTTCGGTTTTCTAAAAAACATTATTTTATATGTTATGAACAATCCTTTGTGTCAGACCAGTGGTCTCGAATCTACCGATTTTTCGGTATTTCTACTGATATGGGGTCTGTCCTACCGAAATACCGAAATTTAACGATTTTTCCACGATTTCTGAGAATACAAGGAAATTCTCCCGATTTTTTTACCGTTGTTACATTTCCAAGTTGGCAACCCTTTTTGTTTATGGTTTTACGGGGGATCGCTCGATTGTATGATAAATAGTTATTGCAGAATGTTCCCGATATCTTTTGGGGAATACCTTTGTATCCTACAACTAGTAATTCGCCGTTTTAGGGGATCCCCCGAGCTAATTCGCTCGTCTATATAAATAAGAATTCGGATTTTATTGTTTCGTTAATTTTCACTATTTAGAAGAGAAAATTTCTTCGAGTTACTAATAGCGTCTACTAGTAGTATCTACCAAAAATATTATTATAATACCAAGTCAAAATGTCGTCATACGAAGAACCGAGTACAAGCGCAAGTGCAAAAAGAAACAAATACCTACAATTTTATAGAAAAGAGTGGTGGGGAGAAGAATTTTCGGTCTGGCTGCAAGAAAGTCGTAAAAGCACAAACTATGCCTATTATAAAAGTTGTAATAGGTATCACTGTCTTTATTGATTTCCAAGATAGGCTAGGCCTCTATCTTATAATTGTGAAAGTATAAAAATAATTTCAAATACTAAATGTAAACTTATTCTATCTTAACCTAAGTTCTTACAATAGGAATCCTATACTAACTTAACCTAGGAAATGTGTTTAGTATGTACATGAGTTTCTTAATGCTAGGACTTAGAACTAAGACAAATACCTTAGACTAAGACTTACGTTAACTTAAACTAGTACGTAACAATGACTTAAATTAGGACTAATTTAAACTTAACCTAGAATGACAATCTTCTTGTCACGGCGGGCGAGGGGGGTCATCGTTTTCGTCCGAGAGCAGCAACGGGTCCGACAGTCTCGGGAACTGGCGGCTGGCTTGAGGTGGGAGTCGGAAGGCGTCCCTGATGCACGGGTTGGTGTGCTGGGACGCCTTCTCGAGGAACTTTTGTTGAATTTGTCTCATGTGTGCCTTTACGGTAGGCACACCGAGGTCCCTGTGAAGTTGACGGTTCCTCATGAACCACGGGGCTCCCGTGATCATCCTCAGGGCCTTCTTCTGCACTGCTTGAAGCTGAGCTCTCCTTGTTTTAGAGAGCTGGCACCAGGTGGGGCAGGCGTACGTGAGGCCTGCCTTCACGATGCAGTTGTAAACCAAAAGCTTGGTCCGTGGCAGCAACTTACTGAAGCGATTCAGGATGGGATAGAGTTTCCCCAGTAGTTGCTTCGCCTTCTTGGTTGCAGTGCAGACCTGGTCCTTCCAGACAAGTTGTTCGTCGAACTGGACGCCCAGGTACTTGATGGTTTTGGCCCATTGGATGCGGGAGCTTTGGAGCTGGAGATGTCCATGAGAAGTGCCGCTGCCCTTGGAGAAGACGATGGCTTGCGTCTTGGCGGGGTTGAGTTTAATCCTCCAGCGGTCAAACCAGGAGACCAGGGTGTCGAGGTGGCGCTGAAGTCTGCTGGTGATGAGGCGGCTACTTCTGGAGTGGGTGATAATGGCGGTGTCATCAGCATAAAGGAGGAGGTTGGTCTGATCCGATTTGGGAATGTCGGTTGTGAAAATGTTAAAGAGGTGGACGGAGAGGACGGAGTCTTGTGGGACTCCGGCTCTGATGGCCTTGACTTCAGAAATAGCCGTTTCGACTCTGACTTGAGAGGTTCTGCCAGAGACGAAGGACTGAATGAGTTTAGTTGTAATAGGGGATTAATATTACATCAGGGAGAGACGCTCTTAGGAAACACAATTTTTCACGAGCACACTCGATATCATCAAAAAATATAAAATCGCAACCAAAAAATATCATCATTTACTGTGACGAAAACCTGATATACCAGTCAAACAAGGTAAAAATATTTCATTATTTTTTACTAAGTATCAGCACATTGTTATATTATCTTGCATTTTACAAGTATATAGTAGATACGTCTTTTTTAATTCCTTTTTATATTTTCAGATGAAGTAAGATTAGCCTCGTTTGTTGCTGAACATAAACATTCACCATTATGGAGCACCTACCAAAACTGATACAGTCCATTTGTCCCGATTCAAAAATTGCAGAAAAACTAAAATGTTCGACAACGAAAACTCACGCCATAATTAATCATATTATAGGTAAAGAAAGTTTTGATAATTCATGTGAAGATCTGCGGCAAACTAAGTTTTCATTTATTATTGACGAGTCCACAGATCTTAGCACAACCAAACACTTGTGCTTAGTCGTGCGATATGCCAAAGAACATCGCATCTGTGATTGTTTTTAGCACTTATTCCATTAGAAGCTGTTAATGCAGTATTCTTATTTGAACATATTGTAAACTTTTTTACAAGCGCTGATATTCCATATAAAAATATAATCTTATAGGTTTTGCATCTGATGGGGCAAACGTAATGATGGGGCATAATAATTATGTTATGACATTGCTGCAAAACGATCTTCCCAATATTTTTATACTTAAGTGCAGATGCCATTCGTTTTATCTTTGCACGTCATATGCTTGTACCAAACTGCCACGCTTTATAGAGGATCTTATAAAGGACATTTACAATTATTTTTCTTCTAGTCCAAAAAGAGTTGCGGAGTTTAAAGACTTTCAAATTTTTTGTTACTTGAAAGTACATAAAATAATTCACCCCTCTCAGACATGCTGGTTATCAGTACATGCAGCAGTAAAAAGAGTATTGGAACAATTTTCTGCTCTAAAACTATTTTTCATAGACCAATTATCTAATAATGATCATCTTTTAGCTGCAGAAAATATATTACAGAAGATTCAAGATCCCACTACATTGCTATTTTTGGAATTTTTAGATTTTCTGTTACCACTGTTTAACGATTTAAATAAAGAAATGCAGGCAGAACACCCGAAAATTCATATTTTATATGAAGAAAAAAGTCAAACAGTAAGAAATTTTTTTTATTGCTTTTAAAAAAGAGAATATTTAACAAGTTCTGCAATCGAAAATGTTAATTTTAAAAATCCTATATATTTTATGAATATCGATGCTGTATACTACGGCGCTGCCGCGTCTATTATACCACTTAGTAATTCAGATTTAAGCCCAGATCAAGTAAATCTGTTTAAATGCAGATCCCCACATTTTTATATCGAAGCTTGCAAGCAAATAACTGCGCGGTTTCAATTGAAAAATAATCCAATAAAAAGTTTAGACATAATTGAACCAACGAATGTTAAAAGTGGCAAAACTCCTTCGATAATTCCTGTTAGTAGACTCTTTCCCAATATTATTCAGAACAATGATTTCCAACAAATTGATACAGAGTGGCGTATTTTAAGAAATTGTGAACAAATCGAAACATTTCCTGGTGCCATATAACTTTTGTGGGATAATGTCACTTTACTAAAGTATAGCAATGACACTCAAATGTTTCCTTTGTTGTCTACTTTCATCTTTACTATTTTATCACTGCTCCCCTCACCCGCTAATGTTGAACGCATATTAATCTTATGAAAACAAAACAGCGAAATAAGCTATCTACTGAGTCAGTGACTGGTCTATTACATACAAAACGACTATTTAATGACGCTAATTGTTATGACTTCAAAATTACTTCAAAGATGACTGCGGTTATGGTCAAAGAATATTGGGATGATCCTAAAAATCGTAAAAATTAATTAGATTTAAGTTTGTGTACCTATTTGATGTTAGATAGATGTTAGTAATAAACGAATTACAAATTACTTGGTCTGTTATGTTTTTGTTATTTCGATTTCATTATGTTTAACTAGTATTCACTAGTGTTTATTCACTCATATATAAAATATTGTAAAAAACTGTATTAGCTTTAATTATATACTTAATACAGTCTGTAAGTTTCTATTATTTTACGAAGATAAAGAAGTTTAAAATAAACAAATTCGTTTGAATATTGTATTTTTTTTTCATATACCGATTTTGGGTACAAATATACCGATATTAGTGGGCAACTCTACCGATTTCGCATTTTGACTTTCGAGACCACTGTGTCAACCTTATCGAGGACATTGCTAATATCGAAGAAGGCTTCTCCCGAGCTAAATTTTTATTAGTAGAAACTAATTTGGTTGTTTGTCGAACTGTACAATGATATGAACCAAATTGTACATTTGGAAAAATATTTCTTTCCTTAACAAAATTATTAATTTTAAAGATGATTACTTTTTCTAACATCTTACTAAGATGGAAGAGAAGACTGATGAGAGATATCTGTCCATCGGCAATAGAGTGTTTGAATAATATATCAAGCCGCAAATGTCTTTTGGTTAGAATGTGTAAGATAATAAATAACTATGTTTAACGGCATTATAGTGATTAAAGTGTCACCTATTATAACTTCCGAAAGATATACGAAGTTGGTTTTTAACACTATGCATAACGCGTCTTGCGATATATTCTAAAATTTCTTATCATACTAAAGCAATTTTGCACATATTTTGGAAGGTATAATAGAAAAGAACTTGAGATAAAAGAACAAACCACTATTAACGGAAAATTATACTTTAATTCTTTTTTTATAAACTTTCGGGACACCAAACATCCTTGATTCACATTGAATTTCATATAAACTTTAAAATTACTTAAACATATATATGATAACTTCTTCAGGAGTAACTACAAAATTAATACACCTATATTAAAACACTATTCTCTTTCGTCAAGGCATTAAAATATTGAAATATAAAACAAACAATTATGAAACAAACGAACAATCAATTAAAACACTTACGAAAATGCGACTTTGTCCTCGAAACCAACACTCAACATCTCGATTTACTACAACAAACTGAGAGTAAACAGCCTCGGTACATATGCACTGCCGTGAATTCCAAACGAACGGAAAAACAGCAACAGAAAAACGTCTTTAATTTACTTTATACTAAGAGGTGGCAGATCTTTATTTGTTATTATTGCTGTTTTTTCCGTTCGTTTGGAATTCGCGGCAGTGTATATGTACCGAGGCTGTTTACTCTCAGTTTGTTGTAGTAAATCGAGATGTTGAGTATTGGTTTCGAGAACAAAGTCGCATTTTCATACGTGTTTTAATTGATTGTTCGTTTGTTTCATATTTGTTTGTTTTATATCTCAATATTTTAATGCCTTGACGAAAGAGAATAGTGTTTTAATATAGGTGTATTAATTTTGTAGTTACTCGACGACGAAATATTGAGTTTTAAAGAAGAAAAGAGTTTTATTTACAGTCCAGACCGATTCCCGATAATCATATATATATATATATATATATATATATATATATATATATATATATATATATATACATATATATATATATATATATATATATATATATATATATATATATATATATATATATATATATATATATGTATATATATATATATATATATATATATATATATATATATATATATATATATATATATATATATATATATGTATATATACATATACATATATATATATATATATATATATATATATATATATATATATATATATATATATATATATATATACATATACATATATATATATATATATATATATATATATATATATATATATATATATATATATATATATGTATGTATACATATACATATATGTATATATATATATATATATATATATATATATATATATATATATATATATATATATACATATACATATATATATATATATATATATATATATATATATATATATATATATATATATATACATATATATATATATATATATATATATATATATATATATATATATATATATATATATATATATATATATATATATATATATATATATATATATATATATATGTATATGTATATGTATATATATATATATATATATATATATATATATATGTATATGTATATGTATATGTATATGTATATATATATATATATATATATATATATATATCAGCAGTCTACCCACCCACTGTTCTCTTATTCGTCAAATCCAACCTGAGACGCTTGTCTCTGTATCACGGCCCATCAGTCGAGCTAGGATCGACAAACAAGAGAACAAAATTTTCTGATACTTAAGTCAGTATTGATGGCCAATACTGGTTGTGTAACCGGAGTGACTGGTATAAGTGTAGCTCAATTGAACTGTTTAGCCGAGCCGTAGATAGAGTGAGAGTGGCTATGATGATTTCCAGTCTCCGAGAGGAGCGGCACTTGAAGAAGAATCTACTATGTTTGACCTTTTTCTGGTTGGAACTTTACTTTTTAGTATAGGGAATATTGCAGATCAAAGATTCTGTGCCTAGGTGCAGACAATACTGTAGTGTGTTTTTAGAATATATTTGATTTTTTCGGGTAGGTCTTGAGAATATGGCACTACTATATATATTCTTTAGGTTAACTGATTTTTGTTTTGGAGATTTATAAGTTCTTTGTTTAACAATTTTGTTGACTAGTTTTTCTGAAAAATTATTACTCTTTCTTACTTTTCTTAATATGTCAGGTTAAACCTCTATCAGTCAATCCCATTATAAAAAGAAGATTTCATGCATCAAACTATTGGGATAGCGGTCTATGTAGTAAAATTATTTTTTTGTTGTTTAAAACTCTACAGTTCGCCAATCCTTCTCGCTTTATCAGGAGTATTACTAAAATTAAAACCGTCATGCACACATATGTAGGTCGCTAAAAACAAACAACATGAACTTACCAATTAGAATAAAATAGATGCAAAAAGAAAACAAAACATCACACAACTAGATTAACTATACACACTTCGATCTATGGTGTTTCTTTATAACTGATATTGAATATTATTTTGTTTCTTTCATTTTTTGTTTATTATCGGTGTGTGTACAGTGGTGAGGTGTAGCGATTAAATATAGTTATTTAGAATATCACAATATGTTTTGCGTAAATTATTAATGTCCATTTTGTAATTGATGGAACTTTTCTCTTTTATATGACACAAGGAATAAGCGTTTTTATATAGTTATTTTCGTGTTCTAGAATCATAACATTATAAAAGTCAAATTTGTGTCCTGCTCTCAAGTGATAATCCACTGCAGCTCAAGTTTTCTTTCCCGTTGCTCAGTCACTTTTATGTTGAGTTAATCTTTGTTTAAGCCATATAACTGCCCTCGCAGTCCAAGCAAGACATATTATATATTACATTGTTGTTATACATAAGTGGCGTCTTTTGTTTTACACGACTAAATAAATTCCTATTACATAATTGACTATATCTTGCTATTTTTATGTCAGCGTAGTCTTTGAAGGTCGAGACTATCTTGTCCGTCAGACCATGTATGTAGCGTAGTTTTTTTGTATTGGACTTCATATCTGATAGATTTATAAATTTCTTTTCAGATCATCCATATACACACACACACACACACACACACACACACACACACACACACATATATATATATATATATATATATATATATATATATATATATATATATATATATATATATATATATGTATATATAGAAAGGATGTTTTTTATAGAGGTATAAAACTTTAAGTTGGCAACACTTTTTTAACTGGCGGCCATTTTGTCAGCTGTCAAGTGATTTATGTTTAGTTTGGTTTGGCATTTCAACATGAATAGACTGACGCCTGAACAACGCTTCCAAATTGTGCAAATTTATTTTGGAAATCATGGTTCTGTTCGAAATACGTATCGCGCACTACGTTCATTTTACGGTCAACATAATCGTCCATCAAATTAATTCGATTAACTATGGAACGTTTTCGCACCACGTTTACTCTAAATGATAATACGCATTCACAGAGACGTCGTACAGTGCGTACAGAAGAAGTCATTGCTGCTGTAGAGCGTAGCGACCCGAATCAGTCTATCCGCCATCGTGCACAGGAATTGGATATGTGTCCATCCACTTTATGGAAGATTTTGCGGAAAGATCTTGGTTTGCGTGCTTACAAAATACAACTCGTGCAACAATTGAAGCCACACGATCACCTAGCAAGGCGTAGATTCGGTGAATGGGCCCAAAACAAGATTGCCGTTGATCCCGATTTTCATAAGCGAATTTTGTTTAGCGATGAAGCTCACTTTTGTTTGAATGGATACGTCAATAAACAAAACTGCCGTATTTGGAGTGATGATAATCCTCAAGTGTATGTTTGAGACACCGTTACATCCAGAAAAACTGACTGTTTGGTGTGCTTGGTGCTTTATGGGCTGGTGGAATCATTGGTCCGTACTTCTTTAAAAACGATGCTGGTCAGAACGTTACAGTCAATGGTGACCGCTATAGAGCCATGATTACTGACTTTTTCGTTCATCAATTGAACAACCATGATGTGCAGGAGCTGTGGTTTCAACAAGACGGCGCAACATGTCACACAGCTCGGGCCACAATTGATTTATTGAAGGAAACGTTTGGTAACCGCATAGCTTCACGTTTCGGGCCCGTGAATTGGCCTCCAAGATCGTGCAATTTAACGCCCGCTAGACTATTTTCTGTGGGGATATGTGAAGTCGTTCGTCTACGCCGATAAGCCCGAAACGATTGACCACTTGGAGGACAACATTCGCCGCGTTATTGCCGATATACGGCCACAAATGTTGGAAAAAGTCATCGAAAATTGGACCTCCAGATTAAACTACGTCCGAGCCAGCCGTGGCGGTCATATGCCAGAAGTCATATTTAAATTATAATGCCAGAAGATTATCTTTCGAATAAAGTAAATTTCATGTCAATTTAAAAAATTCATCTTTGTTTTATATTCCATTTCAAAGTTCTATACCTCTATAAAAAACACCCTTTATATACAAATATATATATATATATATATATATATATATATATATATATATATATATATATATATATATATATATATATATATATATGTTATATATATATATATATATATATATATATATATATATATATATATATATATATATATATATATATATATATATATATATATATATATATATATATATATATATATATATATATATATATATATGTTCGGAATAAACTTCTTAGAACAACAACAATTATTCACTATGAATACCTTTTACTACAAAAAAACACATAGAAAATGGATAAGGGTAAGTCCAAACGGAGTCGAAAAAAAACGAAATAGACTACATATTATCATCAGAAAAAAATATAGTAAAAGATATACAGTTATAAATAGGATAAGCACGGGAAGTGACCATAGACTAGCCCTAGGAAGAATAGAAATAAATGAACGAATAGAAAGAAAAATATTCATAACAAGAAAGAAACAAAAAATGATACACACATATTAAAAGTAAAGAAAGTGGAATACCATAGTAAAATAAGAAAAGAATTATCTAAAACCTTGATAACAAAAACATAAACGAAATTAATGAAATACTGACGAATATCTTGGTAAAAACAGGAGAGCAAATAGCTAGAAAGATGAGCAACAAAACAAAAATATGGAGCATAACAACGGAAGAACTGTTTGAAGAAAGACGTAAACTGCTAGTCCAGGGAAAGAGAAATACTATCCAGTTTGTAGAAACTAACAAAACCATTAAAAAGTCCATTAAAGAAGATAAAAGACAACACTTAGAGACAAAGATAGAAAAAATTGTAGAACAGAATAAAAACATGAAAGCACTCCGACAAAGCCTAGGAAAAACTACAATACACAACTTAAAAGATGAAAATGGGAGAAGATGATGTGAACGATCAAGAAAAAATAATTCATGATTCAAAAATACTAACAGAAACATTGCAGCACTTGAAAATGCCAAATGAGATTTTGGCGAAACGTCATGCAAATTCTTTGTTAGACTAACGGATTGAAACCCGGAATTTTAATATATTACATTCCACCAATATATATACCAGGTGTACAAGTATGAAATGCGGGATTTCAGACAACAGACAGTGCACTAATGCAGTTTGTGCTATAAAGATTTGACACTGCGCCATTTTGTTGTGTCATCATCAACAAGTGTCAGACGCGCACGAGTGATAAATTGGAAAAGTGTGTGCATAGTGCTGTGTTGTTGTGTTCAATATGTCGAAATTTTATACCGAACAAAGAGCATTCACGGACAGCATTAATTTTTTGTTTTCATTTGAAGAAAACTGCTGTTGAATCATACCGATTACTTCGAGAAGCTTATAGTGAACATGCTCCATCGCAAGATACGTGTGAACGATGGTTTCGGCGTTTCAAAAGTGGCACTTCGATGTTGCAGACAAGGAACGTGGAAAATCGCCAAGAAAATACGAAGATGTGGAATTGCAAGCATTATTGGACGGAGATGATTCGCAAACACAAAAATAACTCGCCGAGCAATTGGGCGTTAGTCAACAAGCTGTTTCCAATCGGCTACGAGAGATGGGAAAGATTCAGAAGACCGGTAGATAGGTACCACATGAGTTGAACGACAGGCAAATAGAAAAGCGCAAAAACACGTAACATTTTGCTCGCTCGGTACAAAAGGGAGTCGTTTTTGCATCGTATAGTTACAGGGGATGAAAAGTGGATTTATTTTGAGAATCCCAAGCGCAAAAAATCATGAGTAGACCCAGGCGCACCATCCACATCGACCGCAAGACCGATTCGCTTTGGCAGAAAGACGATGCTCTGTGTTTGGTGGGACCAGAGGGGCGTGGTCTATTATAAGCTGTTAAAACCTAGGGAAACGGTTAATACTAAACGTTACCAACAGCAATTAACCGATTTGAAACCGTTCGCTGCTTGAAAAAAGGCCAAAATACAGAAAGAGGCAACACAAAGTCATTTTTCTTCATGACAATACTCCATTACATACGGCAAAACCAGTTCGCGACACGTTGGAAGCACTCAGCTTACTACACACCAGACTTGGCTCCTTCCGATTACCACTTGTTTGCATCGATGGGTTACGCACTTGCTGAGCAGCGCTTTGGTTCGTACGAAGATGTAAAGAAATGGCTCGATAAATGGTTCGCAACGAAAGGGGAAGATTTTTACTGGCGTGGTATTCACAAATTGCCCGAAAGTTGGGAAAAAATGTTTAACAAGCGATGAAGCATACTTTAAATAAAGCACTTTTTCATCATTCTTCCGAATTTAAGATGTTTTTTTTTAGAAAAAAAAATCCTCATTTCATATTTGTACACCTGGTATATATATATATATATATATATATATATATATATATATATATATATATATATATATATAATATATATATATATATATATATATATATATATATATATATATATATATATATATATATATATAATACATATATATATATATATATATATATATATATATATATATATATATATATATATATATATATATATATATATATATATATATATATATATATATATATATATATATATATATATATATATATATATATATATATGTATTACTCTTTAATATTCATTAGAAAAATTTGTTTTATACGAAGATATTGTTTAATTTTAAGTATGTTTTTCAACAGTAAGCTTCTTTATTGTTCTTTTATGTCGGTAATTAAATTCTTTTAAACTAATAAGAAAAAATTAATGCAGATGTAGTGAAAGATGAGTGATCTAACGGTGTATTATTCGCTTTATTTTTCTATATGTATAGAAAAAAATAAAACATTACTCTATTATTTTTAATTGTTAATCATGTAGCGCCCTGTGCTGGGCGCCATCATTGCAACCATGATATATTAAATTTCTATCCTTATACGAGGCTGGTTTGAAAAGTCCGTGCAAAAATAAAAACTACTTATGTGTTTGGGGTAAACCTTTTTTATTTTTTGACATAGTCTCCTTTCAGGCTTATACACTTCGTCCAACGATGTTCTAGTTTGTTGATCCCTTCCGAATAATAGGATTTGTCCAAGTCTGCAAAATATCCATTAGTGTCTGCAATCACCTCCTCGTTTGAATAAAATCTTTGTCCCGCCAGCCATTTCTTCAAATTGAGTAGTCCGAGGGAGCCAAGTCTGGAGAATAGGGGGGGATGTGAAACGAGTTGGAATCCTATTTCCATTAATTTTGCGACCACAACTGCTGAGGTGTGTGCTGGTGCGTTGTCGTGATGGAAAAGGACTTTCTTGTGCGCCAATCGCGGGCGTTTTTCTTGCAGCTCGGTTTTCAAACGGTCCAATAACGATAAATAATATTTACCTGTAATAGTTTTACCCTTTTCCAGATAGTCGATGAGGATTATCCCTTGCGAATCCCAAAAGACAGTCGCCATAACCTTTCCGGCCGAAGAAACGGTCTTCGCCTTTTTTGGTGCAGATTCCCCCTTGGTAACCCATTGTTTAGATTGTTGTTTGGTCTCAGAGTATAGTAATGTATCCATGTTTCATCCACAGTGACGAAACGACGCTTAAAGTCCTCCGGATTCTTCTGGAACAGGTGCAAACCATCCTTGCAACACTTCACACGATTCCGTTTTTGATCAAGCGTGAGCAATCGGGGCACACATCTTGCGGATAGCTTTCTCATGTCCAAATGTTTATGCAAAATATTATGTACCCGTTCAGTCGAGATGCCCACAGCACTAGCAATCTCACGCACCTTAACTCTTCTGTCATCCATCACCATATCATGGATTTGATCCATGATTTCTGGAGTCGTAACCTCCACAGGCCGTCCAGAACGTTCAGCGTCACTTGTGCCCATATGGCCAGTCCGAAAATTTTGAAACCACTTATAAACTGTTCTAATCGAAGGTGCAGAGTCACCATAATGTTTATCAAGCTTCTCTTTAGTCTCCTGAGGCGTTTTGCCTTTCATAAAGTAATGTTTAATCACCACACGAAATTCTTTTTCGTCCATTTCTTGAAAATCACTCGACTTCCTTGATTCACACGAATGCCAAACACAAAGAAATAGACCAATATGGCTGAAACTGTGCGTTCATTCAAGAGATGCTACTAACGAAACATGACCTCGATACGCGCCGGTGGTGCCATCTCTCGAACTTTGCACGGACTTTTCAAACCAGCCTCGTATATATATATATATATATATATATATATATATATATATATATATATATATATATATATATATATATATATGTATTACTCTTTAATATTCATTAGAAAAATTAGTTTTATATGAAGATATTGTTTAATTTTAAGTATATTTTCAACAGTAAGCTTCTTTACTGTTCTTTTATGTCGGTAATTAATTTCTTTTAAAACTAATAAGAAAAAATTAACACAGATGTAGTGAAAGATGAGTGATCTAACGGTGTATTATTCGCTTTATTTTTCTATATGTATAGAAAAAAATAAATCATTACTCTATTATTTTTAATTGTTAATCATGTAGCGCCCTGTGCTGGGCGCCATCATTGCAACCATGATATATTAAATTTCTATCCTTATAAGTGGCTATATTTAAATATTAGTTATATCTATATAATTGAAACAACTAACGAATACAAGTCAAATCTGTAATGACCTGTCAAGAAAACACACTTTATTGTTAATCAAAAAAGAAACTGCCATCAATAACTTTATTAAATGAAAGAATATACTATTTTTTTATGTATATAAGTTTATCAACGTGAAATTACTTAATTTCGTGGCACCAGCCGAATCCCTCACCACCAGCTAAAGCATCAATACAGAATGAAAGGTGTCAACAATTTTGTCAACTAACTGTGTATTAGCTGAATTGTTAATACAGTTTCTAATAATTATATTTAATTTATACTTATACAGATCTGAAATTGATCAAAAAATCGCATGTTGATTTTAACTAGCAGATGGGTGCTCGTTATAAATATTCAATGTTGCCGAATATTTAAAATATAAAATACCTAGTTAAGCCCAAGATAGATGGGTAAATAGTAGACAAATACCATGGATATTTTGTACGAAAACTAGAACACTCTTTAATAAAATATATCTTCGTGTACAAACAAGTAGACCCTGACGTATATTTACAAAATTTCCAAACGAAGCCTCGCTGTGTTTAGTTCTACATAACAGAATTTGTGCGGTGTAAAACGGACCTCACTAAAAAGCATTAGGACATCGGAAAAGATCGTCATAGATCGGATTCTACGCAATGCAGTCTGCCGAGAGTTCCTGTGAATATAATTCGGCACGGATGGGCTGTAAAGAGTGAATACGAATAATACGATAGCTTGTAAAATTCCATTTTAAAAGATTTTATTATGGTTATATTACGCCTAATGATAAAGTCAATAGTTTCTATAGAGAAAGATAACAATATCAGTACGAAAATAATATAATTACTTTTATTATTATATATGAATCGAAATTGCATAAATTATTATGATTCGGTATTTAATAATATCCTATCGTAAATTGTTTTAGGTGCGGTTGTGAAATTATTATGGAGAACTAAAGTTTGTTATACAACACCTATTATTTATTCATAGTTTTGCTTCGGAACATTTTAATTTATGTATCAGCTAAAAAATTTTGCTTTTCATCTACTAATACTGGTCTTGCATAAACAAAATCAACATTTTTTTAAAATTAGTTTATACACAAGGAAGTCCACAATTAACATAAAGAGAGGGTAGATCTTATTTGTCAATGTGGCTTATAATTATGCAATGGATTTATTACCTTATACTATAACTTTATTAAGTCTTTAAATTTGTAGAGTAATAACTTCAGCATCAGGAATCACTGTCTAGATATTTGAAGCGTTTAATTTCCAACAGGTCTTAGTTGGGTTATAAATCTTGCTCAATCTTTTGTTCTTGCTGATCTTCTTCATTATTAATACAAGCACCAGGTGGCATCGAAGCTGGTAAATCTTCATTAAATACGTCTCTGATGGTTGCTTCAAAGCTTTAGTTTATTTTTTGGTTCAAGGTAAAAAAAGTATGATATTAAAGTTATCGTTAAAATTCAGTTCACCAACTTTACCGCGTTGCATTAAGGACAGGAGAATGAGGTCCTCTATAGTTTTCTAGAGTCTTAGCTGTTACTAAGCTAAGTATATTACAAGTAGGCCTCCATTATTTTCAACCTTCGAAACGGCCTTCGATTTTAAATTTTTTATTATTTTAATTGTTTCTACCTCCACAATATTTTAGTAACCTTTCCAAAATAAACGTGTTTTCTTTTTACTCGCCTTTCTACATGGCGGTACTGTATTCGTAAAAAAGACCCTCCGAGATTTTTGCATTTCTTCATATTTTGGGGTCCCTATATCACGAAAATCGTAGTCCTGCATTTTCGTCGATCTGTCTGTCTGTTGGCACTATAACTCTCGAACGAAATGAGATATCAATTTCAAATTTGGTACACATGTAACATCTGAAGTAGGAATGGAACTTGCAATTTTTAAGCAATATCGCTATATGGGAAGAGGGTGAAAGGGGTGGAAGTCGAGAGGTTCTATATATATATTCTATCTCATTATGTCTGCTCCTTTTTTGGATAAGATAATGAACAAATTTTAGGTACAATTATTTATTGCCAAACAAATAAGAGATAGGGAGGGAACTAGAAGGGTTGCTCCGTATATATTTTATTATACGAGGTTTTCAGGGTTCTGGGAAAAAGCAGTTTAAAAATTATGTTAATTTTTTATTATTTTTTCAAATGTTGATGGTAAAACATATAAGAAATCAATAAAGTAGGAAGGGCATTAGAGGGGTCAAACATGTGAGAAGTGAGGAAGAAGCGAGGGATGTTTGAGGGGTTGCTTCGTATATATCGTATTACATATCTTTTTCCAGATTTTTGGAGTCGGGAAATCTAAAAATTGTGTTTATTGATCATCATCAGATTAATTTTAACAGATATATAGTCGAAGGTCTGCTCAACTTTTTTCTTTAATTTAAAACATCAATTTTTAGTGCTTAGATTAAGTTGTTCTTGTTGTGTGAGACAATCAAATTTGATAACTATTTCAGAACTATGGATTTGCAAAGGAAGTGCTGAGTAAATCATTTTAGCAGACTTTTTGTCTTTGGCCGGCTTTGATTAATGAAGATCCTTTAGATCATTCGAAGTTATTGCTCTGGCAATAGTGTCCTCATGGAATAAAGAGCGAGATCCGAAAGCACATCGTTATGTGTCATTATTTGATGTTGTGGTAAATATGTTTATTGACAATTTCTTATATTAAATCTATTACAAAGTTAATTTAGAATTAAAAATATATAACATTTGGCTATTTGTAACAACGTAGCTTTTAATGAGTGTATAGATTTTTTTTTGATAATTTTGGTATTAACTTCTTCTATGTTATCGAGTAAACGACAATAAATGAAATTAAAAAAACTAGTGTTAAGTTTTAGAAAAGGACATTTTGATTGGAAGTGTTGTTTTTAAATATTAAAGCGATCAATTCAACTGAGGGAACTAAGTTATTGTAAATATCAATGAAAAATAGTTGTTGTAACATGGTAACAATTCGAATAAGTCAAAATATAAGAACGTAAAATTGCAGCTAAAATGGAATTCAAACAGGGTGTAGGATTCGCAGGAATAGACAGCTATTTTATTACATCAAAATAACATAACATAGACCGTTCGTCTAAGACTTAGATTAGAACTGGCAAAAGCCAGAAGAGACTGGGGCAATTATATATAAGATTAGATAGAAACGAGTATAACATTAATAGAACTAGGTAAGACTAAGTGAAGAAAAAGCAAAACTACGGCATACTATAGAAACAGTGAAACTACAAGGTCCACCCAAGGCTGATAAAGATATAAATAGAAAGAGGGATTAGGTTCAAACAAAACCAGACAGTGTCTCATATTAGCAAATATATCTAGATATGTTAGAGTAGAATAAATTGAATCAGTTAAGACATTATCAGAGCTAAGGAGAAGAAGGGGAGACCATGTGAATTATCCCTCCTAGGTCACGGATTTTTTTTGTTTTATGGTTCTGGGAAAGTATTGAACCTTGGAAATAAGTTTCAAGGTAACAGGAATTTGGGAATATGTATGTATGTATATATATATATATATATATATATATATATATATATATATATATATATATATATATATATAGCCTCACCTATTGCAGTCCAGTATGGTGTCAAATGTCATCCAGCCATAGATTCACCCTCCAATCCGTTCAAAACAAGGCCCTCCGAATCATCGCGAAAGCCCCAAAGCCCCATTGTTTCGTCCGTCCGCCCAGCTTCATCGAGACCTTCAAGTGCATGCAATTCGGAAATTCATAAGCAACACTCAGCTCATATGCCTGGATAAAGCTACTCACCACCCCAACCCCACAGTCAACAACATATCACCACCCAACGCCAATCGTCACTATTTAAGACCATCCGACCTGCCACCACAGGATTAGCTTTATATAAAACTTATTACCTAGGCTAAGTTACTTAGGTTACTGATATGTAAATATCTTAAAACACAAATGTATAGTCGTAATTAGTCATTGTATAGTAGTTATAGGTTTAGCCTCCCTACTTGTCAATAATAGATTATGTATATATATATATATATATATATATATATATATATATATATATATATATATATATATATAATAATTTTTCTGTTGAACCTTTTATTTACATAAACTTGATTGGTTTATGTAAATAAAAGGTTTTACCCAAGAAAAACCAATCAAGTTATATATATATATATATATATATATATATATATATATATACATAATATGTTCCTTCATTGGTAGCATTACACCGAATGTCATTTTGATTATAATATGAAGTATGATCTGTAAATAATTTATAAATTCTGCCGAAATACTAAAAAAAATAATAATATTAAAACGAAACAATTTGTAACTTATGGCGTGCTAAAACTTAAATGTCCTTTTTGCAAGCTACCACCTGACTACCTCCATTTCATAAAGTAACTTGCCATTTCGTCAACAAAAAATCCTCACAATTGCTACACTATCTTAAAACATCTGCCACTTTTCTACCAATCATCGACCGAGGTGGGCGGAGGCTCGGGAGTGGCCTGTCCCTCTCCCTTTTTTAAATTTTAGCCAATAGCACTTCGCGATTACTTCTAAACAGCCTTTCTTTTTCTCCCGATTGTTTTATCCGGAGCCAGTAGGAATCAAATTTGATTTCCCGCCCATTCTCCTGTTCTCCTGGTAGGTGAAATCGAAAAGACTTCGAATGTTATTCAACTGTTTGTTGCTAGGCCATACGTCATAGACCTTTAAAGTCACGTGAGCGAGTATTGGCCTCGTTCGCCTCGGTTTTCGTAATTAATTGGTAACCCTGAGCGGACGCGCGTTGTGTCTGTAAGTTCGAGTGCTTTGTACTTATTGCTTTGGCCAGTGACGGCGGCAGGTTTTTGAGGGATCTCTCATTCAAAAATATTGTATTTAAAGCTTATTTCAATTTTAATTAATGCAATAAATGTTTAAAATTAATGATTTTTAGGCGATAAGGATTAACTATATTGTTGTTTTCATTATACAAAATAAAAAGCGACAAAGTTATTTAAAAAGTGCCAAACTAACTTACCATGAAGAAGCATGCCAAAATATCTCAACTTGAGCTTTTATACGAAACAACCTCGAAACTTATTTGTTGTGAAAGCATTCAGAATAGTCAACGATAGATATAATCGGTCAAAAAAAATTAACATTTCGTACAACACATACTTATGTGATCATCAAAACTCTCTAGGTATGCCATCGTAGGAAATAGGGAGTTATTTAAGTCATATTATCAAAAATTAAAATAACCCAAATTGAATACGGTTCCGATTGCACTACAGTTTCTAAATATATGCGTCATATTTTAAACTGGTGTTCTATTTTAAAAAAAATGGTTTAATCAGATTACAATATTACATCAATAAATACCCGAATATATTTTTTAGTCATGAACCGAGATCTGTGCCCCACGTTTGGGCGCCAAGTTGGTGTTAATAATTTTAGTCAAATTTTATAGCCAAGAAGAACAATAAAACAAAATCTCTTATATCGGCCTATTTATATTTTCTTTATGTGCGGGTAGAAGAATTTAATATTCCAATTGTTTTGCTTTATCTCCTCTTTTATGTCACATAATACATAATTTTTAACGCTAATAACCTGAACCAATGTTACAGCCGAACAAAATAGTAAATGAAAGTCCTTTGTACTACTATATATTGAACTTTACGTTAACTGATGGCTAATAACTAACAATAGTCTAAGTAAGCGTACACTCTACCCTTCGTTTAAGCTCCAAGCTGAAGCCAATAATCTTAACCAAGTTTACGGTTAAACAGAACAATACTACAAGATCTTTTACACCATTTTTCTCGTATTTTGTACCGAAAATGAATTTAATTTGCTTGCTCAATTTCACCCCATTTTTTTTTATATATTACACAAAAAGAAAAGTAAAATCAATAGCACAGCTCCTGTCCGAGGGATTGGGATAAAAAACAACGAAAAGTATATTTTTAATATTAATATGACTTTAAAAAAATATGTTATTTTAGAGTAACAAGTACAATTTTGCCCCTTGTTTGGGCGCCAAGTTGAAGATGATAATTGTGACCCCTTTTACAGTCTAACAGAACAAATATTACAAAATCCTGTATACTAGAAAAGCATCGTTTTCTTATTTATTTCTATGTACAACGATCGATTTTAGTATTCAAATTGGAGAGCGTCAATTTATTTTTTTATAAATCACACAAATTGAAAACAGAAGATAAAACAGACAATCTCCTGTCTAAACAATGGCGATATGAGTAGCAAATTAACTGCACTTTGAATACTATAAAAGCTTTAAATAAAAAAAATCTTATTATTTTAGAACAGCGAATATTACCTTTGCCCCGTGGTAATCTCTTTTACAGCCAAATAGAATAATAAAAAAAAACTATTATACCAGAAATGAATTGTTTTCCTATTCATGTTGATGTACTAAATAAGTTGAATTTTTAAATTGCTCATCTTATTTTTTTCAGATCAAACTAGGGGACTAATAGAACTGAGCCTCTTTATGGGCCTTTGTAATAAAGAGAGAACGCCATTTTACAACACCATATACATAAGAGCGCGGGGAAGACGTTTATAGCAACGAAATTTTGGCAGGATTAACAACAACAATCAAAACAAAT
>CM032448.1:98003083-98089929 GCA_019049505.1 Pachyrhynchus sulphureomaculatus
ATCAGGAATCACTGTCTAGATATTTGAAGCGTTTAATTTCCAACAGGTCTTAGTTGGGTTATAAATTTGCTCAATCTTTTGTTCTTGCTGATCTTCTTCATTATTAATACAAGCACCAGATGGCATCGAAGCTGGTAAATCTTCATTAAATACTTCTTTGTTGATTGCTTCAAAGCTTTAGTTTATTTTTTGGTTCAAGGTAAAAAAAGTATGATATTAAAGTTATCGTTAAAATTCAGTTCACCAACTTTACCGCGTTGCATTAAGGACAGGAGAATGAGGTCCTCTATAGTTTTCTAGAGTCTTAGCTGTTACTAAGCTAAGTATATTACAAGTAGTTATTATTTTAATTGTTTCTACCTCCACAGTATTTTAGTAACATTTCCAAAATAAACGTGTTTTCTTTTTACTCGCCTTTCTACATGGCGGTACTGTATTCGTGAAAAAAGCCCTCCGAGATTTTTGCATTTCTTCATATTTTGGGGTCCCTATATCACGAAAATCTTAGTCCTGCATTTTCGTCGATCTGTCTGTCTGTTGGCACTCTTGAACGAAATGAGATATCAATTTCAAATTTGGTACACATGTAACATCTGAAGTAGGAATGGAACTTGCAATTTTTAAGCAATATCGCTATATGGGAAGAGGGTGAAAGGGGTGGAAGTCGAGAGGTTCTATATATATATTCTATCTCATTTTGTCTGCTCCTTTTTGTATAAAATAATGAACAAATTTTAGGTACAATTATTTATTGCCAAACAAATAAGAGATAGGGAGGGAACTAGAAGAGTTGCTCCGTATATATTTTATTATACGAGGTTTTCAGGGTTCTGGGAAAAAGCAGTTTAAAAATTATGTTAATTTTTTATTATTTTCAAATGTTGATGGTAAAACATATAAGAAATCAATAAAGTAGGAAGGGCATCAGAGGGGTCAAACATGTGAGAAGTGAGGAAGAAGCGAGGGATGTTTGAGGTGTTGCTTCGTATATATCGTATTACATATCTTTTTCCAGATTTTTGGAGTCGGGAAATCTAAAAATTGTGTTTATTGATCATCATCAGGTTAATTTTAACAGATATATAGTCGAAGGTCTGCTCAATTTTTTTCTTTAATTTAAAACATCAATTTTTAGTGCTTAGATTAAGTTGTTCTTGTTGTGTGAGACAGTCAAATTTGATAACTATTTCAGAACTATGGATTTACAAAGGAAGTGCTGAGTAAGTCATTTTAGCAGACTTTTTGTGTTTGGCCGGCTTTGATTAATGAAGATCCTTTAGATCATTCGAAGTTATTGCTCTGGCAATGGTGTCCTCATGGAATAAAGAGCGAGATCCGAAAGCACATCGTTATGTGTCATTATTTGATGTTGTGGTAAATATGTTTATTGACAATTTCTTACATTAGATCTATTACAAAGTTAATTTAGAATTAAAAATATATAACATTTGGCTATTTGTAACAACGTAGCTTTTAATGAGTGTATAGATTTTTTTTTTGATAATTTTGGTATTAACTTCTTCTATGTTATCGAGTAAAGGACAATAAATGAAATTAAAAAAACTAGTGTTAAGTTTTAGAAAAGGACATTTTGAATGGAAGTATTGTTTTAAATATTAAAGCGATCAACTCAACTGAGGGAACTAAGTTATTGTAAATATCAATGAAAAATAGTTGTTGTAACATGGTAACAATTCGAATAAGTCAAAATATAAGAACGTAAAATTGCAGCTAAAATGGAATTAAAACAGTTCGTCTAAGACTTAGATTAGAACTGGCAAAAGCCAGAAGAGACTGGGGCAATTATATATAAGATTAGATAGAAACGAGTATAACATTAATAGAACTAGGTAAGACTAAGTGAAGAAAAAAGCAAAACTACGGCATACTATAGAAACAGGTGAAACTACAAGGTCCACCCAAGGCTGATAAAGATATAAATAGAAAGAGGGATTAGGTTCAAACAAAACCAGACAGTGTCTCATATTAGCAAATATATCTAGATATGTTAGAGTAGAATAAATTGAATCAATTAAGACATTATCAGAGCTGAGGAGAAGAAGGGGAGACCATGTGAATTATCCCTCCTAGGTCACGGATTTTCTTGTTTTATGGTTCTGGGAAAGTATTGAACCTTGGAAATAGGTTTCAAGGTAACAGGAATTTGGGAATAAATATATATATATATATATATATATATATATATATATATATATATATATATATATATATATATATATGTATATATATATATATATATATATATATATATATATATATATATATATATATATATATATATATATATATATATATATATAAAATAGCCTCACCTATTGCAGTCCAGTATAGTGTCAAATATCATCCAGCCATAGATTCACCCTCTAATCCGTTCAAAACGAGGCCCTCCGAATGATCGCGAAAGCCTCATTGTTCGTCCGTCCGCCCAGCTTCATCGAGACCTTCAAGTGCATGCAATTCGGAAATTCATAAGCAACATTCAGCTCATATGTCTGGATAGAGATACTCACCACCCCAACCCCACAGTCAACAACATATCACCACCCAACGCCAAATGTCACTATTTAAGACCATCCGACCTGCCACCACAAGATTAGCTTTAAGTTAATTTTAAGTTTAATTTTAGGTTTATACTCATGAAATATCTTAAGTTCTCTCTTACCACATTTATATAAAACTTATTACCTAGGCTAAGTTACTTAGGTTACTGATATGTAAATATCTTAAAAACACAATTGTATAGTCGTAATTAGTCATTGTATAGTAGTTATAGGTTCAGCCTCCCTAATTGTCAATAATAGATTATGTATATATATATATATATATATATATATATATATATATATATATATATATATATATATATATACATAATATGTTTCTTCATTGGTAGCATTACACCGAATGGCATTTTGATTATAATATGAAGTATGATCTGTAAATAATTTATAAATTCTGCCGAAATACTAAAAAAAATAATAATATTAAAACGAAACAATTTGTAACTTATGGCGTGCTAAAACTTAAATGTCCTTTTTGCAAGCTACCACCTGACTACCTCCATTTCATAAAGTAACTTGCCATTTCGTCAACAAAAAATCCTCACAATTGCTACACTATCTTAAAACATCTGCCACTTTTCTACCAATCATCGACCGAGGTGGGCGGAGGCTCGGGAGTGGCCTGTCCCTCTCCCTTTTTTGATTTTAGCCAATAGCACTTCGCGATTACTTCTAAACAGCCTTTCTTTTCTCCCGATTGTTTTATCAGGAGCCAGTAGGAATCAAATTTGATTTCCCGCCCATTCTTCTGTTCTCCTGGTAGGTGAAATCGAAAAGACTTCGAATGTTATTCAACTGTTTGTTGCTAGGCCATACGTCATAGACCTTTAAAGTCACGTGAGCGAGTATTGGCCTCGTTCGCCTCGGTTTTCGTAATTAATTGGTAACCCTGAGCGACGCGTTGTGTCTGTAAGTTCGAGTGCTTTGTACTTATTGCTTTGGCCAGTGACGGCGGCAGGTTTTTGAGGGATCTCTCATTCAAAATATTGTATTTAAAGCTTATTTCAATTTTAATTAATGCAATAAATGTTTAAAATTAATGATTTTTAGGCGATAAGGATTAACTATATTGTTGTTTTTTCATTATACAAAATAAAAAGCGACAAAGTTATTTAAAAAGTGCCAAACTAACTTACTATGAAGAAGCATGCCAAAATATCTCAACTTCAGCTTTTATACGAAACAACCTCGAAATAGGAACTTATTTGTTGTGAAAGCATTCAGAATAGTCAACGATAGATATAATCGGTCAAAAAAAATTAACATTTCGTACAACACATACTTATGTCATCATCAAAACTCTCTAGGTATGCCATCGTAGAAAATAGGGAGTTATTTAAGTCATATTATCAAAAATTCAAATAACCTGAAATTGAATACGGTTCCGATTGCACTACAGTTTCTAAATATATGCGTCATATTTTAAACTGGTGTTCTATTTAAAAAAAAAATGGTTTAATCACATTCCAATATTACATCAAAAAATACCCGAATATATTTTTTAGTCATAAACCGAGATCTGTGCCCCACATTTGGGCGCCAAGTTGTCAACTTTTATAGCCAAGAAGAACAATAAAACAAAATCTCTTATATCGTCCTATTTATATTTTCTTTATGTGCGGTAGAAGAAAATTCCAAGTGTTTTGCTTTATTTCCTCTTTTATCTCATATAATGCCTAATTTTTGCCTCCCATTGAGGGCTAAGTTAACGCTAATAACTTGAACTAATGTTACAGCCGAACAAAATAGTAAATGAAAGTCCTTTGTACTACTATATATTACGATAACTGATGGCTAATAACTGACAATAGTCTAAGTAAGCGTACACTCTACCCTTCGTTTAAGCGCCAAGCTGAAGCCAATAATCTTAACCAAGTTTACGGTTAAACAGAACAATACTACAAGATCCTTTACACCATTTTTCTCGTATTTTCTGCCGAAAATGAATTTAATTTGCTTGCTCAATTTCACCCCATTTTTTTTTATATATTACACAAAAAGAAAAGTAAAATCAGTAGCACAATTTCTCCTGTCCGAGGGATTGGGATAAAAAACAACCAAAAGTATATTTTTAATATTAATATGACTTTAAAAAAATATGTTATTTTAGAGTATCAAGTACAATTTTGCCCCTTGTTTGGGCGCCAAGTTGAAGATGATAATTGTGACCCCTTTTACAATCCAACAGAACAAATATTACAAAATCCTGTATACTAAAAAAGCATCGTTTTCTTATTTATTTCTATATACAACAATCGATTTTAGTATCCAAATTGGAGAGCGTCAATTTATTTTTTATAAATCACACAAATTGAAAAAAGAAGATAAAACACACAGTCTCCTGTCTAAACAATGGCGATAAGAGTAGCAAACGGAACTGCACTTTTAATACTATAAAAGCTTTAAATAAAAAAAATCTTATTATTTTAGAACAGCGAATATAATCTTTGCCCCGTGGTAATCTCTTTTACAGCCAAATAGAATAATAAAAAAACTATTATACCAGAAATGAATCGTTTTCCTATTCATTTTGATGTACTAAATAAATTGAATTTTTAAATCGCTCATCTTATTTTTTTCAGATTAACTAGGGGACTAATAGAACTAAGCCTCCTTATGGGCCTTTGTAATAAAGAGAGAACACCATTTTACAACATATACATAAGAGCGCGGGGAAGACGTTCATAGCAATGAAATTTTGGCAGGATTAACAACAACAATCAAAACAAATAATTAATCCCGCCAAATTTTATAGCCTGTTTTAACTGATATTGTTAATCACGCCAAATTCTAGTTGTTATAAACACCTTCCCCATGCTATTTTGTTCAGGTGCTGTAAAATGGCGTTTTTTTTCTTAAATACAAATGCCCATATTAACATTAAGACGCAATCACTCATCTAATCTGTTCTAAAAACTGGCTGACCGGATCGACTGCTAACGGATCAGTCAAATCGTAGGGTTGTCAGACTTCCAAAACTTAAACAAATTCTTTGTTTGCTGGCTTCTCAATATCATTTTAGTTAACAGAAAAGGGAATAAATAACATTATATTTATAAGTAACAGCCGAATATTTTATAAATTTGTACTTTAATAAATTATATATAACCACATGTAATCAGCTACTAAAATTACAAGGGTGTTGAATGGAAGCAAACTAAGATAACTTTTTGCATAAGATAGAATTACCATTTACTCCACTGTTTTCTACTTATCCTTCCCGCACTTCTTGAATTTTTAACTGGATGATTGAATTAGTGGAAAGCGATTTGTTGAATGACATATATAGTATAATGTCTTTGAATAGAACACACACTTTAACTATCCGTGATATATTCGTAAATAGTTATATAGTTATATAAACTTTTATGGCGCAATTCTCGAATAGTCCTTCAGAGTATAAATGACCTCTAAAAATTTTTATGGATAATTCGTAAATTTAGGTATTTGAAAAATCACAATTTATTATATGACATTAATATCGTCGATAGAATATACTGGCATTTGGAGAAAAGTACCATTTTTTTTTGGAAGAACAACTGTTTTTTTGGGCGACCTTCACAATATTCATCGCTGACGGAAGCACGACCATGGCGAAATTCTGCAAACCAATTGTAAACAGTCTTTTCTGATGGTGATTCAAAAGCTGAACGAAGCTATTTCTCTGGCATTGTTGTTGAATTAGGCCTTTACTAAAATCGTAAAAAATCATCCAACCGAAACCTTCACATGAAATTTCCATTTTTTCATAAAACCTTTTTTTTTTAAAAAACGCTCACTGTAAACAAACTACTAGGCCAATTTCTGAGTTGCCGCTGTTTTAACAATAACAAATGTCAGCAGCAGTGGTAATGTTACATCTCAATACCGTCATCTAGTTGTAAAAACTTACAAGGCGATCCTCGTATTGTGTATGTAGTTAAATTTAGTTTAATTTTGTTTTCTATAAATTAAAACTACAATTAATCAAGATAATTAATAGATAAACAATGTAAAATGCACATCAGTTGTTTTAATTTTCCTGTTTTCTTTTAAACAATCCCCCGCTTTAGCGACCAACTTTTGATTCCCAAGGGTGGTCGCTATCGGAAAGTTTTATTTTAGTATTAAGAAGAAATCTACTAAAACAAAATGTCTTAAGGTTCTATTACAACCGGCGTGTTATATGTACACAAAATTGTTTTTTTTTTAACTTTATAAACGTGTTAATAGGTGATCACCTATAATCATTCTAACAAAAGAACAATATTAAGGTTAAGTAACATTACCTGTAATTTTTGGAAAATTCCATTAATGTATTAATATATTCCGTGAAATTTATATTAGGCAATTCATTTGTTGCATGAATTTGAATCTGGCTACCCTGGAAACTTAACGGAATTTTACCATTTCTTTTTACTGCCGTTCCTATCTAAAATATTGTTTCCATAGAAGAATCACCGTACGAGATTTTTGTATTTTTGCACGTTTTAAGGCCCCAAAATTAGGAAAACATTGGTTTTAATTTTCGTCGGTCTCTCTATCTGTCTTCTTTACATGATAACGCTCGAATGAACTAAGATATCGACTTCAAATGCAATTCAAACATATTTTACTTGAGATAAAAGAAGAACTTATAGTTTTCAGGGCAAGGGGTGAATTTTATTATAGTTTTAATATAATTATGAGAATTTTTCTTGATTTATTAGTTGGAATAATAAACAATTTTTAAGCATAATTGTGTATAGTCAAACATTTCAGTGGTTAAACCGGGGGGGGGGGGGGGGGGAGTTAAAGAGGTTGCTTCGTATATATTGTGTTATACACCCTTTTTCAGGTTTCTACAGTCGAGAAATTATGTTGTCCTTTTAGTATTTCGAACAGAACACTTATAGAATGTAATATAAGAACTGATGGCCCAATTAGAGCCGTGTAGTTTTGAAAGTTCAATTTTGACTTTGGGGGGTGAAAGTAAAAAAAGAAATTATTTGCAAAGTCATCGAGAAGGGTGTCAAATGAAAGCTTGTGAAAACATGAGTTCACAAATATACATGATGTAATACTCTCGCGAACTTTTCTTTATATTATTTTTAAAAAAATGGCCAAAATTTATTGTCCCCCTCTCCTGTCTCTAAGAGTACTGATCAAAAAATTCTAGAATATTCTCGATAAAGTGTAGATTGAACGTTTAATAATTTATCTGGTATAAAAAACTATTTGACTCGACAATATGGTGAAGATTTTTTTCGTGGAAAATTGTGAACTTAATAGCGACTAAGAGCTAGGAAATATAAGTACTTAGTCGGTGCAATTACTAATATACTCATATATTTTTCAGTACGTTACTTCTTTAAGCATTTGGCCAATCACAGATAAAATAAATTTCCATGATGACTGGTGACCAATGGATAGGTACTTATTTATAATTAAACAAAATATTTAGGTAGTAAATATTTGTTTTAAACTTTTACTACAAAGGTGTCTCGCTTTTTATATATTCTTGGTAATTCTTATATTGAAGATGATTATGTGACTAAATTTTATAGAATACTTTAGCAAACACAGTACGGAACACTAATTATGCAAGTCCGACTTGCGCTTGACCGGTTTTTTCTAATTTTAACAGAAATACTATATAACAGGAAATGTCAGGTTTCACTTGTAATTTCCCACCATATAGTACAGGAAATGAAGCATTTTGGCTTGCAATTTTTTCGTTCAGCATAGATTTACTTGAAATTTTCACAGAAGGTGGGGAATAGCCCAAGGATTATTTTCTATATCATGCCGCTGTACGTTAAAACCTTGGGGGTGGTTGCCACCCCATCTCGGGGGGGTGGAAATTTTTTATTACATTTTAACTATAGGAATCGATGGAAAAAGTAATTCTAAGAAAAAAATGTTCTTTACGTTTTCTTCGTAAAACTAATATTTTTCGAGTTATTCGCGGTTGAAAGTAACAGTTTTTCGACGAAAAAATCGACTTTTTTTAAAGAGTTTTTTTTTGGGAATAACTCGAAAAATATGCATTTTATCAAAATAATTTTTCTACGACCAATACGAACCGAGATACGGCATGTTAATGGTTAGCTTTTTTTCGTCAAATGCATAATTTGAAAGATTCAAAGCCAAAAATAACGGGAAAACTTTGCATTTTTCGAGGAAAAACTTATAGAATTTTTTTAAAGTATATAATTAGACTTTTTAAAAAAAGTCTCTAGCATGAAAATTGAGCGACTTATGATCAAAATAAGGTCGGTACCTACTTTTCTCTACGAAAAAATCTGTGAAAACAACCCCCTAATTACCCCCCTAATTAAAATTGATCTTCACCCTTCTGTGATTCTCTTTATATATGTATTATTAATGCACCCAAGAAGTTTGACCAATTTAAAATGCCTAATTTTAGAAAAATTGGAGTTTAAAACGAAAACGATTTTTGCTTTTGAACAAAAGGGTCAGACGCGCCACGAAATTTGTGGAGATTTGCGAAATCCCAAAAGTTCTTTTGCTTTTGTCATGAATCCAGAGCAGTAAACTGGGATTCGGGTTTCACCTTAACCCAACGATACCAAAGGAACGAAGAACGAACCCGTTCTGGTATTAATATATAGGTGGATTTTGGATGCTTTCGACCTTTCCGGGTCTCATCAGTTAGGCGAAGAAGCCTAAGAGCTAATTTGATTCTAATTTAAAACGATTTTTTGCAATTTCGTATTTTTCACTCTTTTCTTCAAAATATCTCCGAAAATACTGGAGATACGAAAAAAATGATAGAGTACCAAGTTGTAGCTTTTTTACTGATTAAAATTTCTCTGTGCATAGATTTTCTGTACAATGAATATTTGACGAGTTATAGCCGTTTAAACCTCTATTTACGAGCGAACACCACCTTATTCAAGCCCTTTAAACTCACTCCATTTAAAAACTAAGGGATCTTAAGGAATTTAATTCACATAGACTTATAGCTCTTGAAAAGCCCTACAAAATCGTTTTTTGAAAAAACTTTCTATCACTAAAAATGAAGGAGCTATGTTTAAAAAACCAATCAATTTTTTTTTCGAAAAATTCGAATAGCCCGCTTCGGAGCGTAATAATCTACATAACCGGTATATTTGGCAGTAATACGTTATATGTTCCACTTTTTCCATTCAAATCGAAAGACAAAGAAGAAGAAACATCTGCTCATGTGTCTGTAGCAGACAATGTCGATATACTTGTAATTTTAACTGCGAGAGCTAAAGTGGAAAAATTAGAGAAAGAAATTTATTTTCTCAAACTTGGAAAACAAAATTCTCCTTCCACGATATATTCATCTGGAAGTTTTGAAATAGGCTACCCAGATAGTACAAAATTAATAGCTTTTTCTCATGCATTTACTGGATGCGATACCGTATCAGCTTTTTATAATAAAGGTAAAAAAAAAATTTTTGATATTGTAGAAAAAAGACCCGACGTGAGAGAACACGCCGAGATTCTTTACAGTAGTACTGCCAAACCCGAAGAAATTTTAGAAGCCGGCAGATACTGCGCAATAATGTTGTACGGAGTTGCCAAAGATACACAGCTCAAAAAGTTAAAAAAAATAAAAGATTTGAAAGCTTTTCTCGAGCAGATGCGATATGAATATTTCATCAAAGCTACAACAAAAAACAGTGCCGTTAAACTATCTTCCCTTCTGCCCACTGTTGATGCTTTAGACGAGCACACAAAAGATGCTACTACCAAATTCAAAAGTAGTTTGGAAATGAAAACATTCGAGCAACAGATTGGGGTGGTACTTAAAAGAAGGTTTATTACACCCCGTGCGCATGAACAAACCGCCTGCTCCCGATGAACTTTTAAAAATGATTTTTTTGCCAATGCAAAAAAGGGTGCGGCGTTTTTATGCGGGTGCAGAAAAGTTGGGTTGTATTATAATTCCACTTTTTCTGGGTGCTCGGGTGAAGACTGTAATAATAGTCCACCAGTAATCGAAGAAGAAGAAGATGACATCGACCACAATGAAGATCGAATCAATGAGACAGACTTTTAAAAAACGTATATGTATTTGTATCTGTATTTGTAAATTTAGTCGTCTATGTATGTAAATGTCTGTGAATATGCGGTGTATTTTTGTGTTAATAATTTTTTTTTTTATGTAATTCTACTTTTTTTTTCTATTTAGATCTATTAAATTACTTTATAAAAATTGCAATGTTATTAAGGGTGGTTTTTAAGGGTTGAGATATTATATCCTAAAGTATAAAACAATCATTATTTAACCCATCCAAACCAAATTTTACCCATATTAAGGTTTATAATGTTATCTTATAATTTTTGACAATAAGGGTAGTTTTCACCCCTAAAAATAATCAACGCCCATGAGCATGATATAGAATATGAAGTAGAGGGTGAGATGAGCCTAATCCCAAATTTTTAGGCAAATCAATGCAAGACGAAATCATTTTTTTAGGATAAATAATTTTTTTTATATTAAACTCTAACAAGGCTTGATTTTTAAGGGTTGAAACATTATGAAATTGTATCCTAAAGCATAAAACAATTCTTATTTAACTAATCCAAACCAAATTTTACCCATATTAAGGTTTAAAATGTTATTTTCTAATTTTTTACAATTAGGAGTAGTTTTCACCCTTAAAAAACAAAAAGCGTACAACGGCACGATATAGAAAATGAACTAGAGGGTGAAATGAGCCTAATCCCAAAGTTTTGTACAAATCGATGCTGGAGAAAAAATTGCGAGGTTTTGCCATTTTTTGAGCTTCATTTCCTGTACTAGTAAAGGAATTTAAAATATCGAGTTGTAATGTCAGGCTCGCGTAAGCGGGCATGCACCGCACGCGGGCAGCACATCTAATGGGGCGACAAATACAGAGATCTTGTCATCTTCAAACTCAATGGTACACGAAATCTTAGAGAATTTAAACTCCCAGCAAATAATAACAGCTTTCGCAAATATAAAAGCAAGAAAAATTCAATTTGTTTAGGTATTTCTATTAGCATATATTCATTAATTCATATACTTAAGTAATAAAAAA
Source organism: Pachyrhynchus sulphureomaculatus (assembly GCA_019049505.1). Lineage (NCBI taxonomy): Eukaryota > Metazoa > Arthropoda > Insecta > Coleoptera > Curculionidae > Pachyrhynchus > Pachyrhynchus sulphureomaculatus. The sequence continues at coordinate 98,014,686 of CM032448.1, forward strand.
ATATTGTCTGGTATCCAAAATATCTAAGATTTCATATATGATTTCAACTGAACTTTTCTTGCATTTGGTAAAATACTTAGTACACTGGGCCACAGAGTCGGCTATACATTTCCAGTGTATGCTGACATATGACGCCATTAGTGGTCATAGAAATTACTAATTTGATAAGACCTATTTACAGTCTGTCAAGTAAGAACTTGTCCGCGATAATTCATTTTTAGTAGATGTAATTATAGCGATTCAACAAAAATCGGTAGAGCGAACAGTCTACGACGCGTTTTATTCAATTTATCAGTCGATTCCGAACTTTCGTCACAATCACGTAAAATCCAAAATCAGTTACTTGTTTACGCATTGATTCGAGGCAATCTTTCTTTGTTTCTACACAAGGGGGCCTAAAATGACATATTCCGCTGACGCTAAATATATTAAAAAGTCGGTAAGTCGGTATCATTTGTAAAGAAGTCGGTAAATTATTTTAACGCGACGAAAAAAGTCAACGACTTGCCAAAACGTGGCTCGGTAGGCAAAGTCACTTTGAAAGTCGAAAAATACGAATCATGTCTTTATTTTCACGGGACCCGAAATACATTTTTTCAAGAAATGGACGGTGCGCCAAGGAGAGGCAAAATTAAGAAAATCCGGTTTGAATATGTTCCATGAGACCATTCGACAACATTTTCGTGCTCATAATGTCAAATTCCGAAGCACGATACGTCGCGTCTCTTGAGCCAACAATGAGTTACTAAAGTAGCCTTCACAATCGCCGGACACCAACCCTATTGAAAACGTTTGGTTCCTTGTAAAGAGAAAGCTCAGAGGAAAGACTGTGAGGACTTTGACTCAGTTGTTTCGCGGGATTCGAAAAATTTGCAGAGTATGCAAAGAATCTCGTCGACAGCATGCTCGAAGTTGCCAGGCGATTATTGACGCAGGAGGCGATTGGACAACTTACTAAGATAATTGCGCCAATGTTAGCATACCAAAAAATACATTGATGGCAAAAAATGTTCTCGAAACACATTTTTTCAAGAATACAAGCGGTAACGTTATTACTTGACAGAATGTATACTGGTACCTACTCTTTATTGGACAAAATTCCACGTCATAAACATTAATGGTAATAAATTGTTTGACTTTAGAAAGTTTTTCTTTACTTTTTTACACACCCTTAACAAAACCAAAAGTCTTTTATATAAATTAGAGTGACGGGAGTCGGCCGAATAGGTGTTACACGCGAACGGTCAGATGGCTAGCGGCAGGCCTGTGTAATGTTTCTGATAAGTTATTCTTTGATGTGGAATACGGGCGAATGGCCTGGAAACAGGAGAGAGACAATATTCATACGGATATACAAATGCTCCCCCACAAAATGTACCAACTATAGAATTGTCTCCTTGATCTCTCACGCTACCAAGGTTTTTCTAACTATACTGAATGTGCGTCTCAAGTCGTATCTGTTACCATAAATATCAGAAGAAGAAAGAGGATTTATACTAGGAATGGGAACACGGGAGCAAATTTTGAACGTGATCAACTGATAGAGAAAGAAACAGAATATAACTTCAAAAGTTATCTCTGCTTCATCAACTATCAGAAATCGTTTAACAAAGTGAAATGACCGAAACTATAAAACTTATTAAAACTATGATAGACGCTTTACGAATTCAGCAGAGCCAAAGTGCGTGTTAATAACATGTACACAGAAAGCTTTATCACGAAAACTAATGTCCGGCAAGGACATAACATGTACACAGAAAGCTTCATCACGAAAACACATGTCCGGCAAGGACACATTGTTTCGCCACTACTGTTCAACATTTATACGGAGTACATAATGCGTGAAGTTTTCAATAATTGGGTGGTGGTATCGCCGTTGGAGGAAAACGCAAAAAAACTTGGGCCATGCAGATGACAGCTTGGTTATAGTCGCGAATGAAAGTGAATTAAAGGTCATTATGCAAAGATTATTGAGGATCACTAAAAACTACAGATTGGAAGTAAACAACAAAACAAAAATAATGATCGTTAGTAGAACGAATGGTAATCAGCCTCAACATCTACTAGGGTATAAAATCGTAGATTCTTATCAATACCGTGGGTCTCTAATTATCAGAACTAACCAGTGTCACTTAGAAATACGTAGGAGACTCTGAATTGCTCGCTCTGCAACCAGTCAAAATATGGAAAGACGCGAGCATCTTGCGATCGACTAAGTTGAGGTATTTCTTACTGTTAAAACTAGTTTTGCTTGGAATTTTGAGAAATAATAGATTTTAGCATCACTGTTTCAATATAGAGATGGTGTACCACGCCGTATTGCCCTAATTAATTGTAAAAGTCTCAGATATTTAGCACGTAAAAGACAGGAATCCATACTTTTTCTTCGTTCAAAAGCATGCGTTTTTTACAATTTTTGTTGTCGTATGTGCATTAAAAAGTAGAAAGTCACAAAAAAAATTTATACATAAAAAATTACTTTGCTTTCGTTTGTTAAGATATGAAGGCAGTTTACCTTCTAGTTATTGCAAAAATATTAGATAAATATTATTTTTTGATGTATTTTACGGAGTGAATTTTCTCTGTGGCGACGTAGCTAGAAGAAGACATCGCGCGCAGACGCGGGCGTTCTTTCAGATTTTGAATCACATATATGCATTGCACTGATCGGACTTTCTTTTCAAAGATACTTGAATAAACGCGTGCCTCGCACGCGCATTTGTTCAGTTCTCGATACTTAATAATTGATATTTTTAATAAACAATCCAAGAAATCGTTTTAATTAATTATACATAATTTACACATAATTGAGTGCTGCGGGAAGCAAGCAAGCTACGTTGCCACATTCATTACCCTGAAACCCAAATTATTTCGCGTGTTTCTTTAACATAATGCTTTCTCTGTCTTCTCGTAAGAAATACTTTAAGGCTAGCAAGAACGCTTATATTTTTGATTGAAACATATGCATCCGAAACATGGACGATAACGAAAGCTCATAGAAATAAAATTGCTACATTTCAGATGTGGGCGTATCATCGGGGAAATGTTGCTGCAGCGGCAGATCACTTCACTTTGGGTGGATTAGATGAAACAGTTAACCGGGAAGTCATTGCATGAAGCATCAGAGCATGCATAAAACCGAGAACAGTGGCAGATGATAGTTTAATTCATTTATTGAGCACTTAGGAGGAGGAAAGGAAATCAAATTCAGCCTACTTTAAAACTGTGAAAAGAAAGTACTGTGGAAGCAATCGATTTCTTAGTTAGCCCATGACTTGAAACTTACAGACAAAACACAAGAAAGTTTAACGTATGGGTCTTATCGAGATCTGGGAACAAATTTTGCATGCAATAAAATATTCTATTAATCGACTAGAGTCTCTCTAATCTTAAAATTATTGCCAATCTTAATGAGATTCTCAACATTTATATTCATCGATTTACTTAAAACAAACAAGTGTGCAAGTTGCCAACATGCAATTAATGGCTATACGTTAAGCTTGTGTGTTTTACGGGTCAGTTTCAATTCATACGCTAAGTCAGGAATCGGTCTACACTTTGCCAATCATTAATTTCATAAATATGCCATGACAAGAAGAATATGCGTCTTCTTTCACGCACAGGTAAATTCGATACAGTGCTGCTTCCGTTTTGTACAACAATACAATGCCTGCATCCATTAGGCCTAAATGGAATCAGACGCACAATCTCTCCTGGGCAAGCGATAGGGATGAGTCATAACATCCCAAATACGGGGGTGGCACCCTCTTTTTCGAATACGTTTTAATCTCGCTCAAACACAAATTAAATTGCGCCAGGCGTACAGGGTGTTGGTTAGTGTTATTGAGTTGGGGTTGAGCTAAAGCTTTATTAGATCCAAAAAAAGCAAGAAAATATGTATTTTTTTATATATGATACTTAGAACTTAATTACATACAGTTGATAAATATATTAGTTGATTGCAAAAGTGCGTGCCCGATTAGAAACCAAATTAAATTTAACACATTTTCATGAAAAATAGTATTTATTAATTAATAATGAACTCTCAATCATTTTTTATAATTGTCTCACATCATTTTACAAGTTTTTGAATTCCTTCTTTGTAGAAACTGCATGGTTTCTCTTCAAAGAAGTCGTAAGGTAGTTTTTGACTTCTTCCACAAAATCAAATTATTTGCATTCAAATTATTTTGCAGGGAACAACAAGGATGAAAATGTGAAGAGGCAAGGACAGGGGAATACGGCAGGTGCTGAAGGATTTCCAAATTTCACTCCATAAGTTTTTGCAGTGTCGGTTAAGAAACATGTGATCCACCTTTATCATGACGAAAGATGATGCCTTTTTGATTCACCAAATTTGGACATTTTGCTTAGATTCCAACAATGAGTTGGATGAGTTGCTCACAGTACGTCTCCGCAGTTATTGTTTGGCCACGTGAAAGAAGCTAGTAAAAAATTATTCCTCTGCAATCTCACCAGATGACAACACTGTCATTGGATGCAATTAAGCTTTTGCCATAGATTCTGGTCTTTTACTTCCATGCTTCCAGCTTCTTTTTCATCTTCAGTTATGACTTGATCCAAGAAAGGTTTTTTTTTGTTGACGAGAGAGGAGAGAAATGGCTGTAGAAACACGGTCCAGCTTGTTCCGTTCTGTCAAAACGTGCGGAACCCATATGTCGAGCTTCAAAGTGTATCCAAGTTGCTTTAAATGACGAAATGCAATCGAATTGTCAACATTTAGTCTCTCAGCAATCTCTTCACTGGTAATCCGTGGTGTACTATTCACTAACTCACGGATAAAATCATTATCAATGCCAGAAGATCGCCCAGTGCGAAGTTTATTGTTTAGATTGACGTCACCATTTCGAAATTGAGCAAACCACTTTTAACTATCCTAAGAGCAGGAACAGGATCCAAATAAACTTCTTAAATATTTTTGATTGCAGTTCCAACACTTACTCCCTTTCTAAATTCATATAACATAACATGACGAAAATGTAACTTTTCATTTTCTATTTTGAATGTTAACCTTGTGCACAAATTAATTTAAATAAACTTTTCTTTTTAAGGTTATGTTAACTCACGACGTATTTAGATAACTGTCAGTTAATAATACGAATATAAAAGAAACATCAGCACAGTCAAAAGTGCCATCTATGAAAATCGGGCACGAACTTTTGCAGTCACCCAATATATTTACTTAAGGCTTACAAGGAGCTTTTTTTTTAAATGGGAAGGCAACAATAATTCCATAAAAAAATTTTTTTAGTGCAATCGCTTGTTTTTTTTTCAATTTTGAGGACCCAAATTCAAGAAAAATAAATAAATAAACATATAGTATATTAAAATATAAAGTTAAAAAGAAAATTGTTTCACTATTTCATAAATCATTTTTAGAAGAATATTTATTCAAAAATGATGAGTTTAAATAAAAAATAGAATTTAAAAATACATGCAATGCCCACACTAATGTTTTAAAACATTCGTCGAAAATATAGAACGCGCAGCTCATACAAAATTGTAATATGTTCGATATATGCTCTTCAAACTATGTTACAACGAAGGTGGATTGAAAAGTCTTGTAAAAACAAGATCAATAACATTTTTTGGCAAAAACAAAACTTTGTTTCTCAACACTGTACATAATACTCGTTGACAGCACAGATAACCTCTATTATTTTACCCTTTTCCAGATAGTCAACCATGATGACACCCTGTGAGCCAAAAAAAACAGTTTCCCGCCATTAAATCTGTTTTCGCTTTTATCGGTGCGTTTTGACCTTCGTCAAGCCACTGCTGTTTCGTCTCCAGATGATGGATCCACGTTTAATCCACAGTCCCAAAACGACGCCAGAAGTCCTTCGGATTACACTGCAACTTTTTCAAACACAATTTTGAAATGTCCTTCCTATTGCGTCTTTGGTCTGGAGTCAACAAACGCGGCAATCATTGCGCACTCAGCTTTTTCATTTTTAGAACTTCATGTAGGATATTATGTACCCGTTCATATGAGATGCCTACCATCTTAGTAATCTTACGAAGCTCAATGCAACATCGCGATACCATCAATTTTATCGATCATTTCTTCAGAAGCAACCTCGAGCAGGCGTCCTGAACGTGCGGCATCTGCAGTGCTCGTACGGCCAAGTTTAAATTCATTTATCCTGTAATAAATGTTCTTGAGTGGTGGTGCAGAGTCCCTAGGCACTTAATTCAGTTCAATTTCTATCTGGACCGCAATCTGCTTTGAACATAACCGTTTCCAGAATCACTCTTATCAATCGTCATGCCGCTTAATAAAATTTCCCACCATTTTGTAGAAATTGACCAGACTGACTAATCCACCTTTGTAATAAAATTGCGAGTCTAAATTGTCGGGATTACATTAACGAAAGTATATAAACACAAACAAGAGGAACTGTTGTTAGATATATTAAATATTCCATTACGATAAAAAAAAAATAGGAAATTTCTAGTTTCTCGATTCTCTTTAAGAAACAAAATTCCCTTTTCTCAAATATAGCAGCAACAGCATTACAGTCATAAGAACGTCATAGCTCGTATTCTTGAAAAAATGTATTTCGAGAACATTTTTTGCCATCAATGTATTCTTTGGTGTGCTAACAACGGCGCAATTACCTTAGTAAGTTATCCAATCGCCTCACGCATCAATAATCGCCTGGTATCTTCGAGGCATGCTGTCGACGAGATTTTCTGCATACTCGGGCGGTAATGGCTCCAAATTTTCCTAATCTCGCAAGACAACTGAGTCAAAGTCCTCAGAGTCTTTCCTCTGCGCTTTCTCTTTACAAGGGACCAAACGTTTTCAATAGGGTTGGCGTCCGGCGATTGTGAGGGCCACTCTAGTATCTTATCTTAGGCCCAAACGAGCCGCTACATGTTTTCTGCCCACAAACGTGCTGCAACGTACTCCGGAATTTGACATCATGAGCACGAAGATGTTGTCGAATGGTCTTATGGGACACATTCAATCCCGATTTTCTTAATTTTGCCGCTCCTTGACGCAGCGTCAATTTTGGATCCGTGAAATATAGACACGATTCGTTTTTTTTTTCGACTTTCGGAGTGACTTTGCCTACCGAGCCACGTTTTGGCCCATCGTCGACATTTTTCGTCTTGTTAAATTTATTTACTCACTTCTTCACAAACGATACCGACTTTTTAATACATTTAGAGACCGCGGAATGTGCCGACGAAAGTTCGGAATCGACTGATGCTTTTACTAAGATGCGTCGTAAAGGTTCCCTCTGCCGATTTTTTGTTAAATAGCTAGAACCGCATCTATCAAAAATGAATTATCGCGGACACGTTCTTACTTGACAAACTGTATATTACTACAGGTTACTGTCAGAGCAAACACAATTTGATAGAACCTTCTTTTTTGTAGATATAAATGATAAAATCGATATACAATGTTTTAAGAACCTTGCTTTGCTACAGCCTCTTTAATTTGACTGAGTTTTTTTTTTATTTTTCAAACGTATGACGATGCTCAAAACCCCTACTTTGATCGTATTTTGAAAATACATTTTTTTTTATACATCTGCATTTACAGTCCGTCAAAAATAACAAAACTGATCGCAAATGATAATTTACAAAAACAAAAAAAGATTTTTAATCGGGATTTTGAAAACATCCATTTTTTTTATAAAATTTAAAAACATTTCAAGAAAAATAATTTTACATTCTGTAAAATATGCCGTCAAAAATATGTGTATTTTTTTCAATTAATTCATCAGGTTCGGAAGTAATGTGACGTTCACTTAAAAAAACAACGTCACTGACAGAGTTCAGTGCACTATTTTGACAAAAATATATTTAAACGTACAGATTTTTTTGCAGCACCGTTAATGTCATGTTATTCAAGCGATTTCTATACAAACAGTGGTGCCTACCCCCGCAAAATGTTCAATCCTATGAAAAATGAAGCCCATAAATTTTTAGAAAAAAATATTAGTATTTAGAGGTCGCATCCATCGATTGAAAATATATCTTTTCTTCTCAATCGTTTTTTCCCCTTCAACAGCCCCTCGTTGGACTTCTGATTTGAAGTTAAGGAATATGAAGGTGTTTTCTTATACATTTGTTGATGCTGAATCTGCTCCCAAAGGCCTTTTCCCCCCGTAAAATCCTTCAGTTTTCGGCAATGCTCATGTTAAGTGCGCATTAATGGTGAAAAAATGCGTTTTCCTTCCAAAAAAGTTCCGCAAAATTTACGGGAAGCATTGCAGATCAAGTTTTATGATGCAAAATCATAGATATGATATAGATCAGTGATTCCCAAAGTGGTTCAGGTGGACCCCCTCGGGAGACTCGGGGGGTCTACGTTGGCGTGAAAAAAAAATGGGGGTTTACAAGTTGTAAGTGGGGGTCCACGAAAATTTATCTGGTTTCGATAGTAAAGAACAAAAATGTTGGTTTGGCTTTACCTATCAATGTAGGCAGATAATACACTACTCAAAAAAATTAAGGGAGCAAAAAAAAATTCCAAATTTTTCAGTGATCTTTGACAGGCTGTATTTCGGTGAAAAATTGTCGTATTGAGACTTTAAAAAAAAAGCATTTTGAAGCTTTAAGATTCTAATTTTCAGATTTTTTGGCTAAAATTTTTTCGGGGCTACGGTTCTCATGCAATCCTAACAGATAGCGCGAAAAAATAATATTGCAAATATTTTGCTTTTTTTTTTTTGGTCCATGGGCTTTAAAAAAATTTTTTCAGTTAGGCCGGCATATGGATCAGATACCCTGTTTATTTAGCATTAATTTCCTTGTTTTAAAACCTCCCTTAATTTTTTTGAGTAGTGTATTTTAAGTAAGGTCAGCGACTGTTACTTGTAAAAACTTGCATATTCGATATTCAGTACAAAGCGCGTCGAGACTTGCAAAGCGCCGCCCGCCCGCCCAACGCAACCCGTTCAGACGTGCAAAGGGATGAAATACGACTTGTGTTGTGCTTGCAATCTTGCATGAACTTGTTTGATGCTTCTCCACTATAAATACGAATGCCAAGGACAAACGTTACTCATTTGTTTCCGGAATTTTGAAAAGAAAAGTGTGAGTGAATCGATGTTACTGTTTGCCAGTGCCGGAAAAAGTAAGTACCTGCCTATTTGTTATTCATACTTTTATTTTATATTGTAATAATATTATACATCGTTAGATCTAATCTTCACATTTTTTGACGAATTTTGGGAATATGCTAGAAATGTAGCAGCAGGGGGTCACCAAAAACAGTAAAATTTTTAAAGTGGTCTACGAGAAAAAAAAGTTTGGGAACCTCTGATGTAGATCTTTGAAAAAATCATGACGCACGGGTAATATGGGACAAAGACATCGAGAACCAAGCGCTTTCTTAAAAAAAAGATTCACACACCTAAAAAAACCCGATAGGAAGGCAACTTCAGAAAAAATGTTTCAGACAAAAGTTTTAGCATTTTTTCCTGGTTAGGACTCTATGTGTCCCAAAATTGAAAATTTAATTGGAAATCCAATACTTTTAATACGTACTTGAATTCAGCAATAACTTTACTGATAAAAATGGAATAATTTGCATCTACACTGGAGATTTCTGCAGTTTCTTAATTGCTATCTTTCTCTTCTGCGATATCGCTTTCATTTGTATGAAATTGTTGACGAAATGATCACTCATCCCAGTGAGGTTTCTTCAGCTGTCCCTCGCTTTCGCATAAACAGAATATTGCTCATTATTCTCATTGCACATATCATTAATTTCAAACAGTTCGTATAATTTGTCTATAAAATTAGTTTTTTTTGCAATTACAAAAATAGAATGAACATTCTTCTGTTTCTTATGAGATAAATATTCCGAATATATTTTTTTAATCTCTGCGATAATATTTTTTTTATCTCTGATAAGTAATTCCAAAATATGTCAAAATTTTTGCACTTTCCATAGATACAATGCGGCAATCCAATTTATGCTCCGAATGAAAAAACAATCTTAAAATATGATTATTCGACGGCAAGGTATTTGCAGAAACGAACTCGGAAAAATTCCCAAACATGAATACACCAACCAAAAATTAGTAATTTTTCCTTGTTCACGTTACGGCATTTATAATTTCTACACGCCATTTTAATCACGGAAGCAAAGATTACTTAAACACAGACAATTATTATGTTTTCACAATGCGTCTGGAACGAAGCTTGTCACTCAATTTTTTGACTTACTTATTAGGTTTTAGCACGGATATAATTCTTTTCAAGTGCTGCATGTTATTCCAGTTCCAATACGGCCCAATCAAAATTCAATATTTATTCTCGACGTAAAATTCTTGCTGAATTTAAATATATATCAAAAGTATTAGGTTTCCATTTAAATTTTCAATTTTGGGACTCATAGAGTTTCATCAGAGCGTTGGGCGCAAAATCTAATGAGTCCATTCAGTTCACAGGGAAGAATGCTAAAACTTTTGCCTGAAACATTTTTTCTGAAGTTGCCTTCCTGTCGAGTTTTTTTGGGTATGTCAAACTTTTTTCCAACAAGGCGCTTCGTTTCATGCACGATGACAATTTCCAAAGATCTGTGCAATATCTAAAATTTTGCATCATAAAACTTGATCTGCAATGCTTCCCGTAAATTTTGCCGAACTTTTTTGAAGGAAAACGCATTTTTTTCACCATTAATGCGCACTTAACATGAGCATTGCCGAAAACTGAAGGATTTTTAACGGCCCTTGAGAACGGATTCAGCATCAAATAACGTACAAGGAAACACCTTCATAACCATATATAATAAAGGACCAGTGGTTTATTTAAATTGCGATGACTCGTTTCGCTGTCGATGCAGCTTCTTCAGATCTACATTTTACACTGTCAAGTTAGGTTTAATGTTCACAATTTTATATAATTTCTTAATTATAATATTACACCTAGTTAAATTACATTGATAGTATTGGAAAACCCACACAGATATGAAATTAGGAGAATAAATTCAATAATGGTGAATTGCTTAAATCTACCTGGTCGTTGAGTAAAGTACCTGTAGCCTTAATCGATTATTTGCATTGTCTCTAAAAGGTTTAGTTTTAAACCTTTTTGTTGGGCGTGTAAAATTTTGAAATTCTTGTTAAAATTTTCTCTTAAAAGATGATTAGCATATGTTGAATTAGATTTTCTATGGATGAAACTTTTTTCGTGTTCTGTAATTCTTTGTATAAATGTACGTCCAGTTTGTCCTATGTATGTTTTAGGACATGACCCACATGTTAATTGATAAACCCCTGATTTATTGTCTTTAATTGATTTGTGGTTTGTAGTTTTTAAACATATTTTAAAACATACATAGGACAAACTGTATGTTCTCTGGCCAGGTTATAGGATATTCATTTTATTAGGTGACATAAGGAATAAGCAGTGACGATAATAGTGAATTAAGTCGGAGAAAAGTTTGCCCCCTAAATTTTAAATCTAGCGCGTTCAATACACTCCCTAAAGCATTAAATAACATGGAACAATATCATTGTAGCAAAGAATACAATATATATAAAATGCAACGTCTCTCTGTCTGTCTGTCTGTCCGTTAGTGCGCTTATCACTCGAGAACCACTTATCCGATTTACGTGTTTTTCCTCTAAATTTATACATATGTTCTCCATATAAATTCGATATGAGGCCAAGAGGCGGGGATAGATAATGGGAGATAAGGAAACTGAGATAATGGGAGATAAGGAGAAATAATGGGAGATAAGGGAAGCGAAACCCCGAGATAAAGCCTCGAAACTCTAATGGGAGATAAAAATCTCTTGGTGAAGATAATGGGGGGAGATAAGGAGAGATAATGGGAGATAAAAAAAAACCTTTCCTACCGTGGAATACTAATAGTTTTAAAATCGATGATCAGAAATAAGTCTAAGATAATGGGAGTTATGGTGAGATAATGGGAGATAAACATGAAAAATGTTGGGAGATAAGGAGAAATAATGGGAGATAAGTCGAGATAAGCACTAGATAATGGGAAAAAAACAAAATAAGTTGAGATAATTGGAGATAAATTTTTTGGAGAAATATTGGGAGATAAACAAACATTGTCGAGATTTTTAATAATATAAAGAAAAGTGTGTGTGCAAGTATTACATTATCCATATTTTTGATGAGCAGCTTTTATTTGACACTCCAATGACCTAGGAAAAAAATAATCCGATTTCACCCCCAAAATTTAACTTTTCAAAACTACACGGCTCTGATGAAACCATCAATTCCTATGTTACTACCAAATTTCAACTTTCTATGGAGAAAATCGGGCGCGACGGACGGACAAACACCGAAGTGAATACGGAATACTAAAAAATAGCTATGTTGAAATTGAATTTAATCTAGCTAGAGATAATGGTACAGTGATAATTCGGTTTTTAAATAAGGAGAAATATATCTTATTAACTTTTAGGGAGATAATTTTAAATACTTGGATAAACAAGACGAAATAATGGAGATATTTTATTACGTTGGGTAACAGAAGGAATAAGCAGTGACGATAGTAGTGAATCAAGTCCACGCGAGCGATGGCCTCATCAGAGCCGCGGGAATTTAAATTTTGACTACCGGCTAGTATATATATAATGTAATACTTGCGCACATTTTTTTTTTTATTATTTCAAAAAATAGTGAACAATCGCTGCCCCCCACCTTATCTCGAAAAATACTGGTCAAAAAATGTTAAAGAAATTCTGGAATATTCTCCACGGGGTGTAGATTGAATGAAAATAATCACGAGTGCATTACCTTTAATAATTTATCTGATATATAAAAAAAAAAAAAAAATTTCAAGGTCATCAGTTTTCAGTAAAGGTTGGAAGCAAACTTTGTTGAAAACTCATTTGGGGTGTGTTTTGTGAAGTCACTGATCATTTTATACCACAATAACAACAATTTTTATTTTAAAAGCAATCAACGTACCGAACACTAATTGTACAAGTTGAACTTGCACATGACCGGTTATTTATATGTTGAAACTATATCACTAATAACATTGAATGTATGACACCAGTAACATAAACCAAAATTCGCGTTTATACTTAAGGGCATTTACAACATTGTAAACCACAAAGAGAGAGAGTTTATACCAAGCGCAATTAGACAGGTTTAATTGTCTGTTTTGATTGGTATTGATAAAATGGCTACTGACATGCCAATTTTGCAATCAACCTGTAGTGGGTCCCTACAGATTAACACGTAAGTAGGTAAGCTGAGATAGCAACGTCTGATATCGGAAGGTGGGATCAAGCCGATTTTGTAGGTTAGGAGCAAATCGGAACGTGCACAATTCAATCGGAACAATTTTGTCACATGCGAGTTTATTCAATAATAGAAGTGTGACAATTTTTCATTCTTTCATTTTTAAGTCCAGTGTCCTTTATCTCTTCTTCTTCACCTTATATTGTAGTTGAAGCTATAACTAAAGCAATAATTGTTTGTTGTTGTTGAGAAAACAGGGCCACTGTACATATACAAATATTCAGACGGTCATTCACAAAATGATATCGGGACTGAAATAGGGACGTGAGTAGAGTGGCACTATTTATTTTCCAATTCGTTTGCCCTGCAGATGGAGACAAAATTGACATGTCCCTAGACCAAGTTGGGAATGTGGAATCTTTGGCGAAACGCTCGTCGAGTGCAAAAATAAAGTGTTTGGTGCAGTGGTGATATATACTGGGTAATGTCACTAGACACATTAAATGCCGAAAAATTCAAGTGGCTATAAATATCTTACCTACGCTATTTTGTTTACAGTGTGTCATCAGGAGCAATGATTGACTAGTCAATCATCGCTCCTAATGAAGCTAACATGGTTAGCGAAACTCGCGTCGAGTGCAAAAATAAAGTGTGTGTAGTAGTAGTGATATACTGAGTAATGTCACTAGACACATTAAATGCCGAAAAATTCGAGTGGCTATAAATATCTTACCTACGCTATTTTGTTTACAGTGTTGTAAAATGATGTTTTTCTTATTTACAGACCCCCGTAGGCACTAATTATTGCGCATATGCTAATAGCTGTGACTATTTGTCGGCCCTAGCTCCGTAGTATCGTTTCTGCATACGGTACCGGGGGTCCCGAGTTCTAGTCCTGGCAGGTCAGTGTACTTATTTATTAATTTATTTAAGTATATCTGGCTTGGTCACAGATATAGGTAGTAGTTGTTGCAGAAATGCAATAACGCCCGTAGCAACACTCACACGTCATCGAAAAAGTACCATTCAGTACAAATGTATGTTTCGGTACTTGAACAAAGCCAACCAAATATTACGATATTTTCGCCGATATTCATATAAAAAAGGGTAATTTCTATTCTAGCGAAGAGGTGAAGGGAAAAAATATGATTCTGTGTGATTCAAGTATTAAGGGTCTTAGCAAAATTAGGATCCGTACTCCAGGTGCATGTCAATGGAACATGAACGATGGTCCGAAAAAGGGGACACCTGAACTTAAGTATGAGCGGGTGGATCAAATGACTTGGATATTTTTAACTTGAAAATTCGCGTTTATACTTAAGGGGGGAGGGGCATTTACGACATTGTGAACCAAAGATAGCAGAAAACATGTTAATAGCAACCAGAATTTGATAGGTTTAATTGTTTGTTTAACTGTTTTGATTAGTATTCCAATTTTGCAATTAACCTCCAATGCGAATTTGCAAGGTCCCTACAGATTAGAACGTCAGTAGGTAAACTGAGATAGCTACATCCGATATCGGAAGGTCAGATCAAGCCGATTCACATTTTACAGGCTGCGAGTAAATCGAAATGTGCGTAATTCGATCGGAACATCATCACTTGCAAGTTTACTCAGTAATGGCGACAAAGGCTAAGGAAGTGTGCACCATGATTGGAGGAATATTTTCGAATTATAAAAGGAGGACTTGTCGAAACGTTTCAAGTCTACATGGAATAAGTTAAGAATACGTGTTAATGAAAATGGATATAATGTTCATGTGTGACAATTTTCATTTACAGTATTGTAAAAATAATTATGTTTTTTTCAGAAAACAGGGACCATTAATTGTAAGTGCCCATAGGCACTAATTATTTCGTCTGTGGTCTGTGCTAATAGCTGTGACTGACTGTCGGTCCTAGCTCCATGGTATCGTTTCTGGATACGGTACAGGGGATCCCGAGTCCAAATCTCGGCAGGTGAGTATATTTATTTCTTAATTTATTTAAGTATATCTGGCTTAGCCACAAATATAGATAGTAGTTATTGCAGAAATGCAACAACACCCGTAACAACACTAACACGTTGTCAGGAAAGTATCATTCAGTACAGAATGTATGTTTCGGCACTTGGACAATGTTAACCGAAAAAGAGTAATTCTTATTTTGGCGGGGAGATGAAGGAAGAAAAAAAATATGGTTCAATGTGATTCAACTACTAAGCGCCTTAGTAAAATTAGGTTCCATACTCTAGGCGCATAGCAATGGAATATGAACGATGATTAGCCAAATCGGACACCTGAACTTAGGTATGAGGGGATGGATCACGTAACTTGGGGATTTTTATCTTGGAGCTAATTTAAATTATATTACAGATTCTCTTGCTAATATTTAAAAATAATTAAGAATTTGGTCTACCTTTACGTGGCACTTTCTAATTTATGGTCCTTCGTAATTTTTGCAAAATCCAGCAACGTCAGTTCGAACCAGGCCTCATGATTTTTTAAAGCAGTTAGTGGAAATTTAAATTTCAGTAACCTAATTTTACCTGACGTGAAAGGATGTTTTCTGCATCTTTTACATTAAGGTTTCCAAGTAATACTTTTTTCTTATTAGTGTTCCCTACGGAACACTTATAAGATGACTTCGGTGTCTGTCTGTCCGTCTGTCTGTCACACCCGATTTTCTCCGAAACTATTTGTCATAGACAGTTGAAATTTATTAATAACATAGGAATTGATGGCCTCATCATAGCCGTGTAGTTTTGAAAGTTAAATTTTGGCTTAAGGGGTTAGTTTTGGGGGGTGAAATCGGAAGTGAAAAAAAAAAAAATTTTAGTCTCAATAGTATGCTAAAATCATATATCTTAAAGTGCATAATTTACGTGTTAAAATCGTATTTTGCTTCATTTTAAGCTATACTGCCAATAACTCCCTGTGCACAAAGATTTTATGCTTCATAAATGAAAAAATGGATCCAAAGTTCTTATCAGGCTCGAACCAAAACTGAAATTGCAACTATTTTCTTTCTCTTTCATAATTTTACCTGACAAACACATGTCAGAAAAGGTTTCCTGTTGTATATGACAATGGTGAATGTTTCAATAATACAATTTCCGACCCATGCTCTTAAATTTTGTTGTGAATGTTTGTTAATTTTTTTGACATATTTGTTGAAAATATATCAGTTAGCAACACGCGGCATTTGTGTGTCATCTCAGTTGCTATTTTCGCAATTATACAGGCGGAATTGTAAGTAAAACTAACAATGTAGTTTAATCTACTGTAAATTTAAATAATTTTACATACCATGTTTTTTGAAGTTGAATGATCATTCCACTGAAAATTTATCTTAATTGTTTATTTCCTGGTGTAATAAGGAGTACATTTTAGTGCTTGAAGATTCTAACATATACCTAAACAAATTAATATTTGGAAGATAAAGCTAGAGTAATATACTCGTAGTATGTACAACAAATAATCAACAAATTTTGGCTACATACCTGTAAGTTATATATTTTTTGAAACATCAGTTGTTAATGTTTCGTGGCAATTTCCAATGCTTAAACACACAAAAAATCTGTTTTACAGTTCTTACAGTTCTCATTTCATTCTTAGATACTAAATTTAATTTAATCTTAAAGTAATTTAAGCATATAAATTCTATTTTTAAAATTATTTAATGGCATAACCCTATGTTTTACGTAAAACGTAACATAGTAATGTATATAAAGTACAAATGATTTTCATAGAAATTTTTGCACAGAAGTGTAAGTAAAGATCGTGCTAAATATATAATAAAAGACTGTTTTTAGTCAATTTCCACTGGTTTATTTATAATTGTGATGACGCGTTGCGCTGTCGATGCAGTTTCTACGGATCTACATTTTACACTGTTACTTGGTTTGGAGGTACTGATTGAAAAACCAAATATTTTGCTTAGTTATTGCACATTTTAGAAGTAACTTGAAGCAGTTTGAAGCTAGATAGCTTTTATCAGCTTGATTCAAAGTTCGGATGGTTGTAGCTTCTACTTGATGGAAATTCATTATAAATATATAATAAAAGACTGTTTTTAGTCAATTTCCACTGGTTTAGTCATAATTGTGATGACGCGTTTCGCTGTCGATGCAGCTATATATATATATATATATATATATATATATATATATATATATATATATATATATATATATATATATATATATATATATATATATATATATATATATATATATATATATATATATAATGAATTTCCATCAAGTAGAAGCTAAAACCATCCGAACTTTAAAGATCATGCTTGCTTCTTGACATTCTTCATTAGACTAATTTAATGCTTGTGAGTTTCACAGATATGCTGCATACTATGCCTCCATATTGCAGGTTTGTTGTCTTAAGATTAATCTAAACTAAATACAGGAGAAATAATACTGTGTCAATATTAATTATTTTTGATATTTTTTGAAATAAACATTCTTTAAAGAGTTTTTAGATTTTTATTGACTAGTAACTTAAATACAAAAGATATGCAGGTATAACAGTTAACTGTAATATAAAAAATTATTCTAAAAATTATTATTTAATACTATGAAACTGTGAAACCCTTATTTTTCAGACTCTCTTGTTTAACTAACCTGAAAAAATGAACATAGTTTATTCTCCTGTATCTTTGAATATTGTGTTAAATGTTTTTTTTTTGTGAAATACTATGCTCACATTTTAGTTAAGTTTTAAACAAATTCTTCCATTAAGTTTTTCCCAGAACATAAAAAATTTTTAATTTATTACTCGCCATACAAAAATGTCTTTTCACACTCTGTCCCGACAAGAAATAAAGCCTCTTTCAACAGAAATACATGGTTACAACATTTCTCTAACTCTTTTTAGTGTTCCATACGGAACACTTATAAGATGACTTCGGTGTCTATCCGTCTGTCTGTCTGTTCGTCTCACAGTGATTCGGCAAGAACATGCTAGCGGGACAATATTCATGACGTAATTTCCAGGAACCACTGATAACGACTTGTAAACAACCCCTCCCCCATTTAACGAATTCCAAGAATTAATTTGTTTATCACCTCATAAAGGTATCTTATCAGGGGGTCAAAGTAACCCATATAAGAGAGGTCATTTTCATTTGCAAATCAGTTGCATTTTATGCACACTTGTGATAACATATTTTAAAATTGGTAACGAGTTTTTTGTGATGGAATATTCTGTTGAAGGTATGTACTCTATTATGACTTATATTTTTTATAAAAATATATGTATACTTTTGGTGTAATATCAATTTGTAAATGTATAGATAAATCCAGCAAATTTTAAATTAATTGTAAACTTTAAAAGTAGCAACTTTTTTTATCCACATATATCCACCTAGATTTTTCTATATGTAATACCTACAACATTCAGGCACAGATTCATATATATTATAGACCCCGAAAAGGCCCGAAAGTAAAATTATTTTATTTTTTTCAGAACGAGTCGTGACTCTGACGAAAATGGAGTTTTTGAAGAATGGCTAAAACATGACAAAACTGAACGAAACAGTGGCATTTTTTATTATATAAGTGAAAAATTCAATATGTCTGATGTTTCTGACGATTCTCTAAAACGACTCAAAATGAAAATATCAAGCCTTTCAGCAAAATTCAATCAAAAGTGGACTTCTTTAAAGTGTAACAAAGAAATGTTTCTAATCAAACATAAAGATTGGTTAGAGGGATCCGGAATCAAAATAAAGATGTGTGTTAACCAGCCGTGCACTTCAACATCATCAGCGGCTCTTTCCGTAGGGCGACCCAGAAAATCATTTGAAGACTCATCAACGAAAACGAAGAGACGGAGAGTAGAAGATCTTTTGGAATCGCGAAGTGCAAGTGAGTACAGCAGCTGAGTTAGCTACTCGAAAAGAAGGGCATCGAAGTGTTGCTAAACAGATCCATAACGTCGCGGTCAGTGAAACTAGAGAAAAGAATAAGTGTTCTGAACAAAGTCGGCAGTTAACACCAGACGAAGCTTTAGCTTATTATGTGGACCCGAAATCGACTTCTCACTCATATAAACAAACAAGAAAATGGTCAGTGAAAGCGGGACATCAAGTGTATCCATCGTTTTATAGTTTAGGTAAGTCCAAAGCTTCTTGTTGTCCTTCTGACGAATATATTTCTGTGACTGAATCTCGAGCTGAAATTAAACTTCACGCGATTTTGGATAAAACGGCTGAAGGATTAGTTAAAGCTCAGACGGAAGTCATTAGAAGTGTGTTACCTCGTTCATATTATACGTTGGTAAGAAAATGGGCTGTGATGGGAAGTTCGGGGCATAGCACGTATAAGCAGAAATTTGAGAACACTAACGCTACAGACGAATTTTTGTTCGTATACTCATTTGTCCCTTTGAGACTACTTGATGGCGAAACTGTGATCTGGCAAAATCCAAGACCTTCCTCTACTTTATATTGCCGTCCTATAAAGTTTATTTTTGCCAAGGAGACAAAAGAGTTTACGAAAGAAGAAACTTCTAAAATTTTAGATGAAGTAAGTCAGCTTCTTCCAACATTATGTAACGTTGCTGGATCTCAAATCTCTGTTAAACACGATTTGTTGTTGACAATGACTGATGGCAAAGTGTGCAATGCCTTAACAGACACAAGTTCAACACAAAAGTGTTATATTTGCGGTGCCACCCCGTCTACTATGAACGAGGAGTCAAAGAAATATCCCAGCAACGAAGAACGCCTTGCATTTGGTTTATCTACTTTACATGCATGGATCCGCACGTTTGAATGTTTGCTTGACATCAGCTATCGTTTAGAAATAAAAAAGTGGCAAGTCAGGGAAGATAACGACAAAGCTATTGTGAAGCAACGCTCACAAGAGATACAAAAAGTGTTTAAAGATCGTATGGGTCTCATTGTAGATAAACCAAAACCTGGGTATGGTAACACAAACGATGGAAACACAGCACGTAGATTTTTTTCCAAAGCTGAATTGAGCAGCGAAATTACAGGATTAGACGTAAACCTTATTCGTAGATTTCATGTAATTTTAAGAACTTTGTCATCGGGATATGACATAAATTATATAGAATTCGAAGAGTTTTGTGTTGATACTAGAAAATTATACCTTGATCTGTATTCGTGGTATTCCATGCCCGTTACTGTGCATAAAATTCTTGTACACAGCGCGGAAGTTATAAAGTCTTTTCTTCTTCCCATTGGACAACTCTCCGAAGAAGCCCAGGAGGCAAGAAATAAAGACTGTCGTAGATTCCGTGAACGGCACACCAGGAAGCGGTCACGTATTGCCACAAATACAGATCTTTTGAGAATGCTTTTAATTACGTCTGATCCTGTTATCAACTCGTATAGAGAATTACCGCGAAGAAAATTTACTTCTTTGCCATCGGAGGTTCTGCAGTTGATTATCTCACCTTCATTGCCATCCGAAACACCATCAGTAAGTCATCATCACGAATTAAATGAGGAGGATTATTTACTCTCTGAATTTTCTACTGAATGGGAGAGCGGTGATGACGACTCATCTGATAGTGATTAGTAGGTTTAAGTATTTTTTTATTGTAATTATTATTCTTATTTTATTGTGTGTTGTAGTTGCTTATAATTCATGCCTTAGTATATAAGTTATTTAATAATATATTTCTTTTACTTATACACCTTGTTATTGTAAATAATTGATATATAGATACTGTTATTGTACTAATTTATTTTAAAAGAAATAATATTTTGTAAATTAATAAATGTGGATACTATCATTATGATTTTTATTTTTTTCCTAGAAATTTCTTTGTAAACAAACATGATTGTGTGTAGACGTATGTAGCTAATTAAAGAACAATTAGCGACAATAGTGAACAAATGAGACACAGTAAACCACTTCCGTCTTGCAGCTACATATTTCGATTAATACACATACAGTACACATTTTTCAACTTTTTTTTTTCTTAAAATAGCTTAAGATACCTGGAATATACATAAACAATTGAAATAAGTGAAGAAATAATATTGTCCCGCTAGGTTGTACTAGTCGAGACACTGTGCGTCTGTCACACCCGATTTTCTCCGAAACTATTTGTCATAGAAAGTTGAAATTTGGTATTAATATAGGAATTGATGGCCTCATCAGAGCCATGTAGTTTTAAAAGTTAAATTTTGACTTAAGGGGTTAGTTTTGGGGGTGAAATCAGAAGTGAAAAAAAATTTTTTTTACTAGGCAATCGAGTGTGGTGTCAAATGAAAGCTTGTGAAAACACGAGTAAAATATATATAATATAATACTTGCGTGCACTTTTCTTTGTATTATTTTTAAAAAATCGCGAAAAATCGCTGTCCACCCGCCTTATCTCGAAAAGCACTTATAAAAAAATTTTGAAAAAGTTCTGGAATATTCTCCACGGGGTGTAGATTAAGTGAAAATTATCACGAGTGCATTACCTTTAATAATTTATCTGCTACATAAAAAACAAAAATTTGAAGGTCATCAGTTTTCAGTAAAGATTGAAAACAAACTTTATTGAAAACTCATTTGGGGTGTGTTTTGTGAAGTCACTGATCAGTTTATACCTCCGTAACAAAATTTTTTATTTTAAAAGCAATCAACGTACTGAACAGTAATTGCGCAAGTTCAACTTGCACTTGACCGGTTATTTATTTTATGATGTAGTCGTCGATGCTCGTTCTCCTATCTTCTTCAACTTTTTAATACATACTAGTCTTAGGAAGTGCGTTAGAAGCAACCCGGTTGTCACCAATTTTTCAATTAACTTTTATTATTCATTGTATAATTAAAATTTAAATCTAATAATTAAAAAACTTGGCCTATTCAATTTTTTCTATGTATACTTTAAGATTTTAAATTGCTGTAAATCCACCTCTGAATTAAAATAAATAACTGCTGAAGTGCAAGTTGAACTTGCGCAATTAGTGTTCTGTACGTTGAATGCTTTTAAAATAAAAAAAATTGTTACGGAGGTATAAAATGATCAGTGACTTCACAAAACACATCCCAAATGAGTTTTCCACAAAGTTCTTTCCCGATCTTTACTGAAAACTGATGACCTTGAAATTTTTGTTTTACATACCAAATAAGTTATTAAAGGTAATGCATAATTTTCGTTCAATCTACACTCTGTAGAGAATATTCCAGAATTTTTTCAAAATTTTTTGAACAGTACTTTTCGAGATAAGGTGGGGAGACAGCGATTGTGCGCAAGTATTACATAATATATATTTTTGAACTCGTGTTCTTACAAGCTTTGATTTGACGCCACACTCGATAACCTAGTAAAAAAAAATTTCACTTCCGACTTCACCCCCCAAAACTAACCCCCCTAAATCAACTTCCAAACATGCAAAACTACACGGCTCTGATAAGGCTATCAATTCCTATATTAGTGCCAAATCTTCATCTTTCTATGTCAAATAGTTTCGGAGAAAATTGGGTGTGACAGACAGACAGACAGTCAGACGGACACCGAAGTGATCTTATAAGTGTTCCGTACGGAACACTAAAAAGTAATGCCTGTAAAGCAGCTTATTACGCGTAAGTTTAATTATGCTACATTCTCAAGTTTGTACACGCTTTCTCTGCATCCAGAACATAAATGCGGCTTACTATATATTCTTGAAAGCATTGTGGCTAAACACGCAATGACTTCAAGAAAATTTAGCACCCAGATAATCAGAAAACAAAATATGGTTTAATCTCTGTTTAAAATTGACTGAAAGTTGAATTTCCATTAAAATCATTTAAAAATTAGAAAACAAGTTACGTTGTGGACACACATTATTTCTTATGTCTTACTTCACCTTTTTTGCATTTGCAGCGATCCTGTCGGTGGTGGAAATTGGCAATTGCAAAAAATTAATCTCCGTTTGGAGCTCACGGCTGACATGAAAAAAAAGAAGATTGTTACGCTTATAACCTAACCTTTATAATCCTGTGCTTCTAACCTTAACCAACGTTTGTTTTCGCTTTTCGGTGTTTTGATCTGTAAAAAGTTTTTTAACTGCATTAAAAAATAATTTAAAGGTAATTTCTAGATTTTTAAATGGCATTTTTACATTAGAAACCTAACGTAAAGTAACAGTTATGTCACAAACTATATTAATTAAGCACCAGAATCGATGATAGTTTTTAACTTATAACTTTTTGTTTTTATATCTTAATAATATTTTAACAGTAATTTTTATAAAAAAAAAGAAATATTACAAGTCTTGTGATCATTTCCGCTGATAAACACTGCTGTTATACATCATTGTGGATAATTATATTTTCGTGTAAATCTGATTCAAGCTTCAAGTTGACAGTAGCCTGTAATACATCAGTAGTTTTTCCAGAAGTTTAGTTACGCTTTTCAGTCGTGTATTTTTATAATCTAGGACGGACTATAAGCGACTTAATGTTCCAAGTTCATATACATTTAAATTTTCCTTTTTTTATTTAGAGATGGATGCTGATTTGTATGATGAATTTGGTAATTATGTTGGTCCGGAACTG
Source organism: Pachyrhynchus sulphureomaculatus (assembly GCA_019049505.1). Taxonomy (NCBI): domain Eukaryota; kingdom Metazoa; phylum Arthropoda; class Insecta; order Coleoptera; family Curculionidae; genus Pachyrhynchus; species Pachyrhynchus sulphureomaculatus. Next base: position 98,038,405 of record CM032448.1, read on the forward strand.
GACAGCGATGACGAAGAAGAAGAGCAAGAACAACAAGATGAAGATGAGCAACGTGAATATGATGTGAGTCTTGTTTTTATGAGTAGTAATAATTCTCCCAATTTTTCTAGTTTCTACAGTATCTAAAATATTTAAAAGTTTCTAAGTATTTAAACATTGGTACAGCTTCAGACTAACAATGTCTACTGTTAATATCAGCCCACATTTGGCTTAATAATATTGTTGAAGGATAGAAAAGAGATAAACTTATATGAATGAACTGCAACCCACAAAAAGCTGTTCACTATATAAGCCACAAAAGATTAATAAAAAATCCATTCTCTACGATTTGATTTCAATCATTGGAAATATATGTTTGTTTAACAATCTTATGATAATTTTTGAGGAACAACTTTTAATTGGCACTTCATTAGCATTATTTTGAAGGATTTCAGTAGGCTTAGTTTTATTAAAAGAAATTCCAAGAATATCAAATTCGCAGGCTCTTATTGCCTCTACATCATTTTAGAGTATGTTTTCAACTACAGTGCTATAAAAATTATTTGTGTGTATTAGAAGGCAAATATTTAAATAAATTTCTTTTATAAAGATTTATTTAAGGAAATAAACTCAGAAGTAGATATTTTTTTGGTTTCTAAAAAGGTTTTTTTTGTTTTTAATTAGGATGAACAAATGGAAGATGAACCTCAGCCTATGGCTATAGTTCTGCATGAAGACAAGCAATACTACCCTTCAGCTTTACAAGTTTATGGTCCTGATGTCGAAACTATAGTTCAAGAAGAAGATACCCAAGCCTTGGATGTACCCTTGGTAGAACCTGTAAAAAAGAAAAAGTTTTATTTTGAAAGAACAAGATCTACCAGAAACTTCATATAGCATGGAGTAAGTCAAGTGTTTTATTAGATAAGTTGCAATTCCTGTCATTGATTTGTTTTTATTTAAGAGGTAAGGCCACTTGATGAAAAAGACTAATTTTGGGAATTTTTTTTAAGAGAATAATAAAAGCAGTTGATAACTTATTTGAAGTACTTTGTTAAACAAATATTTAAGTATATGAAAATATTTTTTTAAATCTTTTTAATTCAAAATGGCCGCTTCAGAACGCAAGACAACAAGGGCCCTTTTATGTGAAACCTGAAATGGGCTAAACAATTACTCCTGTAGATTTTAACCTAGAAAAAAAAAAAACAAAAGATTGTCATTAGTATATATCAAAACTAGTGTATAACATACAGATTTTGTGATAAGTTATAAACTTCCTTTATGAACAATTTTTCGTAAAATTTTAAGGTGAAAAATCAGTGACTTCACAAAACACACCCCAAATGATTTTCAGTTCAGTTTCAAAGTTTGTTTCCAATCTTTACTGAAAACTGATGACCTTGAAATTTTTTTTTTTATATACCTGATAAATTATTAAAGGTAATGCACTCGTGATAATTTTCATTCAGTCTACATCCCATGGAGAAGATTCCAGAATTTTTTCAAAATTTTTTTGAGCATTACTTTTCGAGATAAGAAGACAGCGATTTTTCGCCATTTTTTAAAAATAATACATAGAAAAATGTGTGCAAGTATTACATTATATATATTTTTTACTCGTGTTTTCACAAGCTTTCATTTGACACCACACTCAATGACCTATTAAAAAAAATTTTTTTTCATTTCCGATTTCACCTCCCAAAACTAAGCCCTTCAGTCAAAATTTAATTTTCAAAACTACACAGCTCTGATGAGGCCAACAATTCCTATATTTTTATCAAATTTCAACTTTCTATGACAAATAGTTTCGGAGAAAATCAGGTGTGACAGATGGACAGACAGACAGAAAGACACCGAAGTCATCTTATAAGTGTTCCATACGGGACACTAAAGATGAACATTTTTTCAAATGTAGGAGAAGAAAGTAAAAAATGGTTCCTTTTTCTTTTATCAATTTGTTTATCCCTATAGATCTCTTGCATGATTAATTAAAGATACTTATACTTAAAAAAAAATCCGAACCAAAACCAAGAAAATGTAAAGTCCCTTCCCCCAAGCGGTATCACTCAAAAAGTATAGGTTCCTTTCTCAGCGACTATACGTGTCCCAAATTTGAAATGGAGATCTCAGTTTATTCAGATGTTAAAGTAATAACTGTCCGACAGAAATTGGAAACTGTTATTTACATTTAGGAACCCTGCAAAATTCCTCAATATTTTTTACAGTTATGATAGTGAGAAGGAAATAAAAATTCACTCATTCATATTAACTTTGTTTTCAGATTTTTAGCTGACATGATGGACAACACTTCCCTTATCCGCAACGTGGCCTTGGTGGGTCATCTCCACCACGGAAAAACGACATTTGTTGATTGTTTAATCAGGCAGACTCATCCCGGTTACCAGGATAATGAGGAAAAAAACCTCAGATACACCGATATTCTATTTACTGAACAAGAAAGAGGGTGTTCGATTAAATCTATTCCCGTTACGCTGTTGCTGCAGGATATTAAGAATAAAACTTTTTTGATGAATATTTTCGATACTCCAGGTAAGAAAAAAGTGCTTTTTTTTCTATTTATCAACTTAAGATCACATTTTTTATTTAAAAGATACTCTGGATTGCTTAATTCATAATATGTGATTTAGTTATTGTTTTCACCTAGGCAGCCAAGTATCTTCTCATAATCTATTGTCTTTTTAAGGGCACGTGAATTTCTCTGATGAAGTAACAGCAGCGATGCGACTGTGCGACGGAATAGTTCTATTCGTCGACGCGGCAGAAGGTGTAATGTTGAATACAGAACGACTCTTGAAACATGCAGTGCAAGAACAATTGCAAATTACAGTGTGTATAAACAAGATTGATAGGTTGATATTGGAGCTGAAACTGCCACCACAGGATGCATATTATAAACTGAGACATATTGTTGAAGAGATCAATGGATTATTAACGTAAGTTTAATTTTCGTTTTTAAAAAAGCAGTATTCCTGGATTGACACTTCTACACATTTCTCCATCTGTGAATTACTACAAATATATATATATATATATATATATATATATATATATATATATATATATATATATATATATATATATATATATATACATATATATATATATTTTTGTAGTAATTCACCTTATTTATAAGAGCAGTTTAAAAACTAAAATAGAAAATTATAGGCCTATAAGTGTAATCAGCAATTTTGCGAAAGTATTTAAAAAGTGTGTCAAGGAACAACTAATTATTTTTTGAAACCAACAATGTTTTCTCAGATAGCCAGTTTGGATTTCTGCAAGGATGTGGCACATAAAATGCCATGCATAAATTAACATCAGAAATTACAAATCATCTAAACATGGGTAGGAAGTGTTCCGCCGTTTTCATTCATTTGGCCAAGGCATTTGATACGGTCCCCCAAGAAAAACTTCTTAATGTAGTGTGTCACAGTCGAATTAGGGGAACAGTTTGGAAACTATTTCAAAGTTACTTTAAAGAGAGATATCAAGTTGTCAAGATTAATAAAACTTTAAGTAACAGACAAATCATTAGAATGGGCATTCCGCAAGGTATGGGCTTGGCCCATTATTATTTATTGCTTATATTAACTCTTTATTATCACAGAATGTAGGCGGCACAATGCTATCATATGGGGACGATACTGTATTGGTGGACTAATGATTACAAAAACATGGCTTGATACATTTAAATTGTCTTTAAATCTCTCGAAAATAAATTATATTGCTTTTTCACTAACAAAAGCTAACAGACCACTATTTGATAATTTTAACATCAATAACCATCAAATAAAGGAAATACATCAGACAAAGTATCTAGGTATAGTAATAGATCAGTTTCTAAAATGGACACCTCATGTTGAATACGTTACTAATCGAATAAGCAATCTAATTGGAAAATTTTATCTCCTTAGGCAGGTTATGAGCACCGATACTCTTATCATCATTTATAAGGCTCTCATAGAATCTTTGATTAGATATGGAATTTTAGGTTGGGGAGGATTACACAATAATGCCCTTTACAAATTAAATATTATTCAAAAATACATATTAAAAATCATATACAAAAAGAATAGGTTATACCCAACTGAATTGCTTTTCTCGGAAGACATCTGTAGTGTGAAGGGATTATATACTGTTGCCTTCACTTTGTTTCTCTTAAAAGATAAATTCCCTAGAAATGTTGTAAAACATAACTACCCCACCAGAGCAAAAATTAATGAGATGGTTATCCCCGTAAGTTATAAGACCATTACTCTTAGAAGTATACATTACCTTGGTCCAAAGATATATAATATGCTACCAGTTACACTCAAAAGAACCCATCAGTTTCACAAAGTCAAAATAAATAAATATATATATATATATATATATATATATATATATATATATATATATATATATATATATATATAGAGGAATTTTAAAATGTTTGATCTCCTTTTTAAGTGGCTTTTAAGTAATCTTACTTGGAATAAATTTAAATTTAGGATAGACGCATGAAGCAAGTAGATTTTAAACTGTAAAAAAAAAAAGTTTTTTGTAATTACAATCGTACATACAAATATATTCAATTATTTAGGTACCTACTAATAATTAAGTATCTTGTAGAGAAAATGATAATATAGATGTAATAATTTTTATGTTTGTAAATTGTAATAACTAATATCATAATATATTTATTATTATATTATTTAATATATATATATATATATATATATATATATATATATATATATATATATATATATATATATATATATATATATATATATATATATATATAGTGGCTCTGGCTCTCATTGGTCTTATACTTTGTACATTGTTAAGGTTAGAAGTATATTTATAGAACCTTCATACTGTCAAAATGCAGAATTAGTTACTTATAATGGCAACTTTGGGTATTGTGTATGTTCTTTTCTGTCAGTCATACTTTGGACCTGTCTATTCTACACCACACCCTCCGCCACGAAAGAGTCGAACTCCAAAATCGACCGTGACGAAAGTTACTCCGATTGTGAAACTACCACTTGTTTAATATATGCCAAACTAAAGAACCTCCACAGAAAGTTTTAAAATCCATATGCACTTCTTAAAAATTACAAGTACACATTCTGCTGTAATTTAAAATTTAGCGTTTTAATCGATATACTTAAATTTCTGTATACAGATTTTACATTTTTATAATGTTGAATGACATATGCCAAACTAAAGCACCTCCACAGAAAGTTTTAAAATCCATATGCCTTTCTTAAAAGTTACAAGTACACATTCTACTGTAATTAAAAATGTAGGGTTTTAATCGATATACTTGAATTTCTATATATAGATTTTACATTTTTATAATAATGAATGACAAAAACTAATGCGAGACCAGACTTAAAAATTCTATCGACAGACTAACGGAGATAGGGAGATAACGGAGATTTTTCTTGCTCTAGATACTCTGAAACGTGAACAAACGTAAAAAAAATCTTATCAAGTGAATTTTTCACGCAGTACATTCCAAACGACGGAAGTAAAACAAAAGGAATTTTGTTCTTACAGGATCTTTTTTTTATTTACAGGCTGTACTCAGATGACGCAAATCCCCAAATCGTGTCACCTGTACTAGGAAACGTATGCTTTGCCAGTTCCCAATATGGACTTTGTTTTACACTTAAATCTTTTGCCAACATTTACAACTTATACTATGGTGAAGTGAACGTGGACGAATTTTCAAAAAGGTTGTGGGGAGATATTTACTTCAATCCTAAAAAGTAAGTAATTTACTGTCAACTTATTCATTAGTCACTGCAACTTCATTATAGATTTTTTACATGTAAGCTAACACTAGCAAGTAATTTTTATTTGTTATGTTTTTTTTTTTCTAAACCACCAATTTGGCAGTGTTAGTTGTTATTATTATAAATTTTAAAGGTGTGAATAATCAGCAGTGCCAAAATAATGAATATCAATTGTTGATATTGTGAATTTGACGCCTGGTTTATCCTTTTATTTATTGCAGCAAAACTTGAACCGTTTTTTTCCAAAAGAAAGAAATCCGTGACAATTACTTCACTATATAGCTCGAAATTTTCTAAGGTTGAAGTTCATAAAATTGTTTATTGTCTTTGATTTACATAAGGATATTAATTAAACAAACTCTCGCTGTAATTGTATGAACTTGAAGTTACTAGCTAGTGATTAGTATTCAAGAAATCCTATTATAATCTTAAATAGTAATATGTACCATTTAACTTATATATCTTAAAAGTAATATGTAACGTGATTTAGCACTTCACAGTTAGACAAATAGAAATAAAGACTTTTCTTTAAACAAATCAATAGGAGCTGGATTTCTCTTGTTCTTCTATTTTTTATATGCAAATTTAAACTAGTTGATGTTAGTAACATTTTAATATAACATATGTGTATATATATATATATATATATATATATATATATATATATATATATATATATATAATATATATATATATATATATATATATATATATATACATATATATATATATATATATATATATATATATATATAGTTTGAAGATTTTGCTTGTATTAGGTTGCATTCATTTCACCATTTTCAATTATGGGATGTTCTTTGTTTTCGTGATATTTACCTAGATACCATACATAATTTTTGCCAATGTGATTTTTAGTCGAAAATTTACCAAGAAGGCACCTCACAACTCAGCACAAAGAAGCTTCGTAGAATTTATATTGGAACCTCTTTACAAAGATATTTGCCCAAGTAGTCGGAGATGTCGATACCACACTACCAAAGGTTCTGGATGAACTCGGGATCAAACTTACTAAAAACGAGATGAAATTGAATATAAGACCGCTGCTTAGACTAGTTTGTCAGAAATTTTTGGGAGAATTTAATGGTAAGTGTCATATTATTGAAGTTGTGTTTTTTAGCGCTGTTGTCACGGCGAGCTGTCATTAAAAGATTTTAGGCAAGTACAACCTGTCAAGTAAGAACATGTCCGCGATAACTCATTTTTGGTAGATGCGATTCTAGTTATTCAACAAAAAATCGGTAGAGGGAACCTTTGTCTACGACTCACCTTTGTTAAAAGTATCAATCGATTCCAAACTTTCGTCGAAATCACGTAAAGTCCAAAATGAGTAACTTGTTTGCGCGTTGGTTCGAAACAGTCTTTCTTTGTTCTCATCCAAGGGGGCCTAAAATAACACATTCCGCGGCCGCTATGTATATTAAAAGGTCGGTAAATCGTTTCAACGAGACGAAAAACGTCGACGTCTTGCCAAAACGTGGCTCGGTAGACAAAGTCACTCCGACAGTTGAAAAATGAACCGTGTCTTTGTTTTCACGGGCGCCGAAATTGACGCTGCGTCCAGGAGTGGCAAAATTAAGAAAATCTGGTTTGAATGTGTTCCATGAGACCATTCGACAACATCTTCGTGCTCATGATGTCAAATTCCGAAGTGCGTTGAAGAAACCTTTGTTGGGCGAAAATCACGTCGCGAAGCAGCTCGCTCAGGACTTTGACTAGGTTGTCTCGCGAGATTCTAAAAATTTAGAGATCATTGGAGAAAATCTCATAGACAGCATGTCTCGAAGATGCCAAGCGATTATTGATGCAGGAGGCGATTGAACAACTTACTAAGGTAATTGCGCCGTTATTAGCATACCAAATAATACATTCATGACAAAAAATTGTCTCGAAACACATTTTTTCAAGAATATGAGCGGTCACGTTCTTACTTGACAAACTATAACATTTCATATACAGTTTTTAAAAAACTCTAATTTCAAAATTTTTTTCTTAAATATACATTACTGAATAAAGCGCATATGTGACCTTGAAAGTATATACACGGTATTACGCGCATTGTTTAATAAATTTAAGCCAGTTAAACCTCATATCAAGAGAACTAGGGGAAAATAATAATAAATGACACTTCTATATAACTAATGAGTACACGCGCTGTAGGAACATCCAACGATTCCAGTTGATCTTGAATGGCTACAAATTGTACTTAGTAACAAACATAGTCCTGGGTAATTTACTCCAAGGGATGAGGTTCTCTATAAAAAAGAATTCTTGAGAGGGATGATAAGAGTAGTGACAAACTCAACTCATACGAATGTTTAGCGCGACATGTATTCCTAGCATGTACAGTTCTGGGAGAAATCAAACAGGCTATATCTGACATCCTATGAACCTACTTATAGAATAACTTCAAGTCCCAACCGTTTTTTGATGTAAGAAATCGATGTTTCTGGTGAATTCTGGGTTTCTAACAGACGAATAGCTGTTTTAAATAGAATCTGACAAATGCAGTGTCTGTTCGGGGTGTCCTATACATGAGAACAGTATTACAGTATGGTCCATTTTGAGCTTGGTCTTCTTCTCATGCCTTCTCCTAATGGAGCTTGGCGACCACTTCTCTAAATGTTTCTCTGCCCCTCAAAATATGAAACAACTCCCCTACGTTCATGCCGGTCCATTCTCTGATATGTCTCAGGCAAGACTTTTTCTTTCTTCCAACATCCTTTCTACCGTCAGCTTTTCCATGCATGATTGTTTACGATAGTGAATATTTATCGTTTCTGAGTACATGACCTAAGTAGGATGTTTTTCATACTTTTATGATTGTCGAGAGTTTTCTGCCTTAGCCTATCCTTCGTAGAACTTCCTGATTTGTGATCCTGGCTGTCCGTGGGATTTTTAATATTCTTCGATAGCGCCACATTTCAAATGCTTCTAGCTTCTTAGTAGTGTATTGCCTCAATGCTCACATCTCAACACCATACAAAACTTGAGACCACACGTAGTATTTCAGGAAACGTAATCTTAGAGGGAGAGATGACTTTCTGTTGCAGAACATTGTCCCGAATTTTAAAAACGATTTTCTTGTAACCTCTATTCTGGTTTTAATTTCAGTGTCTCGATCAATGTCGGATGTGATATAGGTGCCTAAATATTTGTACTTTTCTGCATGTTCTATGTGTTTTCCATCGAGGAATAATTGACAATTGTTGGTTGGATGTTTAGAAACGACCATAAATTCTGTTTTTTCCGTTTTTATCCTCAGACCCATTTCGACACTTTCTCTATTCACGTTATCAACCAATACTTACCGATCCTCTAATGTTTCTGCTAAGATCACGGTATCGTCGGCAAATGGTGTTTATCACTTCACCCCCTTATCCTGATTCCTTTTTATCGCTCCCAAAATGCTTTCTTAAAGATGACTTGGGAATGTAAGTTAAACAATACAGGTGACAGTACGCAGCCTTACCTGACTCCTCGCTGAATAGGTCTTTTGTCTGTTACTGTTTTATTTACTTATACTACAGCAGTCTAATTGCAATAGGTGTGTTTTATTATGTCTATGTCTTTCTGGTTAAGTTGGATGTTCTTTAATTCTTCAATCAGTTTGATGTGCTATACTTTATCAAACGCTTTTTGTTAGTCTAGAAAGCATATATACATGGTCTACTTTTACCGTTATTCCAAAAAGTGCTTCTCCCTTTCCCATGCCACCCTTGAACCCAAATTGCGAACTGTCGAGTTGTTCTTCACATTTCTTGTAAATTCTATTTTGTATGTTTTTAGTAAAACTTTCAAAGGGTGGCTCATGAGACTGATCAACCTGAAGTCTTCACAGCTTGGTACAAGATTAAAAATTATTATGGAGTGTAAAGCTTTATAGTATAAAATAATATTCCTAGCTTTTGAAAAACCCTCTTTATTATGCATACCACATGATGGTGCCAAGACATTCAATCCCAAGTTAACATTCAGCAAGTTGAATGATGATGCTAGTGAAGTAGAGTGTCCCGACATCATATCGGTAGTACCTAACTTTTTTGAGTGATTCAAGTTTAAGGAAGGTTTAATGCTTAGACTAGAGTTTTATGTTTAAATTTCTTTTGTGAATGCGTTCAGGAGGAAATCACAATGATTGCTTTTTTAAAATCGCAGTTTCGAATTTAATTTAGTTTTTGTCGTTAAGGCTATTTATAATAAATGATAAAGATTTTTTTTATGGGCCTACCATACGTGTTACGGAGAAATCTCTAAAGCGCTACATGAGCGACACGTGTGTGGAAAAAGCGCTTCACGTTGGAATCACTCTAAATTGTACTCGATCAAAAACGCAGTCCCGGGCAAATTATTCCAAAGGTATGAGGTTCTCCATATGAAAGACTGCTTGATGCTTATTATAAGTGAGAGAGGGGGTAGCAGACAGTATAGAGCCCGGGGGCACGCCGGCCTTGATAGTAAAGGTGAAGGAAATACGTCGACTGCCACTCGTAAAGAATGCTCTCAGAGGAAACACAAGAGCCATAAATAGAACTTTTCAGATATATCATATAAGCGTAGCTTAGCCAACAATTCGAATTTGAGTAATTTTTTATCTTCCAGGCTTTGTTAATATGTGCGTTGAACATATTAATTCTCCTTTGGACAATGCAAAAAGAAAAATCGATCATATCTATACTGGCCCAAATACGAGCAAAGTTTATGATGACATGGTCAATTGTGACCAGGAAGGACTTCTTATGGTAAGCAATAATCATTTTACCCTTTGTATGTGTACGTGTAACAAACTTGTGTAGATTCGATTGTTTTTGATATTCTTAATGTTTTCACATTGATAACTAAAATACCTACCTTCTTTCAATGTCAAGATGGCAGGCAATTACACTTCATATACCTACAGGTATATTGACACACTTATTTCGTAGTTTAATAATAGAATAGAATAGAAATATGCTTTATTGTCCTAAAATACAACGTATTTGTTGACAAAGCAAGCTTAACTTAAATTATTATTATATTAATAAACACGAATTCAAAGAAAAAAAAAACAAGATTAGTAGTCAATGCAGTAAATACAAAATAAAAGAAATAAAAATTACACATATGTCAACCCAAATGCCAACCACTCAACTACTGTTATATGCTTATTCCAGTCTATCATTGTAGAATTCCTTAAGTACATAGTACGCCTTTTTTATAAGTAGGGCCCTAGTCTTTTGTCTAAAGACTCTCTCGCAATTCAATCCTCTCAATTTAACAGGCAGATGATTATATATTTTTTTGCCATTATAAACAATTGCAGATTTGATCAGCTCCGTTTTCGGAGCCGGCAATGGCAGGACGAACGCTCGCCTAGTGTCATGCCGACTGACTGGCATTGCCTCAAGACGATGTTTTTTAAAGATCATGATAGCAGTTTCCAGGATAAATAGGGCACAAAGAGTAAGAATCCCTAACCTCGGAAACAATGGTCGACATGACTCTCGGAACCTAGCTCCTGAAATATATCTAATAACTCCCTTTTGCAATACAAAAACAGAACTAAAGTGAACTGGAGAGCAGCAAGCCCAGAAACAGATCCCATACCTGAAATGAGCCTCAACTAGTGAAAAATAAGAGGTTCTAGCTACATCCAGCCCCAGGCTACTTGCAATAATCCTAAGGGAATAGCAGCCTGAAGAAATTTTGCTGCAGATGTTGCCAATGTGATCCTCAAAGCGCAGCGATGAGTCAATTATTAGACCGAGAAATGAATTCTTATCAGCTGAAGAGATGATCTCATTCTCAATATTAACATTCTCTATATTGCATCTAAAGCTCAGAATCCTGGTCTTGGCTATATTGAAGGACAGTTTGTTATCATCACACCAAGTCTTCATCTTAGACAAATCTGCCTGAACATCGGCCCGAAGTCTCCCTACATCCTTATTGTTCCACAAAATTGTGGTGTCATCAGCAAGATGGTAAATCTGCCAGCCACTGTCAAACGGGGCAGGTCATTAACATAGATAAAAAACAGTAGTGGTCCAAGGACAGAGCCTTGAGGGATACCCACACTGATCCCAATCCCCTCCGAGCACTGACCCTTAAAAGTCACTCCCTGGACTTGGCCCGACAAATACAACCGAAACCAATCCCAAGCTAACCCCCTGAACCCATAAATGTCCAGCTTTGACAGCAAGATCCCATGATCAACACAATCGAAAGCTTTTGTCAAATCACAAAACACCACCGCAGCATGTTTACCAGAATTCAATTCGAGATAAAGTCGTTCAAGCAGATTAAAAATTGCATCGTTCGTGCTCCTCGAGGCTCGGAATCCGAATTGCTGCGCACTAAGAAGGTCATGTTTGTTCAAAAAATCAACCGTTCTCTTCCCGACCAACCTCTCCACCACTTTCGCCAATGTCGGGAATAAAGAAATGGGTCGTCTAATGAAAGGGATGCAAAAGGAATTTTGTTCACTGATTACCTTCAAACCGGTTTTTTATTAAAACAATCTCAGGAGAGTATTATTGCAACCCATTGATGAGAAAAGGCCCGGTTTGCAGAAGAAAAAAAATCATCTTGCATCGTGACAATGTGTCTGCTCACAGAGGAGCTTTGTCAACGCCAAAACTGGCCGGGTTAAAGTTCCCAAACCTCAAAAGATTTCTACGTAGAAAGCGTTTTTCAACAAATAATGAGGTGATAGCATCCGTAGAAAGGTATTTTGAAGGTCTTCTGGAAAACCACTTCAAAGAATGAATGGAGGAAATGAATGATGTAAATGAATTGGAAAATCGCTGGAAAAAATGTATTAAGCTTAAGGGAGATTATATTGAAGAATAAATGTATTCCGACTCATTAATTCATCTTGTTTCATTTCCGCTTTCAAAACTTATCAACTGACCTATAAAAACTGGTTTATAGACATTTACAAAGATAGTTTTTATGCGCTTTAAATAAAAAGTAGGCATTAGATATGAAACCTGGTTTAAATATCACAGGAGATTCCAGATTTGCCTTGAGCTACATTGGCGTTGATAGTGAAGGTGTTAGAAAGAAATCTGTCGGCTGCCACTCGTAAAGAACGAAACACAAGAGCCATAAACAGAACTTTTCAGACATACCATAAAGCGTAGCTTAGCCAACAATCCATCGTACCAAACACTGTCGAATGCCTTGGGTATATCAAGTGCTACCACTCGATATTCTCCAAACTGTTTAGTTGCGTTGTTCCAAACATGTGTTACATAAGTTAGAAGATCTCCTGTTGATATTTGCTTACGAAAGTCATATTGATGGTCGCTAATAATATTTCGTCCTTCAGGGTATTTTAGAAGATACTGATTGATAATCTGACTTTCGATATTATTGAAAGCAGTGCGACTGGTCAGTAGTTGTTTGGCAAGATTGTCTTGCCTTTTTTGGGTATCAGCTGAACTGTAGTGTATTTCCAGCAGAAGAAAATATTTTCTTTCTGTAGGATAGGTTGAAAAGTCTATAGAAACTGGTGTTAGTTCTCTCGCACATTTTTTGAGTAGTATGGCAGGTACTCGTTCAGCGCCAGAACCTTTTTTGGTGTCTAGCTTCATTTAAATATTTACATAAATCTACATGTGATATTAATGTATTTGAAGCAAATCAATCGTCTAGTGAACACAACATACTCTATATATACCTACCTAGAGAGTCTGACTATTCACGCTGGGGACAGTGGCCACTATACTAATATTAGCATAGTTGATCATTTTGTATAATCTCCAATCTTTAGATGTACTGATATATATATTAAACAAAAATCGCTTCAAAAAAATTACTCTAAACAATGCCTGTCTTTAGGTAGGGTACCTGTGAGGTAGCTGTCATTTCTTCCATAATAATAATCACTTTTTGTACCCGGCCACTCAATTAGGAAGGAAACCAGTTGTGCAGGCTACAAATTATATCGTAGTTTTGTTGAGCAATATCTGAGAATCAAGACACTGACATTTAAAAGGTCCAGGAGAATGCTACTAATCTCATATCCCACATATAAATATTAGATAAAATTGTATATGGCGGCAACTGTATTGCGTTGCTGTAGGAAACCTTATAATAAGGAAATTCGATTGTAGAACAAAAAAAATCCGTGACCTTAGAAGTAGAATAGTATTACTATAACGACGAAGTATTCGCAAATATTCCATATTAGTTATAGGAACTGTAATAAATAAAATGTAGTAGTGTTGTAGCAAACCTTGTAGCTTTAGAACACCTTCTTCCGCATTATTCAGGAACTTACCTACCTGTCCTACGAAATTATTCATAATACATACATTAATAATGTAACAAGTTCACTTTTTTAGGTTCACAGTTCAAAAATGTACCCGACTGAAGATTGTACGTTCTTCCAAGTATTGGGTAGGGTAATGAGCGGTACCCTACATGCTGGTACCGATGTACGAATTCTTGGTGAAAATTACACCCTACAAGATGAGGAAGATTCAAGAGTACTAACGGTTGGTCGTCTATGGATATATGAATCTAGGTAAATTATTGAGAGTTTCTAAAATGACATTTAGTTGCCAAGGAAGTTAAAACTTTTATTATTTTTATATTAATTTATATAGTAAGAACTAAAAGTAAAAAAACCCGGTCAAGTGCAAGTTGAACTTGCACAATTAGTGTTCCGTACGTTGATTGTTTTTAAAATAAAAATTTTTGTTAGGGTGGTATAAAATGATCAGTGACTTCACAAAACACACCCCAAATGAGTTTTCAACAAAGTTTGTTTCCAATCTTTACTGAAAACTGGCGACCTTAAAATTTTGTTTTTTTTTTATATACCAAATAAATTATTAAAGGTAATGCACTCGTGATAATTTTCGTTCAATCTATACCCCGTGGAGAATATTCCAGAATTTTTTCAAAATTTTTTGATCAGTATTTTTCGAGGGGACAGCGATTTTTTAAAAGTAATACGAAGAAAAGTGTGCGCAAGTATTACATTATATATATATATATATATATATATATATATATATATATATATATATATATATATGTATATATATATATATATATATATATATATATATATATATATATATATATATATATATATATATATATATATATATATATATGTATATGTATATATATATATATATATATATATATATATATATATATATATATATATATATATATATTTTACTCGTGTTTTCACAAGCTTTCATTTGACACCACACTCAATGACCTAGTAAAAAAATTTTTTTTTCACTTCCGATTTCACCCCTCAAAACGAACCCCTTAAGTCAAAAGTTATGTTATGGTGGTATAAAATGATCAGTGACTTCACAAAACACACCCCAAATGAGTTTTCAACAAAGTTTGTTTCCAATCTTTACTGAAATCTGATGACCTTGAAATTTTTGTTTTTTTTTTATATATACCATATAAACTATTAAAGGTAATGCACTCGTGATAATTTTCGTTCAATCTACACCCCGTGGAGAATATTCCAGAATTTTTTCGAAATTTTTTGTTAAGTACTTTTCGAGATAAGGCCCGGGACAGCGATTTTTCGCGAATTTTTAAAAATAATACAAAGAAAAGTGCGCGCAAGTATAATATTATATTTTTACTCGTGTTTTCACAAGCTTTCATTTGACACCACACTCGATGACCTAGTAAAAAAATTTTTTTTTCACTTCCGACTTCATCCCCCAAAACTAACCCCTTAAGTCAAAATTTAATTCTCAAAACTACATGGCTCCGATGAGGCCATCAATTCCTATATTACTACCAAATTTCACCTTTCTATGTCAAATAGTTTCCGAGAAAATCGGGTGTGACAGACAGACAGACAGACAGACACCGAAGTGATCTTATAAGTGTTCCGTACGGAACACTAAAAACACCAACCATAACAGGTGTCCCATAAAAAAGTTTAATTTAAACGATTGATAACAAAAAGCAAATTGATCAATTCATAAAACCAACTTGGGATGGCAAGTATTAGTAGTAGCCGTGTGGAGGCTTAGTGCCTAGCAAACAGATTAGAGAGATTATTTTTGTCCACCCCTTCAGCTTCATCATACTTATCAACTAGCCTAAGTGAAGAGCCAATCGCAACACAATTTCAATAGAAGCAAAGAATTAAAAATATTATATCTCTCGTCATAGTAGACCACATATCCTCGTTGTCCATTATTGTTGCACTTCTGTACTTTAAATGCAAGAGTTAAACTTACTGACAATCATCATTTCGTATGTCTAAAGTTGGCACACCATTAGCATCATTCTCAGTGATCCAGATGCTGTTATCGATGTCAACAAGAGAATGAAGGGTACTAATTGATCCTAAACAAGAGCATTTCTTTAAGGGATGGACTCCCTTAGGTATATATGTATCTGGATCAGTAAAATTTCAGAATTTGTTTAATTTTTTTTTCGATACAAGATAAGTAAAAGAGGCACAACTATTTTAACACTAACACACGGCACTTCAGCTACAATAATTGAATAAATCTTAATAATTTAATTACTTTAATTCAACTATGTTCTTTAAACTTTTAACTTTTCCATAGTAATTAAATTACTGTCAGAGTAATTGAATTGCCTTTAGTATTGCAATTGCCAAAGCCAATTCAACTACTTTATAGTCCTCGAATCACTGTTAGTAGTGAAATTACCATAATTATGATGTGGATTAATAGAAAATTATTTTATCTAATTTATTGTACATAATAATCGTAACTTCTATATTTTTTATATTTCAAATTATAAACTGAGGCCGTATTTTTTAAATGATACAATTTTCTCACTACTCAGCGTATATCACCACTGTACCAAACACTTTATTTTGACACGTTTCGCTAACCAAGTTAGCTTCATCAAGAGCGATGATAAGCCAAGCAATGAAGTTAACATGGTTAGCGAAACGCACATCGAGCGCAAAAATAAAGTGTTTGGTATAGTGGTGATATATACTGAGTAGTGTCATTCTGCCAAACATTCTAAATTCCCAACATAGTACAATTTTGTAAGGAAAATTGAAAAAAAAAAAGGTGAAAAAAGGGAAATCTGACTGAACATTTGTTTCCTTGCCCTCCCCCCCCCCCATATCCCCCCCTGTTGTCATCTCATCAGAGAGACCGACGCCTTTATTATTTCTAAGAAATTAAACTATCGCAAAGTAAATGAAATAGTATAAAGTAATTAGATCACTTCAGAATAATTGAATTAGTACATTTTTAATTACATTTGAGAGTAATTGGCAATTGTAGTTAAGCTACTGTTTAAAGTAACTGACGTCTGTTCTGAGTTGGACCAAGTACAGTTTTAGGTTGCTTTAGGTATTTGAAAACTTTTATATTGGCTATATTTGGCGAAGTGACTTATTTTAATTTATATTCTAACCTAGTAAAAAAACTCAACCGAGGAAATCTATATTTAGTGCCGTTTCTTACATTTTAGGTATAAAATTGAACTTAACAGAGTACCAGCTGGTAACTGGGTACTAATAGAAGGTATAGATCAGTCCATTGTGAAGACAGCAACAATTACAGATTTAACTATATATGATGACTTGTACATTTTCAGACCATTGAAGTTTAATACACAGAGTATTAAAAAATTGCTGGTAAGTGTAATAACAGAGATTTTTAAAGGCTGTATCTTCCAAGCTGGCATAGGTGGTTTTTGGAGGTTCAGCGATTGATAGAACATAATATTATATTCGTAACAGATGCTTCCATGATTCTTATTAGATTATAAATCATATGGAAAATTGAAGTGACTTTCTAACATTTCACCTGTGATTACACATGACGTTTTCAAGACTACCCAGAGACACACAATACAAATATTTCTAACTGACTTGAGTTCACCACACCCTTACCCAGTGCAATAATGGTTTTTCACTTCTTATGAAGATCGTAACCTGTATCTCCGTTAATGTTTAGTTAAGGTATTTTTAGATTTTGATTGATTCTCTAATCTGTCGGTTGTAGGAAGTTTAACGTGAAGCAAGAACTTTGGTTGCCCTTGTTTCTTTTTTATGTATTTTTCATGTTCCTTAATTCTATTTGCTATTAATCTTCCAGTCTGTCCTACATATATTGTACAACAAAAACAAGGAGCTTTTGGACACAATAAATAATGAATTGATATTCAGTTACATCAGGAAGGAAAATGGCTTCAGAGATTTTACATCAGAAACCTGAAATTTTCTTCTATACACTATTTCTGCTAAAATGGAAAATAATGAAAGAAAAACAATATTCAGAGTCTTCGAGTCTAAAATCCCTAAAAAAGAACGTATTACGTGATATATTCAATATCTCTCCTCTCACTGCCTTTCCCATTTATATGTTCCGCTATAAAAATTTTGTTCATACCACAACCAAAAACCTTAATATTATCGGAACTATACAAGATTTCTGCCTTTCTTTTGGAGCGATAACGCTCAAAAAGTATAAATTTCATCCTTACTTCTAGTACTCCATGTATGAAAAATTTGAAATCGATATCCCATTTCATTTGGGCTATCGAGCCAATAAATAGACTTCACCTATTGAAAAAAGTAAAAATTGTTGGTTATTTTGCATGTGCAAATTTCTCGACTTTCTGTTGTAGTGACCAATCAAGTAACAAACCATATTCCGAAATTTTATTTCGGAATACCGATTTAGTTTAAAAATTCTCTATATTTAATTATGAATAATTAAGTTTTAAATTTATTCTCTCTACCAAATGCTAACAAAAAATTGTATAATATTAAGCCCATACAAAAATTGTTGATTGGACCCCTCTCACTTCACCCTCTAAGCGATATCACACAGACTATAGGCTGAAAAGTTTTTGTTCTAGCTACTTAACACACTTTTTTTTTGCAAAATTCGACCTTATTCATCAATTTAGCCTCCTTCAAGAGCGATACAATCAATCAAATGCTTTTCTAACATTTCTGTACCTTTCTTGTAGAAGGATTTGTCTTTGCCTTCAAAATAGACCTCAGTTTCGGCGATAACTTCTTCACTGAAACCGAATCTCTTTCCCGCGAACATTTTTTTGAGGTTTGCGAATAGATAATAGTCGCTGGGGAGTAAATCTAGAGAATACGGTGGGTGAGGAAGCAATTCGAACTTCAATTTATGAAATTTTGCCATCGTAACCATTGACTTGTGACGCTGTGCGTTGTCTTGATGAAAGAGCACTTTTTTCTTGTTCATTTGGAGCCGTTTCTTTGCGATTTCTACCTTCAAACGCACCAATAACTTTCCACCAACTGTTGTGTCTTTAGTCGCTTCGGGCGGCTTTCACGGGCTGCTGTCCACTCAGCTGACTGTCGATTTGATTCCGGTGTAAAGTGGTAGATCCATGGTTCATCCATTGTCATATATCGCATGAAAAATTCCTTTTTATTGCGCTTAAACAGGTCCGCTTAAATATGACCAACATGTTCTTCTTATATCTTTCGGGTGTCAGCTATCTCACGCAGTTTCACTTTACAGTCATTCAAAACAATTTTGTGGATTTTTCTAATGATTTCCGGTATAACAACCTCATTTGGGCGTCCAGAGCGTTCAGCCTGATTTGTATCTGTACGGCCACAGTTAAATTCAGCATACCTGTAAATGATGAGTGATTTTCCAGGCGTAGAGTCCTCGTAACACTTATCAAGCCATTGCTTTGCTTGAACGGTACTTATTTCCATCAAAAACAATGTTTAATCAACACACGAAGAAGAAGTTGTTTTTGCGAGCACTTACAGCAAGACATAAATCGACTAATTCATTAAATAAAAACATAATAAATAAAAAATATATTATTAATGATACAGTTCTGAATCAAAAAACTATTCTGAATGACTTAGGTGTGGTATTTAACAACACTTTGTCTTTTACAGAACATACAGTCTCCAAAATTAATGATGCTCATAAAATTATAAGTTTCATTGTGAGATCTACCAAGCATAGTGTTGAAACCTGTCGTCAATTGTTTGGTAGTCTTGTTGTGCCTAAGTTAGAATATGGCTGTATAATCTGGTCACTTCATTCACCGAAATTCTTAAGATATATGTTCGTTGAAGGTTTTGGTTATTATTCTAGACAGGGCTATGGCCATAATGCCTTACTAAATGTGTTCAATAGACTTTTCTTTGCAGACAAGAGAAATAAAATGTTTTTAACTTATCTCTATAGACATTTACGCAATGGTATAAACTCACCTGATATTTTAGCACAGCTTTCTTTTTCTATAAATTACGGCAAGACGAGACATAAGAAATTATTTTATCTTAATTTTCGTAGAATTAATACTTATAAAACCCCACCAATTTACCAAATGTGTGACTTATTAAACATTTATGCTGGGGAAATAAACATAGAGATGGTTGGTGAAGTGAACTTTGGTGAAATTATAGAAAAACAACTAAGAGAGGCGCAGCTTTTGCAATTGTATTGACATATGTTTGTATTATCGATAAGAATGTCTGTTAGAATTAAGTAGTATCTATAATTGGCACTAATGTAGATACTGATTTTGAATATGTATATGTATATATATATATATATATATATATATATATATATATATATATATATATATATATATATATATATATACACATATACATATATACATATATACATATATACATATATACATATATATACATATATACATATATACATTTATACATATATACATATATACATATATACATATATATATATATATATATATATATATATATATATATATATATATATATATATATATATATATATATATATATATATATATATATATATATATATATATATATATATATATATATACTGTCGGTCAAGTAAGAACGTGTCGCGCATTGTTCATTAAAAAATGTATTTATTTAACAGTTTTTTTACGTCATTAACAGTAAAGAATTCTGAATAAAATGCTAATGATTCAGTAGTTCGTCTTTCCCTATCAGCGTCGATGATCGCCTGGCATCTTCGGGGCATACTTTCGACTAGATTTTCCGCGTATTCTTAGGGCAAAGATTTCCAAATTGTCTGAATTTTCCATAACTGCTTCACTGTCTACACTTTTTTATGTATAACCACACGTTCTCAATTGGATTCGCGTCGAGCGACTTGGCTAGCCAATCGGGTGTGACGATACCGGATTCCACTGACTACACGTTTTACTGCGATGTTTCGAGTCATTAACGTCTTAAAAAATGCCCGTCGCGTTTTTATCGACAAACCACCATTTGGCAGTCGGTACTAATGCCTTCTTGTAAATCTGGAGCTTTTTTCAGCGTTCAAATTGTAGGTGAAAATGAAGTCTCCCAAAACCTTTCGTGGTGCGCTGAACCAATTGGTTAATGGAAATTGACTCATGGGGTGATAACATAACCCAAAATGAACCTTCCTCTGAAAATATTACATTGCTTCAGTCTGGATCTATGTTTTCTTCTGCCCACTCGAGTCGTTTCTCTCTGTGTTTTTCGCTCATTGGTTTCTTGATTATACTCCCCCACTTCAAATCGTTAGCCCGAAGATGAATGCGAATCGTTTCATACGATATATCCAAACCTTTCTACTTTAGTTTTTGCACCTCTTGCTGCAAAGGTAATTAACGATTTCAGGAAAACATGTAAATAATCATTTTTTCGTCCTTGTTGGACAGTTTTCCTCTCGAACCACGTTCTGGTAGATCATCAACATTTTTTAACTGAGAGTATCATATCACCCACTTGCTAATGAATGCCCTGGACTTGCCCATCTACTTAGCAGCTGCTGTAGGCGTCATTTTCAGACCTTTTGGATTACATAGGAACACAGCCTCGAAGCGCGAAGTTCGATAATGTACTATTTAACCATAAATTAGGTTAGAAATGAATCTATTTCCACAAAACATTGTTTGCAGGGGTGCCAACAATAACCTAAAAAAAGGGGATTTCTTTCACCGACTACAAGTTATAGGCGAGACGTTCTTACTTGACGGACTGTATATAAATCTTGTAGAGTGATTTTTACACGAATACTTCTCTTAGCAAAGAAAGTAGCAGAAAGTACGTCTTTACTCAACGATTTCTATTTCCTAAAATTAAAACCAGGCTAGTATAAAATAATTATTAAGCAAAAATTTAAATAAAACTAACGTGTTCAAACCTTTTTCATAAAAATAGACCATAATCGACACATCAGCATAATTTTGAGTTTTATCAACACCCTGTGTAAATCCTGATCATACTTCAAATTACCAATTTAAATTTTTTCATCCATAAGCTTCTGAATTTATACTCTTATTTTGTAGTTGAACCTGTAAATCCATCAGAACTCCCTAAAATGTTGGACGGTCTCCGAAAAGTAAACAAATCTTACCCTCTATTGACGACACGCGTAGAAGAATCCGGGGAACACGTCGTACTCGGTACAGGAGAACTTTATCTGGACTGTGTTATGCACGACTTGAGAAAAATGTATTCTGAAATTGATATTAAAGGTATGCTATTACTTTTGACCAAAAGTCTTGGGTGTTTCACATTTTACTTAAAATGTATGATAATCAAGAAAACAGGTTGATGGTTTTTCTTATAAAAATGTAAAATTTAGAAAAATGTTTTGTTAAAAAAGTAGTGGAACAACCATCTACATATATTTGTAGATTTTATACAAACAGATAAATAATATTTATTTCAAAACAAATTTGAAAAAAAAATTACCCAATTTTGAAATATGTCTAGATATATCGGTTTAAAAATTTTAAAATAGAAAACCAGCCAAGTACAAATCGGACTTGCTCAATTAGTGTTCCGTACCGTGATTGCTGAAGTAGTCCATGAAATTTAGTCACACATTCATCTTCAATATAAGAATTACCAAGAATATATAAAATGCAAGACACCTTTGTTGTAAAAGTTTAAAGCAAATATTTACTACCTATATATTTGTTTAATTTTAAACAAATAAAATAAAATTATTTTGTTAGGGTACCTATCCGTTGGTCACCACTCATCATGGAAACTGATTTTCTCTGTGATTAGCCAAATGATTAATGCAGTAATGTCACCATCATCATCAGCTTATACTGTCCACTGCTAGACGAAAACCTGCCTCCCTCAAGTGTTACCATCTTTTTCTGTTCTGGGTCATTTGTACCCAATTTTTTTTTTAGTAGTAGCAGTAATGTACTGAAAAGTATATAACTTTCTACGAAAAAAAAACCTCCAAGTCAAATAGTATTTTTTTCTATACCAGATAAATTAGCAATGCACTCGTGATAACTTTCACTCAATCTACACTTTTTGGAGAATAGTGTAGAATTTTTTTTTGGAAATTTTTTTAGAGATAGGGTGGGAAACAGCGATTTTTGGCCTTTTGTTAAAAATGATATAAAGAAAAGTATTACATCATATATATTTTTGAACTCGTGTTTTCACAAGCTTTCATTTGACACACCGCTAGATCTTGCAAGTTGTTTTTTTTCCACTTTCGATTTCACCACCTGAAACTAACCCCTTAAGTCAAAATTTAACTTTCAAAACTGCACGGCTCTGATTGGGCTATCAATTCCTATATTTGAGCCAAATTTCAACTTCCTATGACAAATACTTCTGGAGAAAATCAGGTACGACAGACAGGCACCAAAGTGATCCCGTAAGTGTTTTGTACGGAACACTAAAAATTTCAGACCAATCATAATATTATTAATGAGCAGGAAGACAGACTCGACAGCTAACAACTTTAATCAGCAAAGTCCTTTCCTAACAGAAAATTTATGACAACCCATCACTAGAATCTTGTTTTTCAAAACAGGAGATTAAAAGGTATCGGCAAACGACACACTAATAAACGTCCTAGCCACAATTCTAAATCTAATAACAGTTGATAACAAATAAAATTGTGGATATGACCCACTGCAAGAGGAACGACAGGGAAGTCCTACAATAGGCCAGCGTTCTTATGTCTCATTTACCTAGGAAATGTCTTCGAGCGAGTTGAACTAGAAGACATAGTACTTCTTCTTTACGAGTAGCACGACCACACAACATTTTTAAATCTCTAGATAATATTTCCTTCAAAAAAAAACTAAAATAAATTGTAAATCCACAAAGCCAGTACTAGTAAAAGGAGGAATTCGCCAAGGACACTTCTTAAAGCTACCACTTTTCAATGGATGTAATAATAAATTAAGGGGTCCTTAAATGGGAGATGAAGAAAATACTATGTTATATTCGGATCCCTTGCTGACAACAGAGACCGAAGACAATCATCAAAGGTTACTTTAACAATTTAACAAAACATCAAAAATCTATAAATATCTGCAAGCAACAACAAAGTGCATAAAAATATATAAAATATCATTCAGATGTAAGCTAATTCTTGAGGAAAAAATTATGCAACAAGAAATGAACTTTACATATCTCGGCATAGATATATTGAGTTTTGACGATATTGACACAGAAATGAGGAACGGAGCAACAAGGGCTTCAAAAACAGCAGCATACCTTTAAGTATGCATAGTACATCGTTTACGATGCAATATGACGAAACAAACATCTAAAAACGAAATACAATATCGAATTTACAAAACCACCATTAGACCAATGCAGACGGAAAAAGTGGAAACTCGACCCGAAACATGAAAAACAAAAAAATACTTTAATCAACAAGACCGAAAATTATGTGCAAACTGAAGTGAATAACCCCAAAGGGGGGGGGAGAAATATTAAATAGGCGTAAATAGATAATTAATATAAAGGACTGCGTAGTAAAACAGAAAGATAGAATGGAATAAACATATAGATAGAACGACAGACGAAGGAATGGTAAGAATCGCACCAGTAGAAAGGAGAAACATGGGTAGACCAAGAAAACTTTGGAGCGAGCATCTTTCCATAAGCAGTTGAAAGCGGCGATAAACAGGCAATCGGGAGTATAGAGAGGAGGAAGAAATACGTCAAAATATTACAGTAAACAATGTAGAACAAACATCAAAAAACAAAGCAGTATAATGAAGTTCAAACAACAGTTCAAGCAAGAATAATTCTTGCATCGGACCGAAAAAGCTTATAATGAATACAGCATTTATCCCACTCCGCCACGGATGGGCTGGATATCTGAAGTCGAATTTGGAAAGTCTAAGAGTTGACCCCAAGAAAATTTCCGACAACATACTGATGGGGGAAATGCTCGGAACTGAAAAGTCAAACGATGGAGACAGTGTCCTATTATATTATATATCATATAAGTCATAAAAATGACATACAAAAAATGATTGGTTGTTTATTGTTTTTACGATTTCTTCTCTTCTGAAAAATGAGTGATAGTAATTTGATGGGTCCTGCAGTGATAAAGGTTCTCACTAAAAAGAGAAATGGACCAAAAGTCTCATGACAAAATATCCCAAGTGGGAATGACGACTCAACGTATTTTCAAATAAAATTTTAATTCAGAATGACTCCAAATCAGGAAGGGGGCATTTAATATTTGACTATGTAATAGTCATTTTATTTTTATTCCTACAAGTAACCCTGAAGATGATCCTTTAAAGGATTGTAATGTGTATTGGAAGATTCGGAGGACTTCTTCATTATTCATCAGTGTTATTTAAAATTCACTCAAAAACAATTCAAACGAAATGAATGGATTTATTGCGGAAATTAAAATAAGAATTATTCATCTTAATTATCGACTATAAAATTTTTAGCAAAATTTTCACACAAACGCTTTTTTTATTTTTAGTTGCCGATCCAGTAGTCGCCTTTTGTGAAACTGTAGTAGAAACGTCGAGTTTAAAATGTTTCGCCGAAACTCCAAATAAGAAAAACAAACTGACGATGATAGCGGAACCTTTGGAAAAAGGTCTTGCGGAGGACATCGAGAATGAAAGCGTGCAAATCGGTTGGAATAAGAAAAAATTGGGAGAATTTTTCCAGACTAAGTACGATTGGGATTTGTTGGCTGCGAGAAGTATATGGGCGTTTGGGCCTGATAATACAGGTTAGTACTTTGGAGTAGTTACTAAAATATTTGAAAAAATTGGTGCAGGCACGAACTCTAAAATAAAAACTGAATTTGACTTTTGACAATTGTTACTTTATAGTGAGATACTAATAAAACAAAAATCCATTTTACAATCAAAAAAATGTCAAAATGCTTATAATATTATTGAAACTGTCAAATATTTAAAGTATGTTATTATGTATATATGTGTATATATATATATATATATATATATATATATATATATATATATATATATATATATATATATATGTAATTCAGATTTTTCCAAAATGTGTTCTTTTTTCAGGCCCCAACATTCTTGTAGATGATACGTTGCCCTCAGAGGTAGATAAAGGATTACTTAGTTCAGTTAAGGATTCCATCGTTCAAGGCTTCCAGTGGGGTACCCGAGAAGGACCACTATGTGAAGAACCCATTAGGAATACTAAGTTCAAAATTTTGGATGCTGTGATAGCCCAGGAACCATTACACAGAGGTTAGTTGTTTATTTATGTTAAATGAAAAACTTTGAAAAAAAAACGGGAATATGTAAATTTTACTTCAAAATTTAAGATTTTTTGTATCATTTGATTACTTACTCATATAGACACAACTTTCCCTTGGTTAGACCTTTCTTTTAGATCTGACCACCCATCTGACTGGGCTAAGGAGGTTTCCAATGTCATTTTTGCTGGTATGGAACCTTACATCCCTTTTTCGAAAAGATGCCCTTCCAACGGCAAGCCTTGGCTCGACCGAAAATGCAAAGAAGCTGTTGCTTCTAAACATCTTTCCTACCGACAATGGCGTGAAAATCCTAACGTCATAAATCATCATCAACATCTTTGTTCCCGGAAAAGATGCAAAGAAATTATAGACAAAACCAAGCAGTCACGCAATCAAGGAATTAAAACAAAACTTCTTGCCTGTCCCAACAATTCCAGGTCCTTTTAGTCAGTCCCTAAGGCCAGAGTCAAAATTTTACCAAAACCACTATACCCCTGCTCACGTGGCGAGATAATACTGTTGCAACAACACCTGTTGAGAAAGCCAACTTGTTGGCTGAGCTCTTTGCTTCATATTCTACTGTCGATTGCCAACCGATATTGTCTTCAGACAGCATATCATAAAACGTATTTGAACGAAGCCAGACACCAAAAAAGCTTCTGGCGCTAACGGAATACCTGGCATATTACTCAAAAAATACGCAAGCGAACTAAGTCCAGTTTTCTGTAGACTTTTCAACCTATCCTATAGAAAGGAATATTTCCTTCCTGTTGGAAATGCGCTACAATTCAGCCGATACCCAAAAAAGGCAAGAAAATCTTTCCGAAAAACTACCGAAAGTCTCACTGATTTCAATAATTTCGAAAGTTGTGGAAAAGGCTATCAATCAGTATCTTTTAAAATATTTAGAAGGATTTAACATTATTAGCGATCATCAATATGATTTTCGTAAGCAAAGATCAGCAGGAGATCTAACTTATGTAACACATATTAGGAACAACGCAGTTGAACATTTTGGAGAATCTCGAGCACTTGATATATCCAAGGCATTCGACCCTGTCTGGCATGACGGATTGTTGACTAAGTTACACTCTTATGGTATGACTAAAATGTTTTGTTTATGGCTCTCGATATTCCTCAGAGAGTATTGTTTACGAGTGGCAGTTGAGGGATTTCTTTCTAATAACTTCACTATCTACTGGAAAGAACCAGAAATCCAACAACAGCTTTGCAGATGACAGTACGCTTCACAGACAGACAGACAGACGTTGCATTATTTATATATATATTTATATATATATTTATATATATATATATATATATATATATATATATATATATATATATATATATATACACGAGGCTGGTTTGAAAAGCCCGAGAGATGGCACCACCGGCGCGTATCGAGGTCATGTTTAGTTAGTAGCATCTCTTGAATGAACGCACACCAAGTTTCAGCCATATTGGTCTATTTCTTTGTGTTTGGCATTCGTGTGAATCAAGGAAGTTGAGTGATTTTCAAGAAATGGACGAAAAAGAATTTCGTGTGGTGATTAAACATTACTTTATGAAAGGCAAAACGCCTCAGGAGACTAAAGAGAAGCTTGATAAACATTATGGTGACTCTGCACCTTCGATTAGAACAGTTTATAAGTGGTTTCAAAATTTTCGGACTGGCCATATGGGCACAAGTGACGCTAAACGTTCTGGACGGCCTGTGGAGGTTACGACTCCAGAAATCATTGATCAAATCCATGATATGGTGATGGATGACAGAAGAGTTAAGGTGCGTGAGATTGCTAGTGCTGTGGGCATCTCGACTGAACGGGTACATAATATTTTGCATAAACATTTGGACATGAGAAAGCTATCCGCAAGATGGGTGCCGCGATTGCTCACGCTTGACCAAAAACGGAATCGTGTGAAGTGTTGCAAGGATGGTTTGCAGCTGTTCCAGAAGAATCCGGAGGACTTTAAGCGTCGTTTCGTCACTGTGGATGAAACATTGATACATTACTTTACTCCTGAGACCAAACAACAATCTAAACAATGGGTTACCAAGGGGGAATCTACACCAAAAAAGGCGAAGACCGTTCCTTCGGCCGGAAAGGTTATGGCGACTGTCTTTTGGGATTCGCAAGGGATAATCCTCATCGACTATCTGGAAAAGGATAAAACTATTACAGGTGAATATTATTCATCGTTATTGGACCGTTTGAAAACCGAGCTACAAGAAAAACGCCCGCGATTGGCCCACAAGAAAGTCTTTTTTCCATCACGACAACGCACCAGCACACACCTCAGCAGTTGTGGTCGCAAAATTAATGGAAATAGGATTCCAACTCGTTTCACATCCCCCCTATTCCCCAGACTTGGCTGCCTCGGACTACTATTTGTTCCTCAATTTGAAGAAATGGCTGGCGGGACAAAGATTTTATTCAAACGAGGAGGTGATTGCAGACACTAATGGATATTTTGCAGACTTGGACAAATCCTATTATTCGGAAGGGATCAACAAACTAGAACATCGTTGGACGAAGTGTATAAGCCTAAAAGGAGACTATGTCGAAAAATAAAAAAGGTTTACCCCAAACACATAAGTAGTTTTTATTTTTGCACGGACTTTTCAAGCCAGCCTCGTATGTATATATATATATATATATATATATATATATATATATATATATATATATATATATACAAACATCTTCAAAAAAAGTGCATATTGACCACGACTGGCAATTATATATATATATATATATATATATATATATATATATATATATATATATATATATATATATATATTATAGATATATACGTTATTAATTCGGAGTGTTAAGAAAATTTAAAATTGAGAAGCCTGATTTTGACAATTTTTTTTTAAATATAGTGAACGCAATCCAAAATTTACTAAAGTGCTTTTATTATACATACTTTAAAGTTCATTTACAAATTTTTAAACAATTTTTTTACCAAATGGCGGTACCAGTACTCAGTAAAGAAAGATGCATCTTATAATAGTACTTTGCGGCCGGAAAGATTTCTCCTCCAATTTTTTACCTGGAACGAAGTAAAGAGTTTTTTAAGTTCTACACAAGATTTTCTTTTGGAAGTCAATGAAAAATTAAACGTAAAAAATCGTTGATAAAGAAATAATTCAAAACAAATTGTAAAATCCGTATGTACTTCGCTAGATAATGTAATTTCAAAAGGTACAGTTAAAATTTCAAATAAATCGGTGATAATTTGAAGAAGTTATGTTTCTGACCAGTTTGAAAAATGTAGTTTTGAGAAAAATGTGTTTTAAAGGTATATAAATTTTCTAGATACCTCTAGTTTGCGATGCCTGCGTCATATAACTAAGCTTCTAAATTATTGTTTTTTTAATAGATTCTAGATGAACTTAAATTCTGTAAATTAATAGATTTCTTCAATATTTAGAAAGATACAGTCATTTAAGCAGCGCGAAGCACAAAGACTCTCGGAAAGTTTGGAGAGCGCCGCGAGACAATTACGCACACTTGATGAAATACTCACTTATAACCTTCTTATTCTCATAAAATCCATTGTACCTTATTTCTAAGTCCCTAAAGCATCATTTAAGCAAAAAAAATGTTGATTTTTTTCAAATTTCTAGAGTAGCATTACCTTTTAATTAGGAAGCTTTGACGAAATTCGCTCATTGCCTACAACGTACCCCTTGTTAATTCATATATTTTCCACCTTAGATTTTGATACTCAAACATTAAAATAAAATGTTAATGCTTTTCGCATTAGCACTTAAAAGTACAATTTTACACGTTCAATTGACCGTGAAAAGTTTACCTTTCCAATCATGAGTAAACATAAATGATTTTAGGCATTTGCAGATGGCGTACCAAAATTGTTTACAATTTACCCGTATCGGAAAAACAAAATTTATTTAAATTAAAAATCACTTAGCTAATACCTTAACAATTACTTAATCCCCATTTTTCTGTAATATCCATAATATTAGCAAAACAAACAACTTTTATTATCCAGGTACTCAGGTGGGTACCTGGGTCTCTTACAATAATAACTTAATTAAATATTCCAAAAATAATAAAGTACTTTTATTTAATCTATTTTATTGTACCCATAAGCGCCCGCCCAAATACCCTCTAATTACCAGTTCTATTGTCCAGGATTGCTTAAAAACGGGAAATTAACCTTGGAATTTCTAGTTGAACTTTAGTTCTGTTATTGATCACCTCGCAGAGTTCTAAGTATAGAAAACTTTAAAAATGTTTCAGCTAAAAGACAACGAAATTATATCTACGATAAAAGCTATCTATAACAAACTCAAAATAACGCGACCATACATGAGTGAAGTAAACCGCCGTGCTTTAGTGGAGAAAACGATGTTAAAAGACTATGGCATAACAGTGACGACCGAACATTACGAAAAAATTAGTGAATCAATAAGTGCATCTCAGAAAAATACCAACAAAAGGCCTGTTTTGATCAAACGGGATGTTACACGAGGTCAGTGGTGTCAACAGGGCCTTCCTGTAGACAGAAAAAGGGAGTACAAGGATATTAACTTGCAACGACGTTTCAAACCAGCCATCACTAACAGTGCTGTGAAAAGAGCCGATGGTTCCGAAGCAAAACTGACTAAACATAGCTGCAAATGCGAAAATAATAAAAATCATCAGGAAACTATTAATGAATCAGAAAATACTATTTCATCATATGATCCACTCAGTACCCTATCTAGTGAAAGCTCTAGCCAAAAAACAGATAATGTCCAATCAATTAAGAACGTTTTTGAACGTCTGTACGAAAACTGCCCAAAACCTACGCCAGAACAAGTTGCACGTGTAAAGCACATACGTGAGGCTCATACCGTTAAAGCTTTAACCAACAAACAGCTACCAGTTCAAAAAAGTTGCGAATTCCATGAACCTCCACAAAAAAGAAATCGCTACAGCCGAGAAAGTTTAAGAGGTGCTTTGAGCTCATCAGTGTTTGAACGACTTTACGCTGAGAGGAGGCAGTATAACAACAAGAGACTCACCGATACTCAAAAGAGGGACCTCTACCTCAGAAAGCAACGCGAGGAGATCAGAAAGAACCTTAATGAATATACCAGCCGTCTATCATCAGTGGGAAATAATGAATCTTCGCCAATATGTTGTTGCAAATGTTGTGGTTCTTCTTCATCTACTGAAACAGCTACGGAAAGTATTACGAGTGATTTTGATGTCAAAGAAGATAATCTGTGGAGTGCCAATGAAGACGCACCTAGAAATTTCGATAAAACGGCTAATGTTAAGTCCTTGATTGACAAGTTTGAGAAAAAGGATTTTAATATTGATAATGAATTTAGACAAGTGCATAATGTTTTAGATACTCTATCTCGTAAGTTTAA
This sequence comes from Pachyrhynchus sulphureomaculatus, assembly GCA_019049505.1. NCBI lineage: Eukaryota > Metazoa > Arthropoda > Insecta > Coleoptera > Curculionidae > Pachyrhynchus > Pachyrhynchus sulphureomaculatus. The sequence goes on from CM032448.1 coordinate 98,070,090, forward strand.
ACAAAATATGTCATTGTGTCACACTGACGAAGCCGATTATCTTGATTGATGTCATATATATATCCCTACTTGTGTTTCTTTTGACTATGAGTTTGTATATGAATATGCTCTGAATTTAGTATGTACAAAGAATAATTTATCTTTATCACTATGTAAAAAAAGTGGCTATGTCAGATTGACGAAATCGATTCTCTTGATTGATGTAATATATTTACTTGCATTTTACTGTGTATTTGTTATTAATATGTTCTGAATTTAGTAATTTATATATATATATATATATATATATATATATATATATATATATATATATATATATATATATATATATATATATATAATTTAGTGTAATTTATCATTATGTAAAAAAATGCATGTATCTATTTTGCTGTTTAAGCTCAGCATATTATTATAAGACTGTTGATTTTAGTGGGACTAATAAATGTATAATTAAAAAATGTCTGTGTTTTATTATTTCAATTATTTTCTTAAATTAAGAGTAGGAAATTATAATAATACTATCAATCAAATAAATAGAATATTTAAAAAGTTAAAGAAATTATTGACGCAATAAAATATTAACTAAAGCCGAGTTCATGAATATGCAAAGTTTACCAAAAATTGGCAACACAAGTTTTCCAGTATTTTCATATATTTGGAGTCTACTGTCGATTCTAAGGATTTTTTATGTAACATACTCTATATCCAATAAAACATTGCTTCAACTGCTTGTAACGTTTCAGCGGTAGATTTGCTTGCATATTCCTATCTTAGATACTACTATTGGTTTATTGGGAACAACTGATTTTCTTATTCTGGCCAGAATAATCGGTAAAAGGATCCAAATATTTATCTGGTTTCTCATAAAAAAAAAGAACAAATTTATATTTATATATATATATATATATATATATATATATATATATATATATATATATATATATATAAACGATAGCGATGACGGAAAAGACCGTGATTATCATTTCATCAGTCGCTTAGAAGGGTGATTTAATGAGACACCATTCACTAATTGTCCTTTGTGGCTAATACTATGACACTACTTAACTCAGGTTTCGCATTCATTTTGAATGCTCGAACATCAGGTACTCATGCAAATATCCGAAAACAGCAGGAAGTCTTTCGACTTAACAAAGACCTGGAAGAAATTCTATGTTCGGGTGACAGTAACCAAGTAGAATTTAACGCTACAAAAAATCTAGGTGGCAGTTTTTCCATTCCTCTAGCATCGTCACTTAAGTTGCTGGGCGTTAACTTGGGAACAGATATATCTTGACGTGAAGATATCGCATGCATAGCAAAGAGCTGGGAATACTGTTTCCAGCTAGAAAAATACCAACAAAAGGCCTTCCACAACAACTGTTATTCCTGTACAAAGCTCAAATTCTCCGAACGATGGAATACTACTCCCATGTTTGGGACTCTGCTCCCAAACATACATTGCTTTGTTGGTTTCTATTCAGAAGAGAGCTGTTCGCGTGATTGGAGACCCGGAACTCACCAGGAATCTTAAGACCTGAGATCGGTTGGCGACTTGAGTTTTTTCTATAAATATTTTCATGGAAAGTGTTCGATTGATGTAGCCCGCTTAATTCCTCTCGGAACGGTGCATGCTATTAATACACATCGTTTTAATACATCACATTCGTATAAGGTTCAGCTTGTTACTCCTCGTACAACACTTTTCAAGCAGTCTTTTATATGGAGAACATCATCCCTTTAGAATGATTTGCTCAGAACTGTGTTTCCTACCGTAAAACTTACAGCGATTCAAGACGAACGTGAATCGCTTTTCCGTACAAGCGTCGCTTCTGTAGCGCTCTGGGGATTTCCCTACAGCACGAGTGTTAACGCCGATAAAAAAAACATATTCTAGCGTGTCTCTACTCTTATCGATTACAATGAAACATCTTAACTGTCAGATAGATAGATAAATGGGCATTTTGTGTTTTCTACACAAGCATCTGGCACATGTCAAATAAGAAAATAAATAAAATATAATAAAATAAAATAGCATAGACAAAATGAAGAAAACAAATAAAATACAATTTACAATACGAAATATAATACGTAGAGGAACAATAGAAAAACATTTAAGTATATAATACAAATAAAGTAATAAAAGTACAGAAATTCACGGTAAGTAATTACATATAAAGACTATATGCCTACCAGGCAAACTCCTGAACATTCGGGTATAAAAAGTAATGAAAAACCCGGCGAATTAGCAAGACTCGGGAGCTACAAAACCATATAGAGGTCCAGAATTAACCATTGTGTTACATACATCAGGATATTTATCGTCCTTGTTGAAAGAGATCGTTTAACAGAAACATACGACGGTGCAGATCCCTCATGTAGTCTCTAATTTTTCTTCAATTTTCTTAGCACCTTTCCCCTTTGTTACAATCTATTTTAGCTGCGCTCAAACTACATATTTAATTTAGCCCGACCTTATATATCTTTATTTCAGAGTTTTGCATGGAGCATCCGATGATATGTAGAGTTTCTAGTAAAAGCTTAAATATACGCGCTTTTTCCGTCAGACGTCCCTCGAACATATTACTCCAAAAAGCTGAAGGGCGGCGAAAATAATCTCTCCTAACACATCACTGCATAGCCGAATTATTTTCAATTTTACTGTTCCGTACGAAACATCACTTCGGTGTCTGTCCATCTGTTCATCTGTCGGTCTGTCACACCCGATTTTTCCGTGACTGTTCGACATACAAAGTAAAAATTTGGCACCAATATGGGAATTAATGGCCTCATCAGAGCAGTGTAGTTTTGAAAGTAAAATTTTGAGGAGATGAAATCAGAATGGGGTGTCAAATGAAAACTTGTAAAAACACGAGTTTAAAAATGTATATAATGTAATACTTGCGCACTCTTTTCTTTGTCTTATTTTTTAAAAAATTGCGAAAAATCGTTGTCCCCCCTTAACCTGAAAAATACTGATCAAAAAATTTTGAAAAAAAAAAACCCTATAATATTCTCCACATGGTGTAAATTCAACAAAAATTACCACGAGTGCATTACCTTTAATAACTTATCTGGTATATAAAAAAAAATCATCAGTTTTCAGTAAAGATCGGAAAAAAAAACTTTGTTGAAAACTCATTTGGTGTGTGTTTTGTGAAGTCATTGATCATTTTATACCTCCGTAACAAAAATTTTTATTTCAAAAGCGATCAACGTACGGAACACTACTTGTGCAAGTCCGACTTGCACTTGGCCGGTTATTTGTTAATAAAAATTGTTGAGTTTTTGAAATACCCATCTTTGTTCATCAAGGTTTAAAATGAAGTAAAATGTAAATATTATTTTTAGGTGGTGGACAAATTATACCTACAGCAAGAAGAGTAGTATATTCAGCTTTCCTTATGGCGACTCCCCAGACTGATGGAACCATATTTGTTTGTAGAAGTACAAGCACCCGCAGATTGTGTATCTGCAGTATATACTGTGTTAGCAAAACGCCGGTACGTTTATTAATATACTATTTTTACTCATTGTTATCACAGGAATACTGAACGGAGGTGGTCGGGTAGGGGGATTTGTCTCAGCTTTATTTCAAATGGCAGTAAATAGGTAGCTAAACTTAAAACAAGAAAAATCTGTATTGTAAACATAGCATTTTTCACATCATATTAAGTTTACCTGGAATTCCCGCTTTTTATCATTCACAGTATTGACAGTTTGAAAATTACCGATAAGAATTACCAGCAACTGGTTTATTTAGCTAAAGCAGCGACATAGGTCGGGGAGAGGAGTCCATTTTCTTACTCTACATTTTTACATAAATGTCATTTCTTGAATTATTACCCCACAGTTTTTTTAAAAAAGAACTATTTTATAAATTTGAACTTCAAAACCTGGTAGCTTCTGATTGGCATAAAACAGGGGTCGGCAACCTTTTAACTAAGGGGTGCCAGTTTTTATCCATACAACATTTTGCGTGCCGACATAGGTACTTACTGCAACTAAAATTAACAAAAAATAACTTAAATTAACTTAAAATATTGCTTTTAGAAGGTTTAATTACAAAAAAATTTTAACATTTAACAAATAATTTTATTATACTAGTCTTAGGACCTAGTGTGAACCCTGTGCTTGAAGTTCTTTAGAGAGTTTTCTTATATCCGGTTCATGTCCGGTTATTTTCAGTATCACACATGCTTCCGAGTTGTCTGTTGTCAGCCTGCTTCGGTACGGGTTTAAAATCACTCTCATATGGGAAAAAAGTTGTTCACAGATATAGGATGATCCGAAAGCTGTAAGCATGGCGAACGCTACTTTCTTAAGACAAATAAATTTCTCTGGTAAACTCATCCAACAACTGGGTATCTCGTTTGAATGGTTCTGGCAGTCACCGTCTAATACCCTTCTTAATTCTACAAATTTCATGTTCCATAACTCGGAGCTTTTAAATTCAATGTATTGAAGAGATCAAAATCATTAATGTTCATCCATGAGAAAAGAGATATGTCAAAGCAACTGCTAGAAAAATCCATTAAACCTGGTTTGATTAAAAAAGCGAACATAGGACCATGTTTATCAAAATCCTGACCCCTCTCGATAAACTCCTCTTTTAAATTAGTCATATATTTAAGAATTTCGTCTATTAGTGCACCATCGTCGACACTGGATATATAAGTTTTTAAATTTGGAAAATATTTATATGTGTTTGTAGTAATATCGCTTATAAATAAATCTATTTTTAATTTGAATGATTTCCAGGATTCGTATAAATCCAGAACTATTTTGCCTGAACCTTGTAACTTTAAGTTGAGTTGGTTTGTAATATCAGTAAGAAAGATTAACATACAGATCCAGTTCTTATCTTCTAGTTCAGGATAAGCATCCACTTGATTTTTTTCCAACAAGAACGATTTAATTTCGCTCAGACATTGTACAAATCTAGAAAGCACTTTACCACGGCTGAGCCAGCGCACGTTATTGTGCAATGATATATCTGAATATGCACTTTCTAATTCCTGCAGAAACACCTTAAATTGTTTATGGATCAGTGAAGAACGACCGACAATGTAGTTAACTATTTTAACCACCCTATCCATCACGGATTTTAAACTTCCAGCGGAGATTTTAGCGCACAAACTCTCTTGGTGAATTATGCAATGAAAATTCAAAACTGATCGACCCATGCGTTCAATAAGAAGGGAAACAAATCCTTTATGTATCCCAATCATAGCAGGAGCGCCATCTGTCGTTACGCAAAAAAAAATTATTTAAATCATTGTTCCGCTTTTCAAAATGTTTAACAAATTCTGAAAATATATCGTCTCCTCTTGTAGTTCCCTGCAATGGGAGCAGACAAATCAGCTCTTCATACACACTGCCATCATCGAAGTATCGCGCAAACGATTGCCAGACAGGCAATGTCATTAATATCGACACTTTCATCCAATGCTACACTAAATACAAAACTCCGTTTGATAGCGTCTCTCTGCTGTTTTTGGACATTTTGTGTCATTTCGGTAATTCGTCTCTCGATGGTCCGCCGGTATATATCCTTAATCCTGGCCAATATTGTATCCTTATTGGGCAAGTCGTCGAATAAAATCTCGCCAGTACTCAAAAACGTTTGCTTCATAAATTCTCCGTCAGTGAACGGCCTACCCTTTTGTGCCAACGATTGTGCAATTTTGAAACTGCATTCAGTTACCTGATTTTTTCCTTGGAAAACTTTGCTAAAGAATGTTGACTGTTTCTCGTATTGTTTACTTGCTCTTTGTATTGCCTCCCTTTTATCAGCGTTATCTTTAAATGACGATTCATGTTTTATCTGGAAATGTCGTTTGAACACTAGATGTCTGGAAAACTACGCTTTCCCGACATAGGACACAAAAATGGCCTGATCGTTATGCTGTACAAAACCGTAATCTGTTGTCCATGAAGTTTGAAATGATCGAACGTCTACCTTCTGTTTCTTCGCGGCCATAACGCAACGTAATTTTAATTTTGAAACTTTTCGACGACTATTGACTGGAACGGATGTTACTTCTATACTAAATGATCCAAACGTGTAGCCGCTTGCTATATATAGAAAAATAATGTTTCCAAAAAATTCCAATAATTACGTTTATTAAATTTCTTAGAACAAAAATTATTATCTACAACGCGCCCATTGCAATCAAAGGACCGCCTAGAAGTTAAATCTAACAAAAACTAAAGTTCGGCAATATAAAAAGAGTTGCTGCGCGCGTCGGAACGATTGAAGTCAGGTCAAACAAAAACCGCCTTATAGCGGCTCTTTTGATCTGAATTGGGGACGTTTATTTGTGTTTTTGCCTAGGCTTATATTTTGAGGCTTGCCGTCTTTAATACTTGCCCAAATTAAAGCCAGACCAATGCATTCCGTAAAATTATAAATTACAAAATATATATTTTGTAGTTTTTGGTAATAATACCTAGTGACCTATATAATATATCGTTTTTGTTTGTATCGTTAAAAGTAATACTGTCTTCGATTATTTACTTAGTTTCGAAACATGTCACAGATTACAGAACTAATGTGTAAACTTTGAATAGGTACGCGTGCTATTTAAAATTGCTTGCCGACCCCTGGCTAAACCGTCTTATTGAAGTCACACATCGATGAAGAATCCGGATTAATTCTAAAAAGACGCTAATTACTACAATATTAATAGAATGACGTTGCCTCTCTCCTTAATATAATCTTTGCGAAGCTTTATGTCGGTTTTGTCTCTTCAGATACTGATATCCCGTTTTTTTTTAGTGGTCACGTTACCCAAGATGCTCCGGTCCCTGGATCACCCCTTTATACAATTAAAGCCTTTATTCCAGCCATAGATAGTTTTGGTTTTGAAACCGATTTACGAACGCATACACAAGGCCAAGCCTTTTGTTTATCAGTGTTTCATCACTGGCAGGTAAGAAACTTTTGATTAATTTATAGACAGTGGTCTAACTATGTAGTGCAGTAAAAAAGGTCAAAATAATGATGAAATAGGCATAGTTTAGATACAACAATATTATGATTTTATCCTCTCTGGGGTATCACCAGGAGTATTATCCTGAGTTTTGCACCTCGAATAACTTGTGCTCTTTTGTTCATAAATAATTTAAGTTTTCCAAAAGGGGTTTTTTGAACTTAAAATATGAATAACTCCGGTTATATAAGTCGGTTCGAGACCAAAAAAAAACAAATTCTTTGTAATAAAATTTTCAACAAATCATCGTTATTTTTAAGTCGCCCCAGTGAGTACATAACCTACAAATTGAAAAACACATTTTTTTTTCATTTTATTGTACAGGTTGACTAAGTGGACTGATCGGCTTGAAACTTTCAGAAAATAAGCCTTTTGTTATAGCAAAAATATCCTAAAATTTTGGTACGAAACATTGAACCCAGTGGGCACAATTGAATTTGTTATTTAAAATTTGAATTGCCCGCCATTTTATGCCATTTGGTCCAAAATGGATCTTTCTTTTACAAGGTTTAAGTCACGACGCCAGGTTTCCGATGCCATTAATTTTTTTTTTTTTTAAATCATTTTAACCGTTTTTTTTTACATTTGTTTATTATTCAAATAACAATAAATGCGTTTTTTTGGTCATTTTGAAAAAAAAATTGAAATTTTTTTATCACATCTGGTGAGATATGATCGCACGACCTTTATCTAAAAAAAATCATTTTCGTTAACGTAAAAATCACCGGAAAGTTGGTGTCGAGACCTAAATTTTGAAAAAATAACCGGTCAAGTACAAGTTGAACTTGCGCAATTAGTGTTCCGTACGTTGATTGCTTTTAAAATAAAAAATTTTTTTACGGAGGTATAAAATAATCGGTGACTTCACAAAACACATCCCAAATGAGTTTTTCAACAAAGTTTGTTTCCAATCTTTACTGAAAATTGATGTTTTTTTGTTTTTTTTATATATCAGATAAATTATTAAAGGTAATGCACTCGTAATAATTTTCGTTCAATCTACACCCCGTGGAGGAATATTCCAGAATCTGATCTGATCTAGTAAAAATTTTTTTTTTCACTTCCGATTTCACTACCCAAAAAACTAACTCCTTAAGTCAAAATTTAACTTTTAAAACTACATCTGATGAGGCCATCAATTCCTATATTATTACCAAATTTCAGCTTTCTATGAGAAATAGTTTCGGAAAAAATCGGGTGTGACAGACAGACGGGCAGACACCGAAGTCATCTTATAAGTGTTCCGTACGGAACACTAAAAAGATCCATTTTAGACCAAATGGCATAAAATGGCGGGCAATTCAAATTTTAAATAACAAATTCAATTGTGCCCACTGGGTTCAAATTTTTATACCAAAATTTCAGAGTATTTAAGCGCTAGAAGAGACGAGCACAAAACGCCGTAAAAAAACAAAAATCCACCACCTCTTCCCTGGCACAACATACACTCAACACCTACTTGATGACCACATGTTGTTCAATTTTTTCCATTTTTCCAAAAAACGCTGCACTTGGTCTTACTAAACTCGTTCTAACCTAAAAATCACAAATTCTACAGCAACAAAATTTTACACTGTGACAACCAAAGAACGTATGAACTTATTGAGGGTTCTATAATAAAAATATTATAATTATTTTTTGGTAAGGCCGCGAACTTTTCAACCCATCCTCGTAGAACAAGATTCGAACATAACTGAGAAATCTGGAAATGTCATAGTTTAGAATTGACTTAAGTCAGGGAATTTGGTAAAAGTTAAAGAAAAACTTTCAGGACATGTGCAAAAATTTACATTATATACAAATTCTGCACAAAAAAAAAACGACAGCATAATCATTAAATTAAAATAATCTCACGAATCTAGTCTACAAATCTCTCTAGACTAGAAACATTACCGTAGGGTTATAAGGTCCGCGTTTTTACCATATGATTTTACATGACTTTATTAAAAGAAGAGCTTCAGTAGTAAAGGTTTTGTTTGGTACTATGCTTGATAAATGACTTACTGATGTTTTTTTCTGTTCCGTTATATTATAACTTACTGTAAACCTAAAAACTGTTATTAAACAACTTAACTTAGCTGAATTACCTATACAATATTAAATGTTTGTGAATAATCGCTCTTAGAAAAAATGCAAATGTTAATCTTGGAAAATACCTCGAAGAATTTAAATCTTCGATTGGTATAAATGATTCTGTTGCTACTTATGACATTCAACAAAATTTAAAAATTAAATCCTTTAATTATCAATGTTTAGTATTGATAGTCGCTAAAGGTGTATGGTAACGTGTTTGTAACATACTGTAAAAGTCTTAATGTTTTATATGAAAGAAGTTATAATTGCCTAAATCGGATTAATTTTTTTCTTACTTTTCTGATTTTGTCACAGATCGTCCCCGGTGATCCCCTAGACAAATCAATTGTAATAAGACCTCTTGAACCACAGCCGGCGACACATTTGGCAAGAGAATTCATGATCAAGACAAGACGGAGGAAAGGTTTTAATAAGCCAAGACGTATCGATTAACAAGTTCTTTCGACGATCCTATGTTGCTGGAATTAGCGAGACAAGACGTGATGCTGAATTATCCTTTACTTTAATCAGTGTAAAGAGGTATTATAAGTTTTTTTAATATAAGAGGTCAAGTTTGAAAGTGTAAAAGTTTTGTTAAATACAAGAAGTTGTGGTAGTCAAAAAAATTATTTTCCTATTTTTTTTTTTTTTTAAACTTATTGCTTAGCCAAGGAAGGACATATGCTCTTCTAGCACTAAACGCCTTGTGACCCCCCCCTCCCCCGGAAAATTTGGCTACGCTACTGCCCAATTGTTCAGGCTACGTATAACTCTCCTTTAGCTAATCATTGTAAACCTTTGGGTGATTCACTGGCGTAAATTATTACGTAACTTAATATTAAAGCCGGTATAGTTGTAAATTTGAAGTGTAAAAATAAATTTCAGAAAAATTTAGAATAAATCTTTGGTAGTGAGAAGTAGAATCCCAAATTTTCGTGCTTTGCTTTCAAAATAAAAAATTGAAATTTTGAATTAGGAGAGCGGTACATGGACTGCTCCTGAAGTATCAAAAATACCTCCTCGCGTTTCTGTGCTTCTGGTGAGAATCCAAAATGTTTGCGCTTTGCTATCAAAATGAAAAATTGAAATTTCGTACCTTGCCAGATTATGTTTAGTTCTTAAATTTTAAGTGACATTTGTATAGTTTATGTAATTTTATTACGCTGTGCACTTCTAAAAATTTATAAACTTCTACTGTTGCCAAATTGTGTATTTCTAATTTTTTAGGGAATGTTTGTTCAGTGTTACCGTTATCAAGTATAAAGATTTGTATAGTTACCAGATTATATAGAAATTCTTAATTTTTATCGAAATAAATTAATAAAAATTAAATAATAAAAATAATACATAAATTTAAGACTTACCATTAGCAGCTGACAAGTGTCCTAGTATTTATCAGGACTGTATAGGCCTCGTGTTATATTTTACATATTTTTAAAGCTAGACCATGAAATTTTAAGGTAATAAAATGAAGGAAAGAATCCCCATAAACATAGGATAGTTTAAAATAATTTTAATTATTTTTTATGGGAACGTTTTGTAAAAACTAAAATATTACTTTTTTCCCTAAATTTTTATTAAAAAAAAAAAAAAGACATGTGTTCATGGCATTGTGAAAGCTATATCTGCCTTCTGACAAAACCGAGTATAGAAACAATGACGAGATAACCCCTCAGGTAATAAATTTTTATGATAAACGTTGTTTTACCCAATACGAGTCATCTGTTGAAACCTCATACAGGATGTGATGTATTAGCGCAAACGTTTATTTCTAGCATACAAAGTATTTATAGAATAGAGTCAAATCAACAACTTTTCTTTGACGTTCCAAATAATTAAGGTTTGTGGTAAGGACTGGATCCCAATCAGGCAAATGTCACTCTTCTAAACAGATTCTAATAAATGTACAATATGTCTAGGGCACAACTCAACATGAAAGTAGTATTCTGTCTGTCAATGGTTTCTACTTTCTACAGGATTAAAAGCCATCTTGCTGTTGTACAGCTTTCTAATATGAAAAACTTACATACAGCACTTTGTTAATTTTGCCAATAATGAAAAAGTTATCGAAAATAAACAACTAAAAAACACTTCTTTATCAACATTAATTTATTTCTTCATTAAGGGGTGGCTTTTATTGTCTGAACAATTTTAATTAAGGACATCAATAATTAGCTGCTAGTTTAGCTAGCTAAAAATTAATCTCTTTACCAAAGTATTTATGTCATTTTGAAATTATTACTGTTTACAGTACTTCAGCATTAAGCATATCAAAATTTTATAAAGTGACACTTCAGTGAAGAAATTAAATTTTTAAACACAAGCTTCTTAACAACCAATGAATAAAAATCACAATTATTTTAATTAAATTTATTTGAATCACACCAAAAAGAAACATTTAAAAATAAAAATACTAAATGGTAGGGACTTTCATAAACCTATCAAAATCACAGACTACAAATCGATAATATCATCAGCATATTGTGAGTCGAAACAACAAAAAAGTTATCAATTTTAAAAGCTAACAACAATTTATCACATTAAGAACATTGGCTTAGGATTTGTTTAATACTGAGTTCCAATTTTTAAAAATTTACATCATCATACATATATTAAAACTCTCACATAACACCATCATCTTTTAACAAAAAGACAATGGTAGGTAATAAGGACAAAATGATATTCTTGATCCTAAGTAAAAAAGCATTGAATGACCAGCAAATCTTACTACTAAATATTAAAATTTTGCCAATGCAGTTTGAAAGTGAGACAAACATGTGAGGGCCAAAAGTTATTTTTGTTAAAAATATATCTCACATGACAATATGGCGACCCTAAAAACACAAAAATAAATTTTGTAACAGTTTCATTAAAAGAATATTTCGTAATGCTTTTTGCATTTTAAATAATTTTCACATACACCCATGTGTTTCAACAAACCGTTTTTTAAAAAATTTAAAAATGTCTATTTTTATTTTCAATTCATTTTCAAAGTTACTCTAGAAGAGGTAAATTTTTCAAACAATCCATTTTTCTTAAATCTGATTAAATATTACCTTTTTTTTATAATGACGGAACGTTTAATTTTAGAAATCAGGGCACAGTATTAAGAGTCCTAAGCCAGTCCCCTCAAATAACAACTTAAATTTTAAAAAACCTAAGAAATCAGTAATATTACAAAAAAAACTGAAACATTGTGATACCGATTAAAAAAGAGGCGGGTAATTTTCATAAAGTTGTAACTTGTACTTAAAAAACATACAAAAAAATTAAGTATCATATACACCAATATCATTCATACACAAATTACTCTGTAACAATTTTTTATAATGCATTTTTTAAGCAAAACATCTAATAAGAATTTTAGCCTGCGTGAAACGAGTATTTCTACGTTTGGGAAACTTCAAAGAATAACTGTAGTTTTGTTATTAAAGGTCTATCTATTAAGATTCGATTTATCTCTATCGCAATTGTATCCTAACATTGTGTGGATACCAATGATATTCAACTGGTTTAGAACATGTTAAAACAATGGCATGGATATATCTTGCCTTAAAGAATCGTAAAGTTCCTCTATCCTAAATTTAATAATTTAGGGATTTTCCTAAACACTGTCTGAAATTTTAGGTTACGACATCACTATAAATTTATTTCTTAGTTTTTAATTCTTAAGAGACAGAAAAAAACCCAATTAAAATTGGGTAATTGGCCTCGAACTATTGCTGGCAACAAGAAAGTTATTATTTTGCTACAAATTTGATTTTCAATACTTAAAAGCACCTATAAAAATTCCTTTTTTTTTTAAGAACATTAATTTTTGTCTAAGTTCCTAACATAAGTAGTTAAATAAACCTTTTTTTTTAAATAAATTTATAAAAACTATTTCCAGACGAGAAATCATAGATTCAAATTGGCGTGTTATTCCGACGTTTCGCTTACCACGGGATGATGCAATTTTCAGAGATCCTTGCTCTTCGAAATTAAAATAAGAACTAGAGAGCTCCCAAACTCGATCGATTGTTGACAGATGATTCGTACAATGGTAGGCGAAACATAGGAACGTTATTCAAACTGAAGTGGTTTAATCCCAATATACATTGAATCTAACCAAAACCGTAATTTCGCGTTACGGTACAGCTATCATTTTTTTCTGGACGAAATGTTTAGGAAAATATATCGAAAAATAATACACTATATCAAAAGAAAGAAAGTAAAAAACAATAAGTGTAATCATAATGAAGCTACATAATCACAATTTTAAGTATTAGGTCAGTCCAGTAGCACAGTGCAGTCGTTTTATCGTTGCTAACACTGCAAAGGTATGATACAGATTAAAAAACTCGCTGAAAATCGTTTAAAGTTCCCCAAAAACTCTACATCTACCCTAATAAATCAGACTTTTTACGATTTCTTACTTGTCGAAAACCTTTTTACGTCTTAAATATCTTAATTGACTATTTGAACTTATCAGATCGACAAAACTTGTTAGGCCTTTACATAATTCTAAAGTGGTGTCCTTCACGCAGACTATTTGATGTTTTTTTTTTTTTCAGTTTTTTAGAACAAAAATTAGGTTTTTTTTTTTTACTTTTTTTTACATATCTACTTACTGTATCTAAAAACAAGTATGTCCCGGCCGGACTAAATGCGGCCCTTCAGTAAAATTTTAGGTTCGAAATTAGTTTTCAGAGGGAGGAACCTGAAACCAAAAGTAAAAACAGTAAATATACAAAATATCTTATAAAAGTGTGATTTTTCAATATTAATGGTAAAAATAAATTGGGAAAATTATGGGTTTAAAAATAATGCCATCTAAATGGGAATCGTTATGTCCTCAGTACTCTTTTAAGCAAGCGGTTTAAAATTATGGATCACTCCAGGCACGTCGTTTTTCGTGACCGCTCCCAAGATATATATTTATTAATTGCTTCAGGGAACGAGGATTGTTGAATGGTTGGTTGTACACCAGTGTATGTGTGGGATTGCGACTGTTTGGTCACTGTAGTCCTCTTGGCTTATTGTATTCTCTTCTCTTGGTTACAAAAAGCGTCGTCCCTTTAACAAGGTTTGTTAGCTTCCTTCTCGGTCCTTTACGTGGTAATTTATCGCCACGATGTAGTAGATCTCCGAACGGTTGTTTATGTCTGTTCCAAGTTAAAAGCCGCAGATTCATATAGGATGTGAATAGTCTGCATGTTGTGAGACCATTGTAGATAACTATTTTCTGTAAATGTTTGCCTTAGGTGACAATGACCGGTGATCAGTCCCATCAGTAGTTTGGTCTGGGCCCTTGTTAAACAAAGAACGCCAATTAGTTGCTTGAAGGGGCGCCCACTTAAGTCCATCGTATGTCTTTGGCCAGATGTTGCGAGCCAACGATCTAAATATTGCTGATATGTTAATTATTTTTACCGCCTGTTTTGGTATACCAAAAAGCTGGTTCTGGCCCCCTGTATGGTTAAGTAGCTCCAAATCTTGCGAATTAGTCCGCTTTTTCATTACCTTTTATCCCCTAATATCCTACAACCCACAGTAGTTCAACCCTGTGGTTCCTAAAAGATTAGTTCTAACAGGTTACGTTTATACTCAATCGTGATCTTGGAGTTGGCATGATAGACCTTGGAATATATATTTCTTGATTGCAGTAGTCCCTCTAATATTCTCGTGAACACATGCTTGTATTGCGTGAATTTTTGCCTGGAATATTGTTGCACTTGTCGCTAGTCGTCTGCTAAAGCTCCACTTGGGCTTTCTTTCTGCGTATAAGTCAGCTCCTATTTCGCGGCTTGACCCGCCTGTGTTATAGACCAGACACATTACCATCGCCAGAGTCCATACATTCATCGCGAGAATTGTTACCGTACGCTTTCATATTAAGATATCTTTATAAGAAAACATCTATCGGCCGTCAACTCTTTTGGAAATCAGAGGGGAATGTAAATGCTTTTGAGGCTTTAGTTTTGGGCTTGATGAACTGCAATAACTGCAATCCTCTATAAAATAAGATATTGGTATATGTTGAAAATGAGTAATATAGTTGAGCTTCTGGGCAAAAGCAATTGGCTTTAATTTTTTCGTCAGTTGTATCTCGTCCGGGTGCACACATAAATTCTTCTGACGAGCTGGGCACTCCCCGTTTGCATCGCTTCTTGATGTTGTTGGTCGTACTGTCCGAAGTTTTCTTGAAGTCGAATCAATTTCTTCGAAATTCTGCACCCATTTTTAATCAGTTGAACAATCGGAGCTTCATTTACGCTATGTAAATGAATTATCGGTTCTGTAAAACTATTGCTACGCTCCAGTGAAACATTTAATAGCACAAAATTTTCAAAGACTGGGAATTACAACTTTGCTACTCCACCTTGCTCTTCTCGTTCGTCGAGTTTGCGCAATGTGGCAAACATTTTTTAAATTATTTAGGAGCAAAACTGTAAGTACTCAAATTTCAAGTTTAAGATTTCAGTAATTTGCAACTGCTTGTAAAGATCAAATAACCTTTATTTAGGCACATTATGAAAAGCGCGAAATCATGGTAAGATTTATGATTTCTCTAACCAAAAAGCGCCAGTTTTAGATATAGTACGAAATTGTAAGATAACAAATTGTATGGTCTCTTCGGAGAAATGCAGGAGTTTGATGTAATTTTTTTCAGTGGTTATTAAATTTATAATAATTATATTTCATATCGATTTTACTCCGTGTTAATTTTAACTAATTTTGCATAAAAATTGGGCTTTGTTCACTGGGTGCAGACACACAAACCAACCAAAAAAAAAAAACACCAAAAAAAAAAAAACAACAACAAACCAGAAATGAATTAAAACAATTTAAAACATCGAAGTGGAAATGTTATTCTTCAGGGTGAGAAAGTCAAATTCAGTGTTTATTTTATGAATGCACGTTTACGGGAAAATTACTGAATACTGAGTACCGATTATTTTATGAAACACTGTTTAACACTCAACGAAAATCGGAATATCCTGTATAATTTAAAACTAGAAAAAATCACTTAGATATTAGTTCTTAAATGCCTTTATGGACTTTATAAGTTGATGTAAAATAGAATAAACACTTAATATAGCAAATTGTATTTTGATAGGAATACTGGATGGCACAAAAATCCATTTAGGAACACGAGTATCATAATTATTTTTGCATTGCAGAAAAAAAACAACACTTACAGATCAATCTTTAAACTGGAATATAGTTGCCTTTGGGCTTGTACAATATCTGTCCAGTTGCCAGGGCCTCAAAATTTCCTTGGCGAGCAGTCTCTTTTCCTTTTTATCTTCTTAAGTACACCCTTGTTCTCGTGGGCTCTCCTGGACAAGTAGGGCAACACTCGTTCACTGGACCGTATGGGGATGTATTTGTAAGCAGAGTAGCCAGATTGACTAAAAAAATTGAACGGTGGGTTGTTTGCGATAGGAATACAGTGACAAAATAAGATCAACATACTTTAATGTGGTGTTTTCATTTTATCGTTCGCATAATATAGAGCCTAAGACATCACTATTTCCACTCGGGCAACGCGAGTAAGTAATGGTTTGTGTTTAAAAACTATTTCGCACTACATTTTTAAGGAGATTGAAAGGTGTGTATTGAGGGGTAGTCAAAAGTCAATGATGGTAAGATTTTTAAAAAATCTTAAATTATCTTTAATACGGAGTGAAGTGCTTGCATATAGTTTTATGACTTGAAAGTATCTATTGTTTAAATCGTTGCACAAGTGATTCGGCAAGAACATGCTAGCGGGACAATATTCATGAACGTAATTTCCAGGAACCACTGATAACGACGTGTAAACAACCCCCCCCCCCCCATTTAACGAATTCCAAGAATTAATTTGTTTATCACCTCATAAAGGTTATCTTATCAGGGGGTCAAAGTAACCCTTATAAGAGAGGTCATTTTCATTTGCAAATCAGTTGCATTTTTATGCACACTTGTGATAACATATTTAAAATTGGTAGCAAAGTTGAAACGATTTTTTTGTGATGGAATATTCTGTTGAAGGTATGTACTCTATTATGACATATTTTTTATAAAAAATATGTATACTTTTGGTGTAATATTTCAATTTGTAAATGTATATAGATAAATCCAGCAAATTTACATTAATTGTAAACTTTAAAATAGCAACTTTTTTTATCCACATATATCCACCTAGATTTTTCTATATGTAATACTATAACATTCAGGCACAGATTCATATATATTATAGACCCGAAAAGGCCCGAAAGTAAAATTATTTTATTTTTTTCAGAACGAGTCGTGACTATGACGAAATGGAGTTTTTTGTAAGAATGGCTAAAACATGACAAAACTGAACGAAAACAGTGGCATTTTTTATTATATAAGTGAAAAAAAATTCAATATGTCTGATGTTTCTGACGATTCTCTAAAACGACTCAAAATGAAAAATATCAAGCCTTTCAGCAAAATTCAATCAAAAGTGGACTTCTTTAAAGTGTAACAAAGAAATGTTTCTAATCAAACATAAAGATTGGTTAGGGGGATCCGGAATCGAAATAAAGATGTGTGTTAACAGCCGTGCACTTCAACATCATCAGCGGCTCTTTCCGTAGGGCGACCCAGAAAATCATTTGAAGGATCTCATCACGAAAACGAAGAGACGGAGAGTAGAAGATTCTTTTGGAATCGCGAAGTACAAGTGAGCTTATTACAGCAGCTGAGTTAGCTACTCGAAAAGAAGGGCATCGAAGTGTTGCTAAACAGATCCATAACGTCGCGGTCAGTGAATTGAAACTAGAGAAAAGAATTAAGTGTTCTGAACAAAGTCGGCAGTTAACACCAGACGAGGCTTTAGCTTATTATGTGGACTCGAAATTGACTTACTAACACTCATATATAAACAAACAAGAAAATGGTCAATGAAAGCGGGACATCAAGTGTATCCATCGTTTTATTAGTTTTAGGTAAGTCCAAAGCTTCTTGTTGTGTCCTTCTGTCGAATATTATTTCTGTGACTGAATATCGAGCTGAAATTAAACTTCACGCGATTTTTGGATATAAATAAAAACGGCTGAACGATTAGTTAAAGCTCAGCACGGAAGTCATTAGAAGTGTGTTACCTCGTTCATTATTATACGTTGTGGTAAGCAAATGGGGTTGTGATGGGGAGTTCGGGGCAATAGCAAGTATAAGCAGAAATTTGAGAACACTAACGCTACAGACGAATTTTTGTTTTCGTATACTCATTTGTCCCTTTGAGGACTGCTTGATGGCGAAACCGCGAATATGATCTGGCAAAATCCAACACCTTCCTCTACTTTATATTGCCGTCCCTATTAAGTTTATTTTTGCCAAGGAGACAAAAGAGTTTACGAAAGAGAAGAAACTTCTAAAATTTTAGATGAAGTAAGTCAGCTTCTTCCAACCATTATGTAACGTTGCTGGGATCTCAAATCTCTGTTAAACACGATTTGTTGTTGTCAATGGACTGATGGCAAAGTGTGCAATGCCTTAACAGACACAAGATCAACACAAAAGTGTTATATTTGTGGTGCCACCCCGTCTACTATGAACGAGGAGTCAAAAGAAACGAAATATCCAAGCAACGAAGAACGCCTTGCATTTGGTTTATCTACTTTACATGCCGATGGATCCCGCCGTTTGAATGTGTGCTTCACATCAGCTATCCGTTTAGAAATAAAAATGTGGCAAGTTCGGAGAGATAACGACAAAGCTATTGTGAAGCAACGCTACACAGAGATACAAAAAGTGTATAAAGATCGTCTGGGTCTCATTGTTGATAAAACCGTAACCTGGGTTATGGTAACACAAAACGATGGAAAACACAGCACCGTAGATTTTTTTCCAAAGCTGAATTGAGCAGCGAAATTACAGGATTAGACGTTAAACCTTTTTCGCTTAGATTGCAAGTACTTGTATGAACATTGTTATTCGTGGTTATGACATAAATTATATTTGAATTCGAAAAGTTTTTTGTGTTGATACTAGAAAATTATTACCTTGATCTGTGATTCGTGGTATTCAATTCCCGTTTCGGTGCATATAAAAATTCTTGCTACACAGCGCGCGGAAGTTTTAAAGTCTTTTCTTCTTCCCATAGGTACAACTCTACCGAAGAAGCCCAGGAGGGCAAGGAAATAAAAGGACTGTCGTAGTTTCCGTGAACGGCACACACAGGAAGGCGGTCACGGTATTGCCACAAAGAAAGATCATTTTGAGATGCTTTTAATTACGTCTGATTTCCTGTTATCAAACTCGTTTATACGAGAATTACCGCGAAGAGAAAATTTACTTCGTTTTGTCCATCGAAGGTTCTGCAGTTTGATTATCAAACCTTCATTGCCTTCCGAAACACCATCAGTAAGGTCATCTTTACGAATTAAAAGAGGAGGATTATTTACTCTCTGGATATTATACTGAATGGGGTAGGATCGGTGATGACGGACTCATCTGATGGTGATTAGTAGAGTTTAAAATTATTTTTTATTGTAATTATTATTCTTATTTTATTGTGTGTTGTAGTTGCTTAATAATTTCATGCCTTATAGTATATAAGTTATTTAATATTTTTTATTTTTTCTTTATACTTATACACCTTGTTATTGAAAATAATTGATATATAGGATACTGTTATTGTACTAATATATTTTTTTAAAGAAATAATATTTCGGTAAAAATTAATATTTTGTGGGTACTATCATTCTGATTTTTATTTTTTTTCCTAGAAATTTCCTTTGTAAACAAACATGATTGTTGATTTTCACAACATAATGAGTAGG